>CP094635.1:11534724-11866804 GCA_023657505.1 Camelina hispida | reverse complement strand
CGAAATGTGCAAGAGCACGATGTTTCTGTTTTTTCCATGTAAGCTCGTCGGTACCTAATTGACTCTCTCTCGAAGAGAGTCATCTCCGATAACTTAATATATGGGATTTGATCGTAAAAAAAAAATAATATATATATATATATATATATATATATATATAGAAAACAAACGGTACAGTCTGAAATCTCTACACTTGATAAATTGTCACAAACACTATTTTGGATATACATTTGCTTGTTAGGGAGAATCCTTAATTATTCTAGAATCAAGCAGTTCTTCTATTAGACGTAATCATATAACCGAAAAGGTTGGAGAGTGACAGAAAAAAGTCAACCAAATAATGAAGGTTTCATATACTTGAATATTACGAAACAAAAATAATAATCATGCAGCAGTTTTATCTTATAATTAAAGAATCTGATCTAGTTTGAGCTGTGCTAAACTAATGTAATCACACAATGCAAATAAGTTAGTAGAGGCAACAACTATTAAAATCATAAACTAAAACAAAACATAATCAATTCATCAGTTAGATAAGCTTACCACTAAAGTAATATATAAAGTATTGAGAGTGATGATGATAGATAAAAGTCTTCCAGAAAGTCTCTACTAACTAAAGTTTAGTTAATTACTATTAATTTATTATTAGTGGTATAGTTAATTATTTAGAAGATCGTATTTGCTTTGACCATGTTAATTACCGAGTGAAACTGGGACTCCAAACAGGACTAAACACACTTTGACTCCATAAAAAAAAAAAAAAAAAAAAAAAAAAATCTCATAACCAAATTGTTTTACTTCAAATTAAGAAAAAAATGTGACTGTTTGCAAAAAAAATCGCTTCAAAATCTAGTTATGAATTGTCTCCAGATTTGCAAACTCGTAGATTTTGGGATTTTAGGATCATGTAACATATGTGTTGTATGACCATTATTAAGGTTATCACACTGCTACCAAATCACGTTGCCATTACTCAAACTAGGTGATCCAATAACAATGTTTAGACTCATTTGAGCAAAGATTGGATTCTCTATCATATCTCACTACTTAGTTAGTTACGTCTCTTTCAACCTCTACTCTAGCATTCTCTATTTGCGGCTTCTTCTGTTAAATCTTCAAAGTCAAACTTTCCTTATTGATATGAACTAGAAAGAGAGAAAAAAAACTCTCTCAAGACGGTAGTACATAGCCTTTGCTTAAGAAACAAGTAAAAATAAATCAGATGCTCAGTTGCTTGCAACAGAAGGTTCATTTCCGCGATTTCTTTTGGATCATCTTTTGCTCCGCATCATGTAAGACACAAACAAAGCTCCGAACAGTAACACAGAGACGAAATGCAAGTTGTTCCAAGTCTTTATTTCTTTGGGGAAAATATTGGCAATGCTCAGTTGATTCTCTTTCTGCTTTG
This sequence comes from Camelina hispida, assembly GCA_023657505.1. Classification (NCBI taxonomy): domain Eukaryota; kingdom Viridiplantae; phylum Streptophyta; class Magnoliopsida; order Brassicales; family Brassicaceae; genus Camelina; species Camelina hispida. The sequence goes on along the minus strand of CP094635.1, from coordinate 11,865,396 downwards.
GAACCATGAGCGCTTCAACTGTCGATTTTAAAGTCAAGTTGTTAGTAAAATATTCAGAAGACATATGATGTAATGATATGATCTTACAAGGAAATGGGCCATATTGATCTCTGTGGTCAAGATCTGAGGCGGTGCGTCTAAGAGTAGGAGACGAAGGCTTCAAATCAATACTCTGTATTAGTAACATCATAAGCGTAGTTATCAGGAACTGATGAAGTTTATAGACAAAACAAAACAAAAACAAAAAATTCTCAGAGAGACACTAAGAGAGAGACCTTGTTATGGCCTTCAGGATTATAGCTCCGTCTTAGAGCTTCCGAGCTCTTTGAACGATGGAGCTGGATGTTTATGTTTAACTGATTGACATTATAAATAATCTGGTTTGATTGAATTCCTAGTGATGTCTGCAATAAAGAGGTTTAACACTTACACAATGTTTGCTTTAAGGCAAAAACTACTCATTTAAAGAAGTAAGAACACACCTCAGTAGTGTCTATAGTACTATTACGTCCTTCCTCTGTTGCAATATTGGCTAAATTCATATTAACCTTTTCAACGACTTTCTCCACGAAAGCCAACTCAGGACTGCAAAAGAAAAAAAACAGTTTAAATTAAAGATGTAAATAGCTTAACACTTTTGTCGTGTCTCATACCTTTTTCTGTCATAAGTCAATCCAGCCATTCCAGTGACGATCTTTAAAGCTTTCTTCCATCTCTTGATCCTGGAATTAATACTCTTAATCTTCTTCTTATTAACTTCTTCAGCAAGCAAAGAGTTTTGCAAAGCCAGAAACTTCTCTCCAAATTTCCCGCTCTGTTTCTTAACGCTCGAAACCTTAACCTTATGGAAGATTGGTATGACCGCGTTGAGCTTCTCAGTCTCTATGCATTTCTTGATCATCACCAGCTCGTCCAAACACCAAACTGACTCAGCGTAGCTCTTGGAGAATATCACAATCGCGATCCTTGACTTTCTGATGTGTCCGAAGAGATTCTGGAGCCGTTGTCCAGTCACATTGTCGTCGGTGAACACTTTCACATTGCGATCGACCAGCTTCTGTTTGAGATGAGTTAGTAATCCGTTTCGTTCGTCTTTTCCACGGAAACTGATGAACACTTGATCCTTGTTGTAATTCGTAATCTCCATCTTGAACAATGTATTTTGGATCTCACTATGCTTGAGAGTGATAAAGATAATTGATTCAACCAAAGAGTCTATACTTACACTACTAACCTTGGTTACTTAAATAGTATATCAAAATTTATCCATTAAACTTTGACCCGCCTCACATTACGCGTTTAACCATCTAATTTTCCTAGGAAACACCATATATATGATTTTTTATATATATCCTTGATCTGTTTAATTATGTCCTAGTCAAACAAACTGAACGTGGGGAAAAGAAGACAAAGCAAAATTGATTTAGGTGAGCAGCATAGTGTTGCTAATATGCTCATGGATATCGGTTAAATACTTAAAATGGTACTACGTACCAAATATTTAATCAATGATTCTGTTCATAAACAATAATAGTTCGCGCTCTTCTCGATCGAGTCTTTCTTTACAATATGTTATTTGTCAACTAATCTTACTATATCTATGATAAAATGATATGTTATATATTAAATTAAATGATGACGTGGTCCGATATTGGACACTAATCTACATTAAACGACCAAATGATATGCTATATATTAAGGATCATGATGATGATGCAAGGCCTAAATAAGCCTTTTTTACTAAGTGGGAATAGTATGGGCCGTATGGCACATCTTGAATAAAACATCTAAAATTTTCCATGCACTCATTACAGTTTCCTTTCAAGTGGTAGGACAAACTCATTAGACATACTCAAAAGTAGACATGGTTACTTAATCTCATGCTTAGGGCATTCCCATTGGTAAACCTTTAAAATTGAGATCGATTTTATTAATATTTTAATATAATATTATTATCTAATTTAATTAATTATTTTTGTTTTAAATTGACCAATGAGATGGTGACAGCTAAAATCTCTCTCTTTCCTCACCTTTTTAATATTTTTATTTTTTTTATTAAAGAGACACTGATCAAAAGATCACCAATGGGCTTGCTCTTAGGAAGTCGAATTCTTGATAGGGTATGAAGCAGCCATCGCAATCCCACATAGACCTGTTGGATTTACAAAGTTACGAGCAATCTTAGCGTAGCCAGCCTCTCCCCACACCGTGCCCCACGAGTTTCTCACGATCCAATAGTCTTGACCGTTCTCACTACCATACCCGACGATAACAACTGCATGGTCAAGATCTGTCCCGCATGGTCCAGTAAATATACCCTGAATGACATCAAACATGTAAACATATATACAAGTTTATTGATTAATTGATATATTCGGATTCAATTAACCAAAAACAATGAATTTTAAAGGTGGGATAAAAAATACCGATTTGTAGAGCATAAATTCTTGGGATTTTTTGTCAACTCCAACACTCACAGGCTGGTGAGCAACCGCCTTTTGTAGGGAAATCTCGTCATTCGCTGGCACATCCTCGTAGCTATTAATAGTGATGATCTTGTTTGATGGAGACTAAACGTACCAAAAACAAAAAAATTGGAATTAGGTACTGAAGTATATAAGCATTTATATATATGTGAGTGTTTTTAGTTAGGATAGCTCTAATATATAGGTGAACCTCTTTGCGGCTACAGTAGCCTTGAACGGCCTGGTATGGATAATCTAATTCTGAATCAAGACCATTGTTATTGATAAGGAACTGGAAAGCTTTGTCCATTAGGCCGCCTCCATTACAACCGTGGTTGTCCACGTTGCAGTCGACCAATTCTTGCTCGGACAATGATATTAACTCTCCTGTCACGATCTTGTTTATACCCTCCACTGCTGCCACAGCTGAGAATGCCCAGCAGCTATCTACAAGGAAAAAAAAAAAAAACGATTAAGCCTATATTACATTTAACGTAGGAGTATTTGGGTATGAATGTTAAGACAAGTAAAAGTACTCACTGCAGTTGCCTTGGTCTTTAATCTCCGACACTGCACCTTGTTGCCTCCAGTCAACTGACTCCGGAAGCTGATCTCCGGCGAGTGGTACATACCTACGACTAATTCTGAGGGGCCTTTGTTTCTGTATAGGGCGTCCAGGGAATAGGTCTTGGTACTCTTGGACGGTTAGGTCAGCAAACTGAGTCAAACCAAGACGGTAAGAGAGGTTCTTAGCATTGTGCTGGTCAATGAAACGGAGGTTGTCCTTGAAGTTTTGAAAACGCCGTTCCTTATCTCCGAGAGCATTGGTATAAGTCTTCCCGTGCTTCGACATCCACGTTTGGAAGATAAACCCAACCTCCTCGTTGCTCCGGCGCGGGATACCGCTGGTTGTGACGGGAAGGTCCATGGCCGAAGACGGCGAAAGAAGGAATGATATCAAAAGAGAAAAGATTATCATGCAAACAAGTCTAACGATGCCCATTTGTACGTGTTTTCTTCTTAATGATTACGAGATGTTACAAAATGGTCAGAGCCAAATAAAATATGGGTTTTATGGTAGCTAAGTTGGTGACGGGAAGGTCCTTGGCCGGAAGGCGAAAGAAGGAATAAATTCTTATATATATATATATATATATATATATATATATATATATATATGTATATATGAATATTCGAGAATTTATTTTTAAGGATAGATTTTAATCTTTTATTAAAGACAGTAATAAGTAAATATTATCATATTATCATTCATTAATAGAGATAGGATCGGATCTACAATTATTTCTTGTTTATTACAAGGATTAGATTATATAATTACTTGATACAGTCTCAAAATATAGCCAATCAGTAAATGACAGCTTTTTTTTTTCAACTATTGGGCCACAACTGGCCGGCCCATTAGCCAAATTCCTATATTCATAGGAGCCGGAACTCGATCCCGGGTGTGATGGTGTCTTCTACAAATAGACTTACCTCCTGCCACTGCACTAAAATCACTTCACGTAAATGACAGCTTTATATGTTGGCAACAATATCGGTCTAATGGAAATAGTGGTTTCAAATCAAAATGGCTGGACAAAGCTACCATAATAACAAAAGAAAAAACAAGATTTGGACCCATGCTACAGCACGGGTTGTAATACATTTCATTATTTTTACAATAATATATATTTAATTGTTTATAATATTATTTGGATGCAACTTATACAAACAATTTTAATGGTAAATATTACTCATGGAATGTAAATCTATTATGGTTTTATATTGTTAATTTTAACCCGTGTTAGAGTATATAAAATTATTAATCCGTGCCAGAATGTGTCCAGCAGCTTCCGTGATAGAGTATATAAAAATTTAACCCGTGCTAGAGTATGTAAGTCTTAAAATTATAATATAAATAAAAAAATTTCAATCCGTACTCTAGCACGGGTCCTAATTTTGATTGAACGTTGTGGTTTATCAATAAAGAAAAATACTTAGGTTCACCCCTAGGGGTGAACCTCTCCATTCACCCCCTCTTCTCTCAGCCAATCAGAATCTTCCATCTAATATTTTATTTCAAAAATAAATTAAAATTAAATTAAAAAGCAAACCAAATTAAGGAAACAAATTCTGTATATTTTTAATTAAGGAAAGTTAAATATTGGCTTGGTTTAGATTTTTAAACTTAGAATAAAATTATGTCGGTTTGGTTTATAAATTAAGTGGTTAGGGTTTATATTTTACAATTAAAAAAAAATTATATGTCGGTTTGGATTTACAAATGAGGTGGTTAGGGTTTAGATTTTACAATTAGAACGAAATTATATGTCGGTTTGGGTTCACAAATGAGATAGTTAGGGTTTAGATTTTACAAGTAGAACAAAATAATATGTCGGTTTGGGTTCACAAATGAGATGTTAGGGTTTAGATTTCACAATTAGAACGAAATTATATGTCGGTTTGGGTTCACAAATAAGATGGTTAGGGTTTAGATTTTATAAGTAGAACGAAATTATATACGGTTTGGGTTCACAAATGAGATGGTTAGGGTTTAGATTTTATATATGTCGGTTTGGGTTTATTAAAATGCGGTTTAAGTTTTTTAATTTTATAATAATGTATACAGATTTTATTGCCTTATTATATTAGGGGGTGAATGGAGAGGTTCACCCCCTAGGGGTGAACCCAAGTATTGTTCATCAATAAAATATGTGGAAAGTAAAGTTGTAATATTGTGTTTAAAGATCTTTGGAAACAACTTGATATAGGACTAAAATATTCCGAAAATACAGTTTGGAATATCGATGATTTTATTTGTTACCATTAATATATCAATTATCAATTTGGAATATCTCCAATTAAGGTTGCACCCAATATTTATGTGTAACCGATTAATATATGAATTAATCTATAACCTATCTATAACCTATTTGTAACCATTTGTAACAATTTATTAAAAATATAAAGTCTACAAAAACTATGTTTTGTACTTCCCTTTTATTAAAAAAGGGATATATGAACTATCAACTTGTAACCAATTAATATATGAATTAATCTATAATCTATGTATAACCTTTTTTTTTTTTTTTTTGAACAACACTTTCTTTCATTAATCAAACGAAATCAAGTTTCATACAGACACAGTAAATGAGATAATGGAGTTTAACACAAAGTAAAAACAACATCAAGGGAAAGATAGGAGCTACACAAAGATAGCTAAAGCAGATCGACGAAGAATCCATGATAGCTTGGAAGCCAAAGCTAGGGAGCAGACTGGCGCAAGTGATAACACGGTTTGTCGAGCATTCATTCACGAACGAAACGTAGAATGATATAATGGTCACGGTCAATAGACTAAGTGACTTTGAAGAGGGTTCCAAGGCTGAGGTTCTCCTGGACATGAGAAGATATACAAAGATATGCAAGTCATCGGCAAGGGAAAGGTTGGCTGCGGGTTCTCGGTCTAAAGGGGTTTGCTTGAAGAGGTTTCGGTAACCACCACGAGATGAAGATGGGGTCATAATGTCGATACTCTTCAACCTAAACAAAAACCTTAAAGACAAAAGCCGGTGGTTAAGATCCGTATTATTGCAGGTTAACACCTGAGTAAGCTCGGGGATCAGATTGGAGGTTTCATGGTATAAAGGGGTTTGCTTGAAGAGATTTCGGTAACCACCACGAGATGGAGATGGGGTCATAATTCCGATACTCTTCAAACTAAATTTTTGCCTTAAAGGCGGATGAAGGTGGGTAAGATCCACATTGTTGCAGATTATTACTTGAATAGGCTCGGGGATCAGAAGGGACGGAGGTGAAAAGTTGGAGTTTATGCAGTAACCACCGCTCATTAGAGACGGGGTCATAAAGCCGTTCATCTTCAAACTTTTATAACCAGAGTTATCGATACTAGGTGATTCTAAAGGCAGGGTTCTCCGGTAAACTTTGTACCAACCTAGCATCCATGATTGAGTATATTCCAATTGCATTCTTTGGACAATTGGTTCTAAAACTCGACACAAAGGAACACTACAGAAAGACAAAGAGAAATTTTGAGCAGACCTGGGCTTGTGAATGATTTTTGGATCGCACCTTTTATTATTGGGCCTTAGTGAGAGAAGGGGTGGGCCTAAGCCCATCTGGTGGAATAGGTGGTCCAAGCGTAGGGCACCAAAGGCGATTAGGTATTCGTCGCCGCCGTTCGTCTTCTCTAACCGCATCGGAGCAATCACCGGCTGGAGCCTCTCTGACAGTAAGCTTCCCAAGAGCTCGAGGTTGGGGCTTAGCGGATCTGGTTGGAGCACAGGGAGAGGTGTGGAGACCATATTCAGTGAAGAGATCCGGTGGGAAATGGCTTCGACAGAGACCACAATGGGGCCAGGTTCTTGAGATCTGAGGATGATGGAGAGATCCGCTTCAGATTTGACATTTGGGGCGCCGCTGGTTAATGGAGGTTCCTTTGGGATCAGGTTCGACGGAGATAGGGTGAGGGTCGGAGGAATAAGGGGGTTCGTCGAGAAACACATCTCCGCTCTGAACGAAGAAGCTATGCCGGCGAACTGAGGTTTGCAAGAGAGGGATCTGAATGATTGAGTAAGTGGCCAGACAAGACTTAAAACAAAGATCGTTTGAGAATAAGAAGCAATAGAGGGGAAAGAGTCCCGACGCCGGCAAGCAAAAGCTTTGCCGGCGCCGGAGGAGGAGATGATCTGAAGAGTCTCGATAATCGGGACAGAGAGAGAAACTCGGGTTTACGATAGCGTACGTACGTTACTACAACTGCTTACCTATGTATAACCTATTTATAACAATTTATAACCATTTATTAAAATTATAAAGTCTACCAAAACAATGTTGTGTACTTCCCTTTTATTAAAAAGGGGATTCGATTAGAAACTCTTTGAGCAATATATAGCATGATCAAATCATGAATTGAGGGAAGTTCATGGCAGTAAAGTAGTGTTATGTGGGACGGTCGCCAAAAGTCATGAAGACATGACCCGTTTATATGATGAATCTCCAGGATTGAGAAATATGGTGCAAGTCTAGGCCTTATCACGATTTAGCCCGGCCCATCGTTAGAAGATTTATATAATTAAGTTCCATTTTTTTCTTGTTAATTTTGTTATCCAATTTAACTTGTTGAAAATGAAAAACCTCTGCCTAATCATTTATCAACTTTTCACTGATTAAAAAGAAAGTAAAATCACATGCAGGTGCAGCCAAGAAAAAAAAAATGCACCCAACCCTATCAATCTGCCGTTACTTACAGTGTATTTTTCTTTGACCTTGACTACATCTTGTAGTGTGTTAGAACAAAACTATTATCAACGAAATGACTAATATAATGCTGCTATTTTATCCATTAATCAAATTCCTCTTAAAACTCCAAAAGAACGCGTTTAATTATCCCAGGATCTGTAGTGATTGTTTCAGAAGCTGTTCCAATGGTTACAGAACACATAAAAGCAATACAGAACTCTTAGATGGGCATAGCTACGGTGGTTCCTAGTGAACTGCCGTTGAATCAGTAAGGCGTCTTAAGCTGGAATTGCCAATGACTGAAGAACCCTTGGACAATTACTCACCTCAGGGAAATGCGAAAAGAACATTCTCCTGATATAATTTTCCTCATGGAGACGAAGAATTTGGATGCTTATGTACAAACAGTTCAAGGTTGGTTAGGTTATCCTCATCTCAAAACAGTGGAGCCTTTGGGCCTCAGTGGTGGTCTAGCAATTTTTTGGAAAGAGGATATAGTGGTTGATTTTCTCTTTGTGGATAAGAATCTTATAGATATGAAAGTTTCTTCTGGTTCTCAATCTTGGTTTATGTCTTGTATATATGGAAACCCTGCTACTCATCTTAGACCTTTTGTGTGGGATAAAATTACGAGTATTGGTATGTTAAGGACATAAGCTTGGTGTATGGTTGGTGACTTCAACTCGATTTTATCTAATGATGAAAAGAAAGGAGGCCCAGAGAGAGAACTTAGTTCCTTCCATCCTTTTAGATCGTTGTTGAAAAATTGTGACATGTCTAAGATTGGCAGTTCTGGTAACGGTTTTACTTGGGGAGGGGTTAGAAACAAGCAGTGGATTCAATGCAAGCTGGATAGAGGTTTTGGTAACCCTGCTTGGTTTTCTCTGTTCCCGAATGTGCATCAATGGTTTCTTGAAAAACTTGGGTCTGATCATAAACCTGTTTTGATCAAGTTTAGCAGTGACAAACAGCTTCATTCTAGACAGTTTCGGTTTGATAAACGCTGGGCTGAAGACCCATCCTTCTTACCAGTTATTCAGAGAGCATGGCATACTGATAGTACTACGGGTGAAGCTTCTCTTCTAGACAGAATCCAACAATGCAAATCAGACATTAGTGTTAAAGCTGTTTGGTCTAGTTCGCTGTTTCGAATTAAAAAGTTAAGGAAGGAACTATCTGTTCAGCTTGATTCTCGTTTTCCCTGCTTTCATAGAATTAATGCCATCAAAAAGGAACTCGCAATTGCCTTTAGGGAAGAAGAAGTATATTGGAGACAGAAAAGTCACGACAAATGGCTCCTTGATGGTGATCGTAATACCAAGTTTTTTGAAGCCTCTGTCAAATCTGTTAGAATGAAAAACGCCTTACCATTTCTTATGGATGAAACAGGGGGTGATCATTGTTCAGACAGTAAGAAAGGGAGGTAAAGATGTTTTGATCAAATCTGTAGCCATGGCCCTACCTGTTTATGCCATGTCCTGTTTCAAGTTGCCAAAAGGAACAATTACTAAACTAATCTCAGTAATGGTGGAGTACTGGTGGAATAATTCTCAGTTTCAAAACAAGATTCACTGGCTCAGCTATGACAAGTTAACTCTTCTAAAGGCTCTTGGAGGTCTAGGCTTCAAAGATTTAGCAATCTTTAACCAATCTCTCCTCGCAAAACATGCTTGGCGTCTCTTGCATGATCCGGATTGTCTTTTCTTAAGGTTTTTTAAAAGCAGATACTTTGTCAACTCTTCTTACTTATCAGCCCCTATGGGACAGCGACCATCCTATGCTTGGAGAAGTCTACAATTTGGCAAAGCCTTGCTTTGCAAAGGCCTTAAGCGCATCATTGGAGATGGGACTAACACTCTTGTTTGGATAGATAATTGGTTATATGAAGACTCCCCTAGAAGACCTTCTGGTATCCATTCCCTCATGAATATAAACCTCAAAGTTGCTGATCTCTTTAACCGTGTTACTGGAGAGTGGAATGTCAATCTGCTAAGGACGTTGTTTCATCATTCTGAGATTCGCATCATTCAAAATATGAAACCCAGGATTGGGTTTCTGGATACATATTGCTGGGGGAAACAACAATGGTGTTTACTCAGCTAAATCTGGCTATGATTTAATGTATCGACAGGTAAATAAAATTAGAATCAATGAAGAACAAGCCTTGCCATCGAGAAACCCTGTCTTCCAAGCTGTATGGAATGTCAAAACAGTACCTAAAATCAAATTATTCCTTTGGAAAGTTCTCAGAGATGCTCTCCCTGTGTGTGACAGATTAAGATCCAGAGGAATCAGAACTTTTGATGGATGTATGTTTTGCAATGAGGATTGTGAATCAATTAATCACATTTTGTTTCTCTGTCCGTTTGCAAGACAGGTATGGGCCTTATCGAATGTACCATCTCCTTTGCTGGGTTTTGGAAATGCGATTTTCGAAAATTTGCACTATCTTTTCAGTTTACAGCAATGTGTCTCACTTCCTGATGAGATTAAGTCGAAGTTTGCTTGGCTCCTATGGTATCTCTGGAAAAACAGGAATTCCTTCCTCTTTAATGGATATCATCAAGAATCTATCCATTTAGTTCAGAAAGCTGGGGAAGCGGTCTATGAGTGGAATGTTGCACAATTGTTAAATCTGAATGACAACCTCAACCCACCTTTGCAGACAACAACATGGCAACCACCCTTCTCTAATGAAGTAAAATGCAATGTAGGTTTTTCTTGGCACAAACGCTTGGCTCTCTCTGGTGCTTCTTGGGTTGTCAGAGACTCTGATGGGACTGTTCTTTTACACAGTCGACGATCTTATGCTCAAGTAGAATCTGTCTTTGAGGCTAAAATTAAAAGTTGGGAATGGGCATTGGAAAGTATGAGTAGTCTACATATGGAGCACGTCACTTTTGCTGCTACGACTTTGGAGATTATAAAAGCAATGAACAAACCACTTCAATGGCCAGTGATTGCAAGTTATATCTCTCCTCTCCTTATCTCAGCAAGTCACAAACCTAATTGGTTTCTTCTCTTTGAACCAAAAACTGCAATTCTGGAGCTCTTCTGACTGCAGAAAGTGTGACGCTTGACATAAGGTTGAATTCTTATGTTGCTTGCGGTTATCCAATATGGTTAAAAGGTCTCTTTGAGCTGGAAAAGAGACATATTGGGGATTCATACACTTCTGAGTAGGTTTTTGTGTCTTTCTCTTCTTTTTTATATTTTATTAGTAAAGCTACATAGATAATATCTTTTCTAGCATTCTAAGATGGGCAAAAACAAAAGTCCTCGAGTCCTGTTTTTTCCTGTGGTGACCATGGCCTATGATCATCATCCTCCTTGGTCTTTGTTTTGCTAAGATCTTTGTGCCCCTTTAAAATATCTTTCCTCTTCTCTTTCTATTTTTTCCTTTCTTCGCTTCAAAGTAATCCTATATACTATTAATTTTGACAAAAGACAAAGCTGCTTGAGTCTTATACGAGGTTTATTCTTTTTGTTAGCTATTTCTTGGTTTGCTCCCATCTGTCGTCATCATTGACTTTTTGCTATTCTGAAAAGAGAGCCCTTCCTCAAAAGTTGGGTTTACAATACAGATTATAGCCCATAAAGGCCCATACAGATACATTGCTTAATGATGAAGAAAGTTCATCTATCATTGGTCTCACCCAAACAAAACGTGTCATCAACACGTGTTGGATGAGAAATCTAAAGCTTTCCGACAACACCCTCGGCCGTCTGAGATTCTTTTTCCGGTGAAGTTAATCATTGTCGATATCTGAATTTCGACACTTGATTCTTCTAAATTTCACCGACCAAGCTGGTTGGAAGACGAATCAAAACTCCAAACAATTGAAGTCGCGGCTATGAGGAATCTGAAAATCGCGAAGGAAATTTCTTCTTTTCTTCAACTTTGCAACTATCCTTGAATTTTCTGTAAACCGATTACCCAACGGAAAGATCCAGAGACAAACACCAGCAAACGCTATATGGATAAACAAATCAACCATAGATCGACAAAAATCTAAATTGATCTAATTCACCATAAGAAAGTAAAGCTTTTGCTTCAGATCTAACTAAGACAAAAAACACTTGTAATATGTATAAACATAGAAGCTTTTGTCATCTCTCGTGAAACTGTGTAAGACACAGAGACAAATCAAGACTGACAATTCCCCTTTATTTAAAGCAAACTAAAAAGTAAACAACGCCTAACAAAGGCGACGGCTAAAACACAGCAACGAAAAAGCCATGTGTACGGCAAGAACACGGCAACGGGAAAGCCATGTTTACGGCAAGAACACGGCAACGGGAAAGCCATGTTTACGGCAAGAACACGGCAACGGAAAAGCCATGTTTACGATCAAAGAAAAGAAAGCCTCCCTCTCTCTGAAAAATATGAGAGCCCTTCCTTCTATCCCAGATATATAAAGTCCTTTGCTCTCTGGTTTTTTTCACTTCTACACCTTTCCTTTTTTTCTGCTCTCCCTCTTTTTCCCATCATGCCTCGTGAAATTTGGGATAACCTCCAATACATGGTTCTGGGTCGGGATGATCCTGAACTATTCATACCTCACTCTGCTTATGCTCGAGGTTTTGCTAGGAACAGACTGAGCTTGATTGGGAAACCCTTGAACCTAAGAGATCAACCACTGAAGGGTGTGATTCAGGAGTTACCACGCTTATGGGGGGTATATTCGAGAGTTCATGGCCGTATACTGGATGACAGCTTTGTTCAGTTTCGTTTTCAACTAGAAGCAGACTTGGTGTCAGTGCTGCAAGGACAACCTTGGTTATATAATGATTGGTTTGTGGCGCTACAGAGGTGGGAAGACTTTCCCCGCGAAGAATTTCTTACTTTCATCGACCTGTGGGTTCAGATACGTGGAATTCCTCTACCATACGTTTCTGAAAGAACTGTTAGCTTTATAGCAAACACTCTAGGAGATGTTATTGAACTTGGTTTCAATGAAGACACTACAGATCAGATTGCCTTTCTTCGGGTTAAAGTAAGAATTATCTTTACTGATAGAATCCGTTTCTTTAGACGTGTTCGTTTTCAATCTGGAGAAAAAGCCATGATTGGGTTTGAGTATGAAAAGCTCATAAGAATCTGCAGTAACTGCAGTAGGATAAATCATCACACCCAGTACTGTCCTTTTCTGGCTCCCCCGGTGAACCAGGCAGATGAAGATGATGAACTTGTGGTCCCTGTTTGGGAAGAAGGTCAGAACTCTAACAACCTTAGTCATGAAGCAGAGGAACAGCTTTCTGAGAGTTCTGAGAGTTCTGATATTTCATCATACTCGCCTATTTCTCAACCTCCTCGACCATCCTCTCCTATGCCCAATGAAGCCGGATTTGCTGTTTTGCACCCTACTCGCAACCTCGTTGATATCAAGGAGTCCATGGGATCCAATTCAGTCAAAGTTTCTCAAAATCAAAACAGGTTTGAGGTTGGAGAAAGTTCCAAAAGGAAAAAAAGGAAAGGAGATTGATACAGAGCAGGAGAGGAACACTCGTTTACGTAGCAAGGTTACTGGAATCAAGTTTTACCCAACACCCTCTAACCCTCCTTGAAAATCTTCCCTCGGGTGTTAGATACAGAGATCGGTGACTTTGATCTCTGAAATGGTCTTGGTTGTTTAAATTGTACTTAGTTGTTAGAATAATGATCTTTGTTTAGTTCTAGGATCGGTTGTTATTTTTTGGTGATAGTTATTTTGGAAGATAGAAGTCATAAACAAGTATGCTGTTCTTCTACTGACTACTTTTTGGAGCTTTTCGGTTACTAAGTCAATGAAGGATGCAGCTTCATATGAAGACCCTCTCATAACCCAAGCATATGATGGAAGCTATAAGATTAACTACAGTCTCAGATTGAAAGAATGGTCTTATTGAGTGAATTATGAGAAGTCCTTGGTTCTTCATATTTTGCATCGGTTTGAATTAGTAGCTGATTATGCAGTTCTACTGATGTAACTTATAGTTTACTGTTTTAATCTCAGCAGTTTGGTTGTGTTTTAGTGGAGTTTTTTCCACTGATCTGTAATATATAACCCTCTGTTCTATATAAAATGAAAACACTTTGGGAAAAAAACGCGTTTAATTTCCTTTTCGTGGTTGCCATGTGACGGCAAAAAACAAAAAAATTAGCAACTGTACTAATAATAAATCTTAATTGTCGCTTTTGGTTTGTTAAAATGCTTTTGTGACAATGATACGATGAATAATTCATTTTTGTTCTGTATACTTATTAGATTGAAGATATGATATTTTGTCAGAACAAAAATAAATTATTCATCGTATCTTTTTTTTTAAAAAAATAATAATAAATACGATGAATAATTCACTTTTGTTCTGTATACTTATTAGATTGAAGATATGATATTTTGATTATGCGCGTTATCTGTGGAACTATAAGAATATAGTAATGTATATAGTTTAAAGTTTGATAACTACTCCCTCTGTCCCACAAAGATTGATGTTTTGGGATATTATACATTTTAAGAAAACAATGATTACTGAGTTTAAATATATTTTTTTCTTTGACTAAAAAATTTTAAACCAATAACAATTCAAAATTTTAAATATTTTCAATGATTAGTTCTTGAAGTTTACAAAACATCAATCTTTGTGGGACAAAAAAATATCTCAAAACATCAATCTTTGTGGAACAGAGGGAGTAATTAATATCCTTGAATAAAAAGCTAATGATCACTTTTTGCCACGGTATTCTCATCATTGCTCTCTAGTGTTTTAGAGACACAAATTGAAAAAAGTGATGCAAGGAAATAGTTCTTGAGTAAACAACACAAAATTGGACCGACAATGTTATAAAACTGTTTTATGTTCTATTCTAACCGTCATTAACGGTTAATTCAACCGACCATATTAAAATACTTTAAAATGAGCGTATAAAAGGAGTAAAGGACCAAGGTCTTGACACCCGTAATTATCGCTTCCACTTATCTGACGACATTAATTTTCGCAATCGTATGATTTCGTGAAACTCAGTGGAGTCATACGTTTGTGTTGAATTTGAGATTTCGAAAGAATAAAGTACATTGATGCATCAGCATCTCTGATTCTTTTTCTTTTTGTATGCTTTTAACTTTTTGAGATTTCTTTTAATTATAATCCAGACAGTGTGATCTTCAGACTAAACTAGTTTAGTGCAGTCTCGATTTTTTTAACTAATTGATGTTACTGAACTATCATCATATTCATATGTGACAAAAAAATAATTTTCAAAACCTATCAACATCTTTGATTTTTACTAAATAGCTGCAAAAAGCGTATAACATTTTCTCACAATTATAACATTTTCTCTAGATCGTATGTTACTTTTTTTTATATAGATCATATGTTACTTGATACTTTATGTGTAATGTTTTGGTACAACCTTTTATCCATATTCTTCTTTTCTCATAAGTATATAATTTCGTCAATTATAAGGAATATTAATTGAAATGCGATATAAAATTACTGTATATGATAAAGAATCAAAACTTCGAAAACAGAAATAAACAAATGATTCCAACAGCTAAAAACCAAGATGTGATAGTCACTTTAGTCGAAGGCTCAAATTAAAGCATTCCGTTTGTTCTCACCGCTTTTTACTTTGCATCAATTAGTTCCCCAAAAGATAAGTACAATTTTTTTTAAAAAAGGAACTGCTTCTATAGAATATATAATATGATCTTGTCATCTTGAGCCTCACTGCTTTTATAGAATATATAATATGATCTTGACACCTGATAGTCTAATCATGTGTTTGATAGCGTACTAAGAAAAATTACCGACGATGATTCGTATCGGTGGCTTCTCTAGAGATAGCGTGACATGCTTTCAAATATGTCAACATTCGAGAAGACAAATACCATGGTCTATGCACTTATGGTACATTCTAAGTAATAGGTGACCGACAGAAATGTAAAGCTGTTCATTAGCGAAAAACAGAAATATAAAGCTGTTTGTGTAAACAATTGACCCTGTGATAATAGAGTGATTGTTACAGTTTTGACAAATCATGAACCAGTGAGTTTTGTTACAGTTGAATCCACATTGAAGAATCTTTAAAATGCACTCACTACTTACGATTAACCGATTATTATATTTCTACTTTTGTCATAACTTGCCACATGCGAAAGCTCAAAAATGTCCACGAGACTTTTTCTTGGTGAAACATAAATTAACAAATTAAATTTTCAATAAATCCAAATTTTAAATATGTTATAAATTTTTAACTGACTATCACCGCTTTAGTGACAAATACGTTAGAAATTTAATTAAGAGAGACGGTTGGATGTCAGAAAGTATTTGTTTCTTTGCATATCGTTTCACCTTAACATGCTTTTTCGTCATTCTTATTATCCTTTATTATTTGATTATTCTCTGATGAACAAACTAAAAAAAAAAAAATGACGTATCATACGACTTAACGAATTTGACATCAGTAGTCAAAAAAATAAACATTTAGGACAAAGTATAAATCCAATTATTTCACTTTTTTTTTTTGAAGTATATTTATATGAGAAATATGACTTTCACGTATATTATTTAGACTCCTATCCAATGATATGCAGTGAAAAAAAAGACTTTTTGGGGACTTTTTCCTCTTCCGAAATACCAATTTTATTTTTACGATTTTGGAAATAAATGATGTCACGAGGATATAAAGATAGAAAAGGTCCTAAAAGAGACCAAAGACGAATATTCTTCACTTCTCGAGTCCCCAAAAATAAACAAATAAACAAATAAACAAATAAAGAGCAAATAATTAATTGTCTTCTCTCTCCGACAAGACATGTTTAGCACCATTTCGGTTCCTTCCTTAACTAATATCATCACTTTCATCTTAAAATCCCAAAACCCCTTTTTCTCCCCATTCTTCAAAAGAAAAAAAAATCTCTCCTTTATCTCCGGAATCCATTTATTCTCACTCACTGTTGCTTCTTTTGATTCATATCACATCCACATGGCTCCGGCGACTGATTACCAAGGCTCATTCCTGAGTCGAATCAGCATCCGCCGCAACCAGATCGTCTCCATGGACGTTAACCACGAGCAAGAACTTGAAGAAATCGAGTATTTCCAGAAACACGTCACCGAGCGTTTCTCTGAGTTAATACCATCTCAACCACCGCCGACTCCTTCTTCCTCGGACGCTGTCTCTCAGCCGATTCTTTCGATCCCTTGGTTACAGAGTCTTCTAGATGTTTTAATGTCCTGTGACGCTGAGTTCAAGGCCGTGTTGAGCATGACCCAGATCTCGAAATCTCCGTCTTTAGAAAGGGTTTTGTCTGAATTGCTTGATCGGATTCTAAAGGCGTTGGATTTATGTAACGCCGTTGTTGCCGGGATTGATTCCGTTAGACAGAGTCGACGTTTCGCTGAGATTGCTGTCACGGCGCTTAAGCAACGGCCGTTATGTGAAGGAGGCGTTCGTAGAGCTAAGCGTGCGTTGACGAGTCTCCTCGTTGGGTTAAACGCTGAAGAGAGGAGAGATAGAAACAGCGGAGGAAGTGGTAGTGGTGGCAGTAGTAACCAACGAAGGACAACGTCGAGGTCTTGGTCGTTTGGAGCGCGCAGCAACGTCACCGGAGGAGGTGGATCATCTGGCCACGTCGGCAAGAATTGGTCTGCGACGAAGCAGATTCAGGCGATGGTTTCCAATCTGGTGCTGCCACGTGGAGCGGAAGCTTCTGGACCGGCAATGCCGGTTTACATAATGAGTAGTGTTATGGTTCTGGTGATGTGGGTGTTTGTGGCGGCGGTTCCTTGTCAGACAAGCAGCCTTCTTGCGGCGCCATTGCCACTTCCGAAACACCAGAGTTGGGCTAGCGCAGCTGTTTATATTCAGGAGAGGATTGGTGAAGAGATGAAACGTAAGGAGAAGCGTGCTGGTGGTGGTGGTTTGATGGAGGAGATGCAGAGGATGGAGAGGATTGGGGTATCTTTACTGGAGTTCACAGAGAGGTTTAGGTTTCCGGCAGATGAAGAAGAGGAGGTGGAAGTTGCAGAGAAGGTGGATGAGTTGGAGGAGATTTGCTTGGGAATGGAAGTGGGATTGGATGATTTGCAGGTACAAGTGAGGCAAGTGTTCCATCGATTGGTGAGAAGCAGGATTGAGATTGTTTCAGTGCTTGATCAAGCTCCTGCAATCTAGTCTATAAATCATCGATAAGAGTACCAAAAATATTTTCTTTTTTCTTTCTTTGGCCATTTTAGTCTTAAAAACTAATCTTTCAAAAATCTGGATGTGTATAATCTACAAATCGTATACATACACACCAATGTTACTGTTTTCGGTATATGATAACTGCAAAAACTCTATTGACTGAGATTATAGATTCATTGTGCTTTCCTGAATCTGTTCTTCTGTGGCTTTCGTGTATCTTTTCCTGACTTGTGATTGTTTCCAGAAGCTTCCCTATGTTTTCCGAAGCTTCTGTTACCATAACGCTGGTGTCCTGTTCTACTTCCACTAATGTCGGAAGCAGGTGTGTGTCGTTGATGTGTTCCCTTTTGTCGTTTGAATTTGTTGCCGTCTTGTTTGGCTGTAGTTTCTGATGAAGCTTCTCTGTAATTTCTTTTCCGCGGCCTGTAAAAAAACGAACCAATTATTATTTATGCATATAATGAGCAGGCAATGATTTGATCAGATGTGTTCTTGATCTCGCTGTTCTAACGGAACTTACTCTCTGGATGGATCAGTGGATGTAGTCTGTGAATCATTGGTCTCTTCTTTGTCTTTTGATTTCCCCGAACGGTTCTGCACACATTAAGATGAAAGTTCCAAGATGATGCAAACGTTTCTTTCAATTTGAGATCTTCAAGAAAGTTAAGAGAGGGTGAGAACTGAGAAGAGACCTCTAAAACTGTCTGGATGAAACTCTTGTGCTTGTCCGGTGTGGCTAATTGGACTGCGCGGGTGCCGCACTTCCTTACCATAATCTCAACTATGATCGTTACCTAAATGCACAATTTCGTAAGGCAAATTATTCGTTTTGAGGAAGGAGTTGAACTGATTACACTTGGAAACTATAGTCAAGGACTATTCTCATTGTTACCTTTGACTTAAAATAGTGTCTTGAAACAGACGACCAGGGGAGAATTTCGTATAAGAGGTTCTGCAGTAGACTCTGCAAGTCCTGGGCTTGCGATGTTGAGACTAAAACTTTCACAAAACCCAAAACAGCCTGGAGATATATGAAGACGTATGAGAAAAACCAAAAGTACATAATACTTAGAGTAACAACATCTTGGGGTCAGACTAAAAAGGCATAAGGTAGACTTACTTTTATAATCTCAATGGATTTGGTGTGAAGCAACGGTAAAACAGATGAAAGAAGCTCAGGTGACGATAGGCAGATCTCAGGGTCTTTGTATATCAAGGCAGATAATGCAGACACTGCTCCACTCCTTATGTGCGGCGACGATCCATCAATATAACCCGTTATCTGAAAAATCATGGATGCTGATTGGTCATTTGAGAAATAAAGAAGTGAATGAAAATGTTATGGCGAGCTCATCTCATGCACTTACCATGTTAATCAATTTGGGACAAAGTTCATCACTGCTGATCGAAGATGAATTTTTCAGGGTGGTATATACCATAACCAGTGCATCACAAGCTGCTTTCCTATGTTCTTCTTTCCCCTGTAAATGCAAGATAATGCACACAAATGCTAATTTTGTTGAGAAATTGTATTATTTCCTAAGCACCAACGAACTGAAACAGCAACGAAGCAAGCAGTATGTTTACATCTTTAAGTGTCAGGATTATCTCGTTCAGAATAAGGAAAGCTTTCTCATTCTCCTCCTCGGTGCTTGACTGCAGAAAACATCGAAATATCAGTAATTTTCTCCAAAAGGCAAGACCGAATTATACTCAAGAGTTTGCACAAAAAAAAAAAAAAAGGATATATATAGTCAAGCAATGGATATTTACTGATGTCAAGTTAGAATTGATACAAAAGTAAAAAAAAAAATTCCACCTGAATTCCATGAGCCATTAGAACGTGGAGACATGCAAATCGACTTATAGAAGACCCTGCATCCTCTGGAGTTTTATGGCTGAGTAACATCTCTATCACCTCTGCAAAATGAGATGAACAAAACGAACCATGTTCCTGCACGAACAAGGGCAAAGCCACATAAGCATGAGGAGCACCCAGTGAACAGTATAAGAGCTACTGTAACAAGCTTCGATGAGGTTAACCAACCTGTAGAACTCTGCTCAGAGTATCATATGCCCCACAAAGATCAGCCTCGTCGGTGGCCTAAAATCAAAAAAGCTCATGGACTAGCCTCTACATTGGAAAATTCTCTAAGCTCAAGTATAGAAACATACCTGAAAACTTTGGCGAACAAGATTATAAATCAACTCAATAAGGTCTTCCTGGGCTCCTTCAACAAATGAAGATGCGAGATCCAGCACAGCACTCCTGCAAGCAAGTGCCATTGAAAAAGGTCGTACGAGGTATAGGAGAAGAGGAAATTTAACTTGATATACACATGGATGTCATGCTATTACAATGGCTAATGGTATTCAAGAAATTTAACAAGTCGAACAAGAGATTTTACGAGGATTAGTTTCATAATATAAGTAAATATAACAGGGCACATCATGTAAGTTGAATTATACCTCTTTAACTGTGTCTTTGTGGCACTGCAGGTTTCTTTTTCTTCATCGATTGAATCATTCGATTGATTGGCCTTCTCCTCAGTCTCGCTTTCACCAGCAGGATCAAACTTATTTAGCAAAGAAATTAGAATCTTTTTCCTAACTGACGAATCCAGAGTAGAAGCTAAGCATCCAATTGCAGCCTGCCATTACAAGAACATTAACTATAAAAATATTTTCTCGGTCAATCAAAAGCTCAATCTCTCAATTTAATAGACCTGTGCTGACGAAATTGACGGATATAGAAGCCAATAATTCTTTGAAAAATAACTAAAACCACTGTATGCATCTTTGCAGTCGAAAAGAAACTAAAGAAACTCCTAGTTTTGAGCAACAAATACATTTGTGTTTTCTTCATGCTTATAAATATAGTTTTTGTTTATATGTCACATTGTCACTAGCCTCTACGGCCTATGAGCAGGTAAGGATTCAATCAGAATTTAATTACACCAGGAAATGTTTTTCCCTAGCAAAAGATATCTAGAATATGTGTAAAGTGGTTTTCTCTAAACCGACTACAATGGAGGACCTGAACCAATTTGTTACAAATTTGAAATGCAGAGAATAAGAAGGAAATTTGTAAACCTTAAAGTCTGCACTGATCTCTGTGTCTGAAACAGTGAATACATCAACAAGAGTCTGAAGCAACTCTGTTGAGCTTGATGCCAAAGCCTTCATGTTTTTCCTTGAAGCTTTCTTCGAATAGTGGAATCTACTTTCCAGCTCTGTTGTTGGCATTGTTGCATCTTCACTTATGGAAGTTTCTTCGCCCATATCTGTACTGGCCTTAGGCATTCCTTTATTCTGATTTACAAGCATCTAAACAAGGAAAATTTCAATGAGATTGCAAAAGTTGTCAGCTCAACCTAGCATTAATGAAATGCAAAGGAACTCACCTGTAGAGAAAGGGCCACGGCTTCATGCATGAAAGATTTATTTTTAATAAATTTAACCATCAGTTTGGCTAACGATCCAAATTGTTGGGGCACATCAACTGGATAGTTACAAAAGGCAGGTAACAGTCTCAGAAGTTCATGACCATAGGCCCGCAACTCTTTGCCGTGAGCTGACTTTTTAGCTAAAACAAGAATATAAATAAATGTTAGTGAAAATTCACCAAACAGATAGAGAAATTATTGCGCCCTCGGTTGCATGATGTAAAGCAAGTGGCAGAATAGTATACTAAGCCCTGATATGCAAACAGAAACCCAAAGGACGAGAAGATAGGAAAAAGTCTGTTCCATCTAAAGTAAATGAAATTCTCATTGTCGGCATAGATGAGTACCTCCTTTAGAAGCAAGCATCAGTGCTTTTGCAAGTGGAACAATGTGATCGACATAATACTCAAGAGATGCTCCAATGATATATTTTCTTAAGACAGGAATCAGCCAAGCATTTTTGCATGAGTGACTCTCAGCATGAAGAGTGATAGGAAGAAGTTCCAGTAGCCTTACTGGTCCCATTGCAACCACTGCAGACCCAATGCATTGCTGAAGCTGCAGATAAGTCAAATATAGTACAAATCAAATAGTATAGATAGACTCTTTATATCGTAAAAAAACTGGTAACATAGATATGTGATGAAGATCAAGATGTCTTTTTCTCGATTCCAAATCATGGAATGTAATTGAATACAGCATTGAGTATCACTATTATCCACTGGGACGTTCAAAAATAACTCACAAATTTCTGAACCAACCATATTCTTCAAGTAAGAAACCAGTACCATAACTGTATAGAATAGGCACTTTCGTAACTTACATATTGTGAGCTAGACATATCTCCAGTTGCATGTTCCATCAAGTCAGCAAGCTTTAATATTATATTCTTTGCAAGAATATATGATCGCTCTCCTGAAACAATTGAAGATAGAATTAAAATGTTGCGCTAAGGAGATGTGTAGATATTATGTTCAGGATGACAAAATATAGCACCGAGAGAAAGTACACCTACCAAGTTTCTCGATCAAAAGATTTATGACAGTTAAAATGTGCTCCTCTGGAATTCCATCACATGAGTTTAAGGCACTCTGAAAGACAAAGCATACAGATATTGCTGCATTTATATTGTCTCCACTCGTTACGTTATCCTCATCTTCACAAGGCAAGCTTCCCTCGATTAGAAGTTTATTTGTATCGATATGGCTACTGATCAAGTCTTTTAATATAATTGAGGCTTGGGATGCAACGTCGTCCGTGGAAGTCAGAAGGCCTAAAGCATAGGAATGGAATGTTGGAATTCAAAATAACGTATATATAGAAGTAAGCCCACAATGAAGAACAAAAGAGATATATGCTGAAAGCTCGGGAGGGAACAAACCTGCCAATGACTCAAAAACTAGCGGAAGTTTCTTTAGACATAATGTTGGTTCGACTGAGTAGGCTTTCTCCAAAGCACTTTTTAATAGGGTGGTCACATGCACGATCGTGTCAGCAGGATTCTTTTCGTGTAAAGATAAATAACTAGTCAAAGAAGTTACAAGTCCTTCTATCTCAGGAACAACAATTTTATCTTCTGAATTCTTGAAGATAGTGTCAATCGCTTTGAGAATCTGTCTCGTCAGCGGCGAAAACTGAGAACCCATAAGCTTACAAAGTTCCGAAAAAACTCTAGAACTAACTTTAGCAGAGAGAAATGGAATTGTAGCACTGAGCACATTTAGCACATGGGCAGCCTCTGCGTCCTCAGACCTCATTGTTGAGTCAACCTTAGAACCTTCCTCAATCTTTTTTGAGCTTAAGTCATTTAGAACAGGCTTGTGTTCTTTAAGTAAAGCATAAACTGTATTACTTGCTTCCTTTATAACAGTAGATGATTGTAGAGAACCAAATAACTTCTCCAAACACTCTTGAGAGCATCTTCTAACCTAACAGAGCAAACACACAAACCAAGATTGTCATCACAATATGATACTTTCATAGCAAGTGCCAAGCTCAACACTTTAACAGAATTAATCATGAAAATGGTCATTCTATAGACAGTAGTGATTCATTCAAGCCATTCTAAGAAGTGGGAAACCCAAAAGTGAATACCTTTGGACGTTTATCAATGGCGAACTTGAGAAGTAAACCAAACCCAATTTGAAGAGATTCCCAATCATCCAAATCGCAGAAACCAATAAGCAAAGTCCCAATACACTTCACACCAGCTCTCAAACTCGCAACACCTAATTTATCAACCCCACCATCAACTGGGTTTACCAAAACAGCCACAGCATCTCGAGCCATAGTAGCTGAAATATCTCCTGAAGGAACCAGAGGAACGACTATGGACAGGAAAGTAAGCAAAGCAGAAACCGCCATGGAATCCTCCGTGGAAGAATCCACCGAGGATATAGCAGCTGCGAAGAAAGCAGGAGGAGACGGCGGAAGAGACTCAGAGGTGAGAATGGAGCGCATAGCGACGGCGGTGGCGACGAGATGACGGTGCTGCGAGGCTGAGGACTTGCCGTAACGGTCCATAAGCTGTTGGGAGATATCAGTGTTGCCATCTTTGAAGGCAATTTCATCGTTTTCATCTGCTCTGTCTTCAAAGGCCGCCATAGCTCCAAGAAGGGAGAGATTTTGATTAGGGTTTAAGGAAGACGACGAATGACGTTGACGGAAAAAAAACACACACACGACGACTAAATAATAATAAACCAGTGGGTTTAATTAACCGGAAAATTAATCCGGTTTAATTTATCAATGTCTAAATCCTCAATTTTACCGGTTTGATACTTATGTTTTTGCATCTCTTGTGCCGTCCGTCTTCTGGGGATTGATCGGTTTGGAAGGGTAGAAAGATCGGTTTGATTTTAGATTCAAGTTTACCTTGGCGACGATAAATTGAAAAGCAAATCGACTCATCCGGTTTGTTGACTGGTTGATCAAGGTTTAGCCAATTCAGATTATCAACTTCAATCCATTATATATCTTCTTCACTCGGGTCTATCTCATTCTCTTTTTGAGATTCTAAACTTACCTAAAGCAGCTAAGATCATTGAGAGATAAGAATGAGTGGTTACATCAAACTAAGTTCTAGATTTGCTCATTTGACACACTCTAATTCTTTATCACTTCTACATAATTCTTTCTGTAGAACTCTAATGATTTTATGACCAATAATGGTCAAGCTGTCTGAACGTCTGTAAAAGAACATTCACACGGCGACCTCTAAGTCAAGCAAGCTCATAAAGGTTTATCACAACAAAACTTTGTTTGTATAGTTACTAGAAATATTGTAGCTATTTATCTTTTTTCGTAGCAAATTTACATTTGCTACAAAATTTGTTTCGAAAATATTTAACAAATTTGCTACAAATAAAACAGTGGCAATTTGCTTCAATTTTGTTTCACTATCCTTGTAGCAATTAGTTACAAATTCTCACAATAATATGTGTCACAAATAGTTACATGTAACTACATTTTACCTGTAACTCATACAGCTACAGAAAATAACAAACAAAGATGTAAGAAATAGATACAACCTGCTACTAGCTCTCTGTAACAAATTATTTTTAAATTATTAATTATTTTATTATTTATTTTTAAATTATTAATTATTTTTAAATAACTACATTTTTATTAATTATTTTTAAATTATGAATAATGTTTTACTTTTGGAATGAAATGATATTAAAATAAAAATACTTTATTTATTATTATGAAACCATCATTTTAAAAAACTGTATTACAAAATAAAATTAAAAACATAATTAAAAATAAGAATACTCCTAAAAACTGTAGTGATACTCCTAAAAAAACATAATAAAAAAAAAAAAAAGTAGTTATGGCACACACACTAATAAAATATGAGTCATCCTCTTGGTTGTAAACCCTCAACATACCTGCGATAAGAATCTTGGCTAGCACAGAGTCTGCCTCAACACACCTTGATGATCCAAATTGATACTGACAAGTGATTGATCGTATAAAGGAACTTTGTTCGTGGCATTTCATCTTCAATTGCTTCTTTATAGACAAGACCTATTAACCAGAAATTAAAATGATTAGAATGAGAAAAGCTTTGTCCGAATGTCCCTAATAATCAAATATGGCAATTTGTAAGTTAAAGAGGTTTTCAGTAACCTGTGTGTAAGTAGTACATGTCATCCAAGGCCTCGAGATTCTTACTGCAGCCACCAACAGATGACAAGAAAACCAGCTTTGAGAGGATCTGGACAAGCCCCTGCAGAAGAGAACCTAGCAGATGGACCTTCTCCCATGGTGAGGACCTTGGACCATACACACGACATGAACACTGAAGTTGAAGTTGATCTTGTTGGTGCTGAGCACACGCTTGTTGTTGCTCTCGGATGTTAAATCAATTTGGTCTCATTGAATTTTTTCTATAATTCATTCCTCTGCATCTTTCAGATTCTATTGGAAATCCACCAATACCTGCAAAATTCATTAAAACGACATCATCAAACAAGTTGAGGACACATCCTCTACGTAAGCAAGAACTTAATTTAATTTCTGTTTATACTTGTCTCATCATTGGGTCCTTGGCTAGTCTCTCCTTCCGTTCTTCTAGTATCAGATCACTCGCAACCCTCATGCAAGGACACAAAGTGAAACACAATCAATCAAACAGCATCTCAAACATAGAAGTCAAACTCACATAATAACTCTAACTCAAACCAACACATAGAACATAACTCAAACAAGAACATATTCATTCAAGAACACAGAAAATTGATCTTTTCAAAGTACAGAAGTTGACGCAAACAAAGAAAATTAATCCGATTACATTAAAATAAAACTGAAAAAAATAACATATCAAATCCCAAATCAGATAACCCTAAACCATCACTGAATCCTCAATCTAAAAAGCTTGAATCGTACCACTAGCAATAGATTGGAACACATCAAATCCCCAATCAGATATTCACCAAAGAACCCTAATCGACCACATCAAATCCCAAATTAGATAACACTAACTCATTATTGGATCCTCAAACTAAAAAGCTAGAATGTACCACTAGCAATAGATTGGAGCATCGTTTCACCAAACACTCTCGATTTGGTGAACCATACCCTTCATCTCCCAGATGATTAACCAACCAAATCCGATTGATTATTGATTCCCAGCCGCGATGTAGACGCTGATCACGCCGGATTAGAGACGAGTTTCTTGGGTATTTTTTCTCGATTCTCCTCTCAAATTGATCTCAAAGCGATCATCAGACTATTTGTGTCTTTTCTTCCGCCATCGGTGATAACGAGAGAGAGATGACCTTTTCGAAATAGAGGATAAGTTTTTTTAAAGTGATGCAAATACTAAATGTTAACTTAATATAACGTCATTTCTCAGAATCGACCTTAACTAAATATTTAACGTCATTTATAATTTTTTTGATACTAACTAAATATTTGATATCATTTACTAAGTGATGCTAAGATTAATACAAATGATACTAACCAAAAATAAATGATACTAAAATTTAATAATCACATCATTTAATAAAAAAATGCTAAATATATCTAACTATCATAATTATTGTGTAACAATTTGTATTATTTGTTACACTAATAAATAGTAACAAACTTAAAAGAATTTAAAATTAAAAATATTTCTACATTATAATTTGTGAAAATAATTAGTAACTAATTACTACAAATTTTGTTAGGATATATTTTTTGTGAGTATATTTGTTATAAAAACATTGTCACATTTTAGTAACTATTTACCACAAAATATATTTGTAACTAAATTGTCACTATATCCTACAAAAAACTACAAATTTGCTACAAGATAGTTTATTTTAATTTTTGTTACTAATTAGTAAGTAACTGTCACAAATATTTGCTACAGATTATATACGTAACAAATTTTGAAGCTATATCATCCCAATTTTGTAGTGTATGTGGACAGGCATTACAAAGAGAGAACAAGCCATGCATCATTGAATCCGTATCATGAGTCGTACAATATTCAATATATATTTTTTTTTCACTTAGAGTACTTGAAGTTCTTTTCTTATTAATATAAGTATATATAGTTTTAGCAATGTATCAACCAAGAGTTTAGCAATACAAGCATGAAGAGTATGTAAGAAAATAATTATTTCTTATTACCCATGTATGTGGTCTTATAGTTAGTAGGTTATTTAATTGGGTTTTTTATATTTTGTTTTTAATCATTTAGGAATCAAAAAAACAGGTGTTAAGCTACATGTTATGCTTATGCTTATAAAGACAAGTGTTAATCTACATGTCATGCTAAAGCTTATAAGAGGACAAGTGTGAAATAGTATGTTGTGTTTGAAGCAATGCTAGACACTTGTCTTCACACTTGTCACCACTGTCTTCATCTCTACTATGATGGATGGTTGAGATTAAATGGGAAGACAAAACCCTTATGAGGAGTAAGGTCAATTTCCCTCCTATAAATAGATGGTTTGCTCCATCAGAAATCATCACAAGAACAAAAAACAACACATAAAGAAAATAGTTTATAGGAAAGGGGAGAGAAACCCCATCTTCCACCTAAAGATAATCTAAGAGTTTTTTTTCAAGTCTTCAAGCCATTGAAGAAGAAGAAACCATTCAAGGAAGCATCATTTCTACAATGAGTGGAGGTATTACTTTAACCCTCTTTATGATTCTATTATGTGATTAATATAGATGTTTAAGATCTTGGGATTCATGTTAAAAGTATGTTTAACATGTGGTATTAGAGCTTATGGTTATTAACATCTAATTAATCCATTAAGAAAATAGATTTATGTTTTAAAGAACTGAAAATTAAAGCTTTAAGTTATGATGATTATTCACTTGATTTTTTGTTTGATTTAAGCTTCAAGATACAATATGTGTTTTAAAAAAAAAAATAAGTGATAAAAGATTGGTTTCTCTTAATGTGCATAATTAAGAAATTGATATCACCATAATGGTTTTATCTTATAATGATTTGCACATAGAACACCAAAATATTTAAATTTTGATATGTTTATGTATTAATTAGCTATCCACAGGTAGGCTATTGACATAAAATATGATCAATAATTTAATAGAATGTTTGTATATGAGTTAATTAAATATATCCACATATAGCTTAATTAGTCTGATACATCATTCAAGAAAATTTTTCTGAAAGCTATGACATCATGGTATATTATAATGACTACCCACATGAGCATTATAATTTGAAGTCATATGCATTCAATAATTTTTGTTAATGTGTTGTTTAAATTTTGAACATCAATTAAAGCTTGTTATATCTCTAAATCGTAGCATCATTTCCTGCTAATTTGCCATCTATGGTCTCTACTGTTTCAATCTTCACTTGAACCAACTTCTCATAATGGAAAGAGAAAGTTGAGTTCACATTAGAAGTACTAGTTTGAGAGAAAGCGAACAGATTAAGCATGATGTTTTTAAAAATGACCATAGCTAGCAATATTAAAACTTCCCTTCGAGATGCAGATAAAGCTAAAGCTTATCTAGCAGCTATAGAAGAACGGTTTAAGACTGTAGACAAATCCCTTGCAGGGAAACTTATGACAGATCTTACAACCATTAAGTATGATGAGACAAGGTCTATTGTAACATTCGTGAACTGAAATCCCGGTTTGGGGATTGCATCGGTCGATGCAGATGGTGCATCGGTCGATGCAAGTTCAGTTTCCTGCGTTCTGACTTAAGTGAAACACTGCGTTTTGGGTTAGGGAAAAAACCCTTAAGTCAACTTTTTGGCTCATTCGGCGAGTTTGGCCGATTTTGAGAGAAAGAAAAGAGAGGAAACTGTTCTTAAGCGTTCTTGAGGATTTCTGGAGATTTGAGCTGTTCCTGTGGAGATCTGTAGCTGTGATCGTTGTAGGAGCTTCCTAGAAGCGTTTTCTCCTTGTGTTTAGGTTCAGATTCGTCTTGGCAAAGGTAAGTGCATGACCATGGCTTATCTAAGTTAGAGAACTCTCTAATTCGCTTGTTGTGTGATGTTAGACTTGTTAGATCATTGTATTGGACGTTAGGAAGTTTTCTTGTGG
The DNA here is from genome assembly GCA_023657505.1 of Camelina hispida. Lineage (NCBI taxonomy): Eukaryota > Viridiplantae > Streptophyta > Magnoliopsida > Brassicales > Brassicaceae > Camelina > Camelina hispida. The sequence goes on along the minus strand of CP094635.1, from coordinate 11,836,019 downwards.
CTTTGGATCGAGTTTTGAGATTGCAGGAACGAAGATCCGGCGAGAAGCTTCGGGGAAAATACGATGCTCGACATTGCATCGGTCGATGCATAACTTGCGTCGGTCGATGCAAGTGCAAGGACGGCGCGTAAAATTCTAGGGTTTTCGTGTTATGTCGAGCATGCGTCGGTCGATGCAAGTGTAACTTGCATCGGTCGATGCAGCTTCTGTGTCGGTCGATGCATCCCCTTGTGGTGTCGGTCGATGCATGTTGGCGTCGGTCGATGCAGAGTCCTGGTTTGTCATTTGTTGTTTGTTGACTGTTGTCTGATGGTTAGAGATGACTCTATTGCTTGTGTGTATAGCCTAGTAGATGGGAGGATTGCCTTACTAAGTGTTTATAAAATACTCATGCATTGCAATATGTGTTTGTGGTGCAGGTAAATGCAAAGTGTGGTCGTAGAATCAAGGCAATGAAGAGGAGGATGTTCTAGGGACTCGGTTTGATGTTGTCTGGCATTGCTAGGTTGCTAGAGTTGGGTCATTAGAACATTGCTAGGTTGCTGGTTCTATGTTTCCTGTTATTGATTATTGGATATTGTTGATGTTATATTATTGGTTACATTATTGGATATTTATTGGATATTGAGATTGATTATTCCGCTGATGATTGAGATTGTGGTTAGGTGGCTAGTGGGTATGGGACCATTAGTTATAGTTTATCTATAATATTTTATATTTATATATTTATTAATTATTTTTTTTTTAAAAAGGGTTGGTCGTGTCAGTTTGGTATTAGAGCCATTACGGTTCTAGGTTTGGGTTCACTAGGTTTCTGTTGTGATGTATGGGATTGCATGTCTTGATTGATTATGTGAGTTAGTCAATTGTGTGTGGCATGGAGTCCTAGAACGTCCTCTTCGAGCCGACTATGTGATTTCACGGTGAGTTTATGTTTGTGTTTTAATAGTAATTGTTTGCTTAGTCTTCTGTTCATGGTAGTGCAGATGGCTAGAGGTGTTGCTGTTGCTGGTCGTGGACGCGGACGTGGTCGTGGTAGGGGCAGTCCCAGTGGTTAGTGAGACCGAGGACAAGAGTGTGACAGCTGCGGGTGTTGGCGAGTTGCAGGGTGTTTCGGGGATTCAGTGAGTGTCACCAGAGGGGGCGGTGTTGATGCTCTAGTGGCCGGTGATGCTAGGGTCTCGGGTGTGGAGCCCCAGCGGGTGGAGTTCCTGGTGTTGACTCTGCGGCTATGCTAGCACAAGTGTTAAAGCGGTTACCACCAGTGGTACCGGCTCAGGCTCAGGTAGTGCCACCAGTGGTGGCGGAGGAGCGACAGCCAGTGGCTGCGGATGCAGGATCACATGGTCGTTATTTGTCCATGCTCAAGGAGATGAAGGGTCTTCTCACTGAGAGGTTTTTGGGTGATACAGACTTCTACTGTTGCGGATGCGTGGAGGACGAGTGTGGAACGTAACTTCCATACTCTAAGATGTCCTGAGGAGTTTTGGGTGGACATAGAGGTTCATCATTTGAGTGGTGATGCTGAGTTGTGGTGGAGATCAGTGGCTGCTAGGAGAGTGCAGCGGGAGATGACTTGGGCTGACTTCGTCTTGGAGTTCAACCGCAACTATTTTCCTAGAGAGGCATTGGGCCGGTTGGATGTGCAGTTCCTTCAGTTATCTCAGGGGACACGCTCAGTGCGGGAGCTGGACTTGGAGTTCAGTCGACTTCTGTGTTATGGGGGTCGGGCTATGGAGTTTGAGGAGGCTCAGATCAGGAGGTTCTTGAGGACTCTACGTGATGATTTGAGAGTTCACTGTAGAGGGCGGAGTTATGCTTCGCGTGCAGAGCTGGTTGAGACTGCAACAGAGATCGAGGAGAATATCCGGGCACAGTCAGTGGCGGCTAGTCCAGCAGTACAGCCTAGTAGGCTCAGCAGCAGGGTGGTTCTAGCAGGGCGGTAGGCCTGCACAGGGAACCAAAAGGAGGTGGGAGACTACGCAGAGGCCGAATGGTGAGAGTTGCTTCAGTTGTGGGAGCAAGAATCACAAGGTTGCTAGATGTCCCAAGAGGAATGCCCCGACGGCAGCGACTCGTGTATGCTATCATTACAGGGAGCCAGTTGCAGCCAGTAGCAGTGGCAGCGTTGCAGCAGGTGCTGCCTGGAAGTCAACAGGTGGAAAAGATTGAGCAGGCGCCCCAGGTTTACACGACTACAGAGTCTGGTGGAACCAGTGCCGGGGTGATCACATGTATAATTTCTGGTACTTAAGCTTTGTGCATTTTTAGTAGGTTCAGATTTTGTATTTTTCCTGTGTTAAAGTGTTAGGTTCTCAAAACATGAGGTTTGTGTAGGGACCTTGTTGGTGGGCGGGTTTAAGTCCCATGTTATGTTTGATTCTAGAGCTTCTCACAGCTTCATTACTCCAGAGTGTGCAGAGAGTGCGGGAATCAGAGGGGATCCCGGGGAGCGTACAGGAGTTGTCAGAGTTGCTGGAGGCAAGTTCCTGAGAGTTATTGGACGAGCTAGAGGAGTTGATATTCAGATCACGGGAGAGTCGTGGCTAGCGGATTTGCTTATCAGTCCAGTGGAGTTGTATGATGTTATTCTCGGGATGGATTGGTTGCATCGGCATATGGTGCATTTGGATTGCTATCGGGGTAGAGTGGAGTTTGAGTGTCCAGGAGGGAAGTTGGTTTTTCAGGGTATTAGACCGACTTCGGGGAGTCTCGTGATCTCGGCCATTCAGCCTGGGAAGATAATCGAGAAGGGCCGTGAGGCTTATTTGGTTAATATATCTATGCCAGAGTCATTGGGAAAGTCTACGGTTAGCGGTATTCCTGTAGTGGAGAAGTTTGAGGATGTGTTTCAGTCATTGCAGGGATTACCACCATCTCGGTCTGATCCTTTTACCATTGAACTGGAACCAGGGACGACGCCGTTATCCAAGGCTCCTTACAGAATGACTCCAGCAGAGATGGCAAAGCTGAAGAAGCAGCTAGAGGATTTGTTGATCAAGGGATTCATCCGTCCTAGTGTATCACCGTGGGGAGCGTCGGTGTTGTTTGTAAAGAAGAAGGATGGGAGTTTCCGTTTGTGAATTGATTATCGAGGTTTGAACTGGGTTACTGTGAAGAACAAATACCCTCTTCCCAGGATTAATGAGTTGTTGGATCAGTTGAGGGGTGCTACTTGGTTCTCTAATGTAGATCTGGCGTCGGGTTATCATCAGATACCGATAGATGAGACAGATGTGAGGAAGACTGCTTTCAGGATGAGGTATGAGCATTATGAGTTTGTGGTGAAGCCTTTCGGGTTGACTAACGCGCCAGCAGCGTTTATGAGATTGATGAACAGCGTGTTTCAGGAGTTTCTGGACGTGTCTGTCATCATTTTCATCGACGATATCCTTGTTTATTCTAAGAGTCCTGAGGAGCATGCATTGCATTTGAGGGCAGTTCTGGAGAAGCTGCAGGAGCAGAAGTTGTTTGACAGGTTGAGCAATTGTAGTTTTTGGCAGCGTGAGATGGATTTTCTGGGTCACATTGTTTCTGCAGAGGGAGTTTCTGTAGATCCGGAGAAGATTCAGGCTACCAGGGATTGGCCTAGACCGCAAAATGCTATAGAGATCCGAAGTTTCCTTGGGTTGGCAGGTTACTACAGGAGATTTGTGCAGGGTTTTGCAAGTAGAGCATGCCCTATGACTAAGTTGACAGGGAAGGATGTTCCTTTTGTTTGGTCACAAGAGTGTGAGGAGGGCTTTGAAAGCCTTAAGGGTATGTTGACTACTACGTTAGTGTTGGCTTTGCCTGAGCAGGGAGAACCCTATGTGGTTTATACAGATGCATCTAGAGTTGGTTTTGGGTGTGTGCTCGTGAAGCATGGGAAGGTGATTGCCTATGCTTCGCTGCAGTTGCGGAAGCATGAGGGCAACTATCCTACTCATGATTTGGAGATGGCTGTTGTAGTTTTTGCCCTGAAGATTTGGAGATCTTATCTTTATGGAGCAAAGGTACAGGTGTTTACAGATCATAAGAGCCTGAGCTGAATTTGAATTTGAGACATAGGCGGTGGATGGATCTTGTGGTGGATTATGATTTGGAGATAGCCTATCACCCTGGTAAGGCTAACACGGTTGCAGACGCTCTGAGTCGGAAGAGGGTAGCTTTGGCTCAGGAGCAGGAGATGGAGTCTCTGGTGGGAGAGATCAGTGCTGTTTCACAGGAACCGTTGGGTTTGGAAGCAGTTGACAGAGCAGATCTTCTAAGTAGGGTGCGGTTGGCACATGAGAGGGATTTAGGGCTGGTGAATGCCTCAAAGGATGTATATTCAGAGTATCAGGTCTCAGATAATGGAACTATCTTTGTGCATGGTTGGGTTTGTGTGCCCAAGGATGAGGAGTTGAGGTAGGAGATTATGAGAGAGGCTCACGCGAGCTGGTTTTCTATTCATCCAGGAGCGACTAAGATGTATCGTGATCTCAAGAGGTACTATCACTGGGTCGGGATGAAGAAGGATGTAGCTAGTTGGATCGCGAGGTGTGATGTGTGTCAGCTAGTGAAGGCTGAGCATCAGGTTTCTGGCGGTCTACTGAAAAGTCCACCCATTCCTGAGTGGAAGTGGGATATGATTACTATGGACTTCGTGGTGGGTTGCCAGTGTCCAGGACGTTTGATGCTATTTGGGTCATAGTGGACCGGTTGACGAAGTCAGCACTTTTTCTGGCCATCAAGAAGACTGATGGAGCAACGGTCTTGGCTAAGAAGTATGTGAGAGAGATAGTCAGGTTGCATGGGGTGCCAGCGAGCATTGTGTCTAACAGGGATTCTAAGTTTACTTCAGTGTTCTAGTAGGCATCTCAGGCAGAGATGGGCACAAAGTTGCATAGGAGAACAGCTTATCATCCCTAGACAGATGGACAGTCTGAGAGGACGATTTAGACGCTGGAGGATTTGCTGAGGATGTGTGTTTTGGATTGGGGTGGCTATTGGGCAGATCACCTGAACCTGGTAAAGTTTGCTTACAACAACATTTATCAGGCGAGTATTGGGATGGCTCCTTATGAGGCTTTGTATGGGAGGCCGTGTTGTACACCGTTATGCTGGACTCAGGTGGGGGAGAGGAGCATGTACGGGTCAAATTTTGTTCAGGAGACCTCAGAGAAGATTCGGGTTATCAAGCTGAACATAAAGGAGGCTCAGGATAGGCAGAGGAGTTATGCTGATAGGAGGAGGAAAGATCTTGAGTTTCAGGTAAGAGACAGAGTGTACCTCAAGATGGCCATGTTGTGGGGTCCGAACAGGTCATTGACTGAGACTAAGTTGAGTCCAAGGTATATGGTTTCGTTCAGAGTGATTGAGCGAGTTGGACCAGTGGCATATAGACTGGAGTTACCTGAGGTTATGCGTGCATTCCACAAGGTTTTGCATGTGTTTATGTTGCGAAATTGTCTCCGTGAGGATGATCAGTTGTTGGCTAAGATTCCTGAAGATCTTCAGCCTAACATTATTTTGGAGGCGAGACCAGTAAGGGTTCTCGAGAGGAGGATCAAGGAACTTCGGAAGAAGAAGATTCTTTTGATGAGAGTCCTTTGGGACTGTGATGGTGTGGAGGAGCAGACTTGGGAGCCTGAGGCGAGGATGAAGGCAAGGTTTAAGAAGTGGTATGAGAAGCAAGCCGCGACTTGAACTTGTCTAGCCTGGTCCCATCTGTAATCCATGGCTGGAGCGGGAATGGAGTATTCCAGCCCATCTCTCTTGTTACTCGGTCGCTTGGGGTGGTTGGTTATGTGACTCAGTAACAAGATGAGGTGGTGCTCAGGGTACAAAGTTTCCGTGAGGCGAGATTTTGGAAAACGTTTACTGAAATAGAAGTTTCCAAAAGTGAAAAGTTTCCAAAAATAGAAAGTGCTAAGTATGGAAAGTTTTACGGGAGTTAGAATTTGTCCATTTTAGCGGTGAAGAGCCTTAGAGGGGCTTGTGTTTGGCCTTAGTGGCGGACTTTCGAGTCAGTGTGCCCGTGTGTGGCCTTTGTGGCGGGCTGTTTAGCCATTGTGTGGCCTTTGTGGCGGGCTGTTTAGCCAATTGTGTGGCCTTTGTGGCGGGCTGTTTAGCCAGAGTGTCTGTTTAGGTGGTTCTTCGGGACAGATGGTCTTTGTGACGGTCCTTTGGGACGAGTGACCTTGGTGGCGATCCTCTTTAGGACATATGTTTGGCCTTGGTGGCGGTCCTCTCTAGGACATTTGTTTGGCCTTGGTGGTGGTCCTTTTTAGGACATTTGTTTGGCCTTGGTGGCGGTCCTCTTTAGGACATTTGTTTGGCCTTTGTGGTGGCCCTTGTGGCATGTATTCCAGTGAGGGGATATGTGGCTGGTAGAACATTGAGATGTTTTACGCAAGCCACGGGAAGGAAACCTGGATAGGGATAGGACTCAGACGTGTTCAGAATTGTTTGCTCGCAACTCATGGGGGACTTAGGTTCTCCTAGTACTGTCATATTCAGAGACTTTGTGGATTGGGAGTATGGTTGGTATATCAACTTCGGATGACGATCCAGGGGCGTGCTGTAGGGTGGCAACCCGAGAGACGAGTTGGATTTATCCTTATATATTATGGCATGCGGGTTTAGGCCCGATGAGGAGCCAATATTATGGCATGCAGACTTAGGTCTGATGAGGAGCCAATAAAAACTCAAGGTTTAGGCCTATGAGTAAAGGAAATTCAAAAATTTAAGAGCAAATGACGCCTGGAGCGTGAGTCTATCGCCTAGAGGTGACCTTCTATAGATTGGTCGGAGGAGTGTGGGCCGTGGAGACGATTGCACGGGAGTCCTTGGCTGATGGTTGTTTGAGATTCGAGGACAAATCTAGATTGGTGGGGAAGAATTGTAACATCCGTGAACCGAAATCCCGGTTTAGGGATTGCATCGGTCGATGCAGGTTCAGTTTCCTGCGTTCTGACTTAAGTGAAACACTGCGTTTTGGGTTAGGGGAAGAAAAGAGAGGAAACTGTTCTTGAGCGTTCTTGAGGATTTCTAGAGATTTGAGCTGTTCCTGTGGAGATCTGTAGCTGGGATCGTTGTAGGACGTTAGGAAGCTTTTTTGTGGCTTGGGATCGAGTTTTGCGGTTGCAGGAACAAAGATCCGGCGAGAAGCTTCGGGGAAAACACGATGCTCGACATTGCATCGGTCGATGCATAACTTGCGTCGGTCGATGCAAGTGCGAGGACGGCGTGTAAAACTCTAGGGTTTTCGTGTTGTGTCGAGCATGCGTAGGTTATTTGTGCGCCAAGCGTTCCTCGAATCGTGGTCTCCACCCTTTAACAACCTTCCTACATGACAAGCTGTCACTAATTGGTGCGCCAGGCGTTCCTCGAACCCTGGTCCCCACTTTTTAACAACCTTCCCACAGGACAAGCTGTCACCAAGCAGGTCAATTGGTGGCAACTTGTCCTGTCGGAAGGTTGTTAAAGGGTGAGGACCAGGGTTCGAGGAAAGCCTGGCGCACCAATAACCTACTGTGGATTTTGATGAATAGTTCTATTTGCCCAGTGAGAGGTTAGGATCGATTCCCTGCAGGGCCAGCTTCGGGCCTATGGGGGCAAGCCAGCGGTGGGCTAGTGGGGTCAACGAGACGGGTTGTCACATCTATGCATGAACATTGCATTGAAATGACCAACTTTGTGGCTAAACTAAAGAATTTAGGAATGATTGTGGACGATTCATTTATTGTCCAATTTATCCTAAATTCACTACCTCCTCAGTATGGACCCTTTCAGATAAATTATAATGCAATTGATGAAAGGTGGACATCTAATAAATTGGCTAATAAACTAGTCCAAGAGGAGGCTAGACTTGGTCGTGAAGGAATTAAAGTTTTCCATCATGTTCAAGGAGCTAGAACTAAAGTTGGTTTAGGCATAAAAAGAGCCATCAAAGAGCACAACCCACAATGAACGATTTCAATCAAGTTAATCCATAGATTGGTCGCCTGGAGCGTGAGTCTATCGCCTAGAGGTGACCTTCTATAGATTGATCGGAGAAGTGTGGGCCGTGGAGACGATTGCACGGGAGTCCTTGGCTGATGGTTGTTTGAGATTCGAGGACGAATCTAGATTGGTGGGGGAGAATTGTAACATCCGTGAACCGAAATCCTGGTTTAGGGATTGCATCGGTCGATGCAGGTTCAGTTTCCTGCGTTCTGACTTAAGTGAAACACTGCGTTTTGGGTTAGGGGAAGAAAAGTGAGGAAACTGTTCTTGAGCGTTCTTGAGGATTTCTAGAGATTTGAGCTGTTCCTGTGGAGATCTGTAGCTGGGATCGTTGTAGGAGCTTCCTAGAAGCGTTTTCTCCTTGTGTTTAGGTTCAGATTCGTCTTGGCAAAGGTAAGTTCATGACCATGGCTTATCTAAGTTAGAGAATTCTCTAATTCGCTTGTTGTGTGATGTTAGACTTGTTAGATCATTGTATTGGACGTTAGGAAGCTTTTTTGTGGCTTGGGATCGAGTTTTGCGGTTGCAGGAACAAAGATCCGGCGAGAAGCTTCGGGGAAAACACGATGCTCGACATTGCATCGGTCGATGCATAACTTGCGTCGGTCGATGCAAGTGCGAGGACGGCGCGTAAAACTCTAGGGTTTTCGTGTTATGTCGAGCATGCGTAGGTTATTTGTGCGCCAAGCGTTCCTCGAATCGTGGTCTCCACCCTTTAACAACCTTCCTACATGACAAGCTGTCACTAATTGGTGCGCCAGGCGTTCCTCGAACCCTGGTCCCCACTTTTTAACAACCTTCCCACAGGACAAGCTGTCACCAAGCAGGTCAATTGGTGGCAACTTGTCCTGTCGGAAGGTTGTTAAAGGGTGAGGACCAGGGTTCGAGGAAAGCCTGGCGCACCAATAACCTACTGTGGATTTGGATGAATAGTTCTATTTGCCCAGTGAGAGGTTAGGATCGATTCCCTGCAGGGCCAGCTTCGGGCCTATGGGGGCAAGCCAGCGGTGGGGTAGTGGGGTCAACGAGACGGGTTGTCACATCTATGCATGAACATTGCATTGAAATGACCAACTTTGTGGCTAAACTAAAGAATTTAGGAATGATTGTGGACGATTCATTTATTGTCCAATTTATCCTAAATTCACTACCTCCTTAGTATGGACCCTTTCAGATCAATTATAATGCAATTGATGAAAGGTGGACATCTAATAAATTGGCTAATAAACTAGTCCAAGAGGAGGCTAGACTTGGTCGTGAAGGAATTAAAGTTTTCCATCATGTTCAAGGAGCTAGAACTAAAGTTGGGTTTAGGCATAAAAAGAGCCATCAAAGAGCACAACCCACAATGAACGATTTCAATCAAGTTAATCCAGAGAAAAAGGCAAAGAAAGATTACATGTGCAACTTTTGTATAAAGGTTGGACACTTTCAGAAAGATTGCCCTAAAAGAAGAGAATAGTTCAAAAAGAATTGTAATCTTATGGGTTCCGTAAGCTTTTTTGAATCTAATCTTACTTATGTATCTTCCAAAACTTGGTGGATTGATAGCGGTGCTAATGTACATGTAACGAATTCCGTACAGAGATTCCTTACGATCCATAGTTCGAGACCATAAATTCAAGTGAAAACTACTTACTGATGGGAAATCGAGACAAAGCACCAATTGAAACTGTTGGCACCTATCGTCTCATTTTAGATGGATTTTGTCTAGATTTATATCAGACTCTTTATATTCCATCTATTTCCCGTAATTTAGTTTCTGTAAGCAAACTTGATTTGGCAGGTTTTAAATCTACTCAAAGAGATGGTTGTTTTAATATTTTTTTGAACTATAAACGAATTGGTTCTGGAGTATTAGTTGATAGTCTTTATATGTTAAAACTGGCTGATCAACCTTATGAGACACATCTCTCCTTGTATTCTTAAAGTAGACTTAAAAATAAAACATGTACTGATGACTCATATTTCTTGTGGCATAAAAGTTTAGAACATATTTCTTATGAAAGAATTAAAAGATTAGTAAAAGATGGAGTCATTCCGAATCTTGATTTTACCAATAAGAAAATGTGTATAGGTTGCATTAAATGTAATCAAACTAAACACACTAAAGAAAGGAGCCACAAGAAGTACACAACTTCTTGAAATCACACATACAAGTATTTGTGGACCATTTGACGTTCCAACTTTTGGAGGTGAAAAATACTACATCACTTTTATCGATGATTATTCACGGTATGTTATCTGTATTTATTGCTTGAAAAAACTCAATCTGTGGATGCTGTTGATATGTCTTTATTTTGTCTCTCCTTAGCCTACTTTTATCATGCATTTAGCTAGGATAACTCATTGGTTTGCATTGTTTTCTAGTTCTTTCTATACACTTTGCACGTCTAGGTAGCTCTTGCATCATCCTTGCATACATTGTGCATTTTGGACTATTTCAGGTATTTAGGAGATGTTGGAAGCCATTCTCGTCCGAGCCATTATCACCATCTCCATCTCGTCCAAGCCATTGTCACCATCTCTGTTTTTTCCGAGCCATTGTCACCATCTCTTTTTCGTCCGAGCCATTGTCACCATCTCCGTTTTGTCCGAGCCATTGTCACCATCTCCGTTTTGTCCAAGCCATTGTCACCATCTCCGTCTTGTCCGAGCCATTGTCACCATCTCCGTTTTGTCTGAGCCATTTTTCACCATCTCCGTCTCGTCCGAGCCATTGTCACCATCTCCGTTTCGTCCGAGCCATTGTCACCATCTCCGTTCCGTCCGAGCCATCCCACTCGAGTGGGATTTAGCTTTCGACGTCTTCATCAAAATTGTAGGTAATTGAGTTATCTTTCCAACGCCGTTTATTTCAAGTCAATCGGAGGTGTGGTTCAAGAGTTATCATCGTTTTAGTGGATGCGAATACACCACGCTCAAGCCATGCTTCCCCGCCACGCACTCCAGCTTTTTTGATCGAGCCATGCTCCCCAGCATCCGTCTGAGCCACGCTCCTCAGCCTTCCGTCCGAGCCATTATGACATTGCATTCCATTCGACGCACACGGACTCGATAACACATGTCAGGAAGAAAGACGTTTGGTTTCACACGCTTCAGGAGATTACCAAACCGACGCTTTACCTTGTCGTTTTAAGTTTTAGGGCTTTCCATGTTGGACTACTATATATACATTTTGTTAAGTCTTTGCAGAGACATCTTATCTTTTAATCTCGTTTTCGTTCGCAGAAGGTTTCTGAACCTAGCCACCAATACGTTCTGAGACTTGTATTCCGATATTTTTGAGATTTATTCAGATTTTGCATTTGATTCCTTCTACAAAGTTGTTCATCTTATTTTTATCTATCTTATTATGCTTGATTCAATGATTTCTGTGTTTGCATCCTTGACTATGATTTTCGGATCTGAGTAGTGTGTAGTTCTTGAGGATGGGATAGATTAGGTGGAGGATCTTAGGATGTAGAGTGTTTAAGCTTGATTGTATGATTCTCTTCTGGACTAGAGTTAGAATTACTAGTTTCTCTCTGATCAATTGGAACTAGGTTCGAGACATTTCCGCACCCAAAAGGTGTTTGATGAAATGTCTGACCAACTAGTGCCAGAGACTTACGTTCCTAGCCTAAGAGATTAGTTGTCTAGGATGTTTGTTGACGTGAATGAACTTGTTTGTCATGCCTGCTCGACCACGTTTCTCTAGCGAGAGCTAGGTATGGAAGTGGTTGAGTCTGAGTAGCTTTTGCCAAGAGATTGGATTATCTAAGTTGTGAAGTTCATTGTTGAGGGATACTTTGCTTTTAGTATGTTAAACATTCCTTAGACTAGGATACTCCACCGACATCAATTACCCCATCCTTAGGACTTCTTTCTTTCTGATTTTTATTACATTCCTGGAACTGTTTCGTTTGTTCATGCTTAGAATCGTTTGTGTTTTTATTCACTTTCGCTTCTTGTCATGCATTCTTGTTTCTAGTTCCGTGACTCATTTCCGTTTTGCATTTTGATCATTCTAGGACTGTTAGATAAAACACTCTTAGAATTGGCTTAACTTGTGACATCTTGATTGCATCTTGAGTGACTAGCATCATCCCATTTGGATTGACACCTTAAGTACTACAACTACATAAGGTTAATTGAACCTACTAGGAGACACAAAAATCTTAGTATCAATTTGGCGCCATTGCCATTTGGGATTCTTTTTCCTATTATCGACGAAATCAACCAGTTGCAACGCCCACGACAAGCTCGTCAACCCACTGATCATCCCACACAAGTCACTATGGAACAACAGCATGAACCACATCAGGGACCGCTGAACATTGGTGTTGGGGATGCACCAAACACTCATACTCAGCGTGCTGGAATCGTCCCTCCCGCCGTGCAGAACAAAAACTTTGAAATCAAAAGTGGTCTGATCTCCATGATCCAAGAAAACAAGTTCCACGGGTTGCCTATGGAGGATCCACTAGACCATTTGGACGAGTTCGACCGTCTGTGCAGTCTCACCAAGATCAACGGTGTGAGTGAGGATGGTTACAAGTTGCGCCTCTTCCCATTCTCCCTGGGAGACAAGGCTCATCAATGGAAGAAAAACCTTCCCAAGGGATCAATCACCACCTGGGATGGCTGCAAGAAGTCATTCTTAGCCAAGTTTTTCACCAACTCTAGAACAGCACGTCTTAGGAATGAAATTTCCAGCTTCACTCAGAAGAGCTCAGAATCATTCTGTGAAGCATGGGAGCGTTTCAAGGGTTACCACAGTCAGTGCCCACACCATGGTTTCAGCAACGAGTCATTACTGAATACTCTCTACCGTGGTGTCCTTCCCAAAATACGTATGCTGCTTGACACCGCTTCTAACGGTAACTTCCTGAACAAGGACGTCCATGAAGGTTGGCAACTGGTGGAGAATCTCGCTCAGTCCGACGGCAACTACAATGAGGATTACGACCGCACATTTAGAGGTGACGCTGGGTCTGAGGAGAAGTACAAGAGGGACCTTAAGAATGTCAATGACAAGCTTGACCGCCTCTTGCTAAGTCAGCAGCAGACTGTCCATTTCGTATCTGAGGATGACTCTTTTCAAGTTCAGGATGGGAAGGGTGAGCAGTCTGAAGCAATCAACTATGTCCAGAATCAAGGTGGATACAACAAGGGTTATAACCCCTACAAGACGAACCTCAATTTGTCTTACAAGAGCACCAATGTTGCAAATCCACAAGATTAGGTGTACCCTCCTCAGCAGCAACAACAAGGTCCGCAAAAACCTTTTGTTCATTATAATCAAGGATTCATGCCTAAGCAACAGTTCCAGCAAAATTCTCACGCTCCTTCCGAACCACCACCAGGATTTTCACCTCAACAAGTTCAACCTACTCAAGCTCCAGATCAAGAAATGAAGCACATGCTGCAACAAATTCTTCAAGGTCAAGCTAGTGGTTCTCTGGATACTGCTAAGAAGTTTGCTGAACTCAGTCAGCGGATGGAATGTTCTTACAATGATATGAATGTCAAGTTTGAAGCTCTTAACTCCAAGATGAAGTATATGGAAGGCAAGACTGTTTCTACTTCTACCCCAACAACTGGCCAACTACCCGGAAAAGCAGTTCAGAACCCCAAGGACTATGCTACTATCCATGCCATCACCACCCAAGTTGTAGATGTACAGCTCACTGAGGACACTGAGAGTTTAGATGGAGAGGATTTTCTTCAAGATGAAGTTCAGATAAAGGATCCTGTCGAGGTGCTCAAGGATCCAATTAAGTCAGCCAAGCAATCTGATCCTGAAGCTACTAAAGAACCCACTGCTCCCAAGGATAAACCTATGAGATTCATCTCTCCTCCATACAAGCCACCTCTACCATTTCCAGTGAGGTTTAAGAAGCAGCTTACTGAGAAGTACAAAGCTCTGTTCGAAAACCAAGTCAAGGAGATTGAACTTAGGATGCCTTTGCTTGATGCATTTGCACTTGTGCCTCAATATCAAAAGTTTTTAACTGACTTGGTAACCGAAAAGACCAAAGAGAAGGAGGAGATAGCTAAAGGAGCTCAAGCTAAGGGTCTGGAAGATGAGAGGGTAGGGCATGACATAGGTGGGGTTATTCATGAATGCAAGGCTGTCATTCAGAAGATGATTATCCCAAAGAAGCTAGAGGACCTTGGTTCCTTCACGTTGCCTTGTTCTCTAGGTCCATTGGCCTTCAAAAAGTGTCTATGTGATCTTGGTGCTTCAGTAAGCCTCATGCCACTGTCTGTAGCTCAGAGGCTAGGATTCAACGAATACAAGTCATGCAACCTCCGCTTAATATTGGCTGATAGGACTACTAGATTGCCTCATGGTCTATTAGAGAACCTGCCCATCAAAATTGGACAAGCTGAGATTCCGACTGACTTTGTGGTGCTGGGAATGGATGAAGAACCCAAAGATCCACTAATCCTAGGAAGACCTTTCTTAGCTACAGTTGGAGCAGTCATCGATGTCAAGAAGGGGATGATTGATCTCAATCTGGGTAAAAACTTCAAGATGAAGTTTGATATCAGGGATTCTAGGAAGAAACCAACTATTGATGGACATACCTTTGTGATTGAAGAGAAAGATCAGAAATCTGGGTTTGACATTTTGGAGGATGTGAATGAGGCAGAAACTGAGGTTTTGGTAACCAAAGAGAAAACTCAAAGTGTCACTCGACCATTCTCCAACTCGAGTGCAGTCGTTACCCTCCCTAAGCGTCAAGACCTGCTTCCTAAACCTCACCAACCGCAAGAGTCAAGTCCTCCCACGCTTAACAGTTTGTATGAATTACAAAATACTCAGATTCTAAGGGATTCAGTGATAGAGTTAACAGCTATGGTGAAGAAGATGAGTGGGAAAATCAAGAAGCTCCAAGGTACAATGAAAAGTTCTCTTCCAAGGAAATTAAGGAAGAGGTTTGTGATAATGAAGAGGAGGTGTTGCAGAGTTCAACCACCACCGTGCATTCTCAACCATCGTCGACTCGAGCAAGGTTCAACCAACGGCATGGAATCAGACTCGACCTATCCTGAGAGGTTCATCACTCTACACTCGTTCGAGCCACGCCTTTGCTGTCACGCTCGAGCCAATCTCACTCCGCACACGCTCCAACTACCACGCTCGAGCCACTCAAGACAACACCCGATCGAGCCCCTCTCTCGAGCCACACACAAAGTCTCCATCGAGCCAACTCGTCAGAGGACACTCTCTCCGGTTCCCTCCCCAGCACGTCGTTCTGCAGCTCGAGATGAGCATGAGGTTGAGGTTGAGCAGCAAGTCGACCAACCAGCTGATGTCACACCCGCAGATCCCAAACAAGGCGAAGGACAAAGCCAGTGTTAACGCTCCTCCTTGGGCGAGCACAGACTCCTTCTTCTACTACTGAGGTACTCCGACCTTCCCTTTGTACATACCATTTCATTTCTGTATTGTTTCTGTTGTGATTCTTAAATCCTCCTGCAAATTTTTCTTACAAAGGAGACTGTGTAATTTAAGTTTTGGGGAGAGTTTGAGATGATGTATCTGCTGTTGTGTTTTGTGATTCTTATTTCAATTTTTTTTGCATCATATCATGTTTGAGTCTGCATCCATCTATTTGCATAGAAAAACCATAAAAATTTGAAAACATTGTCAAAAATTTCCACAAAAACAGAGTGTTCATGTAGTTTGCACTTGCATATTAGGATTGAGTCTAGGTTTATTCACATAGGGTTGTTGCATTTAGCATAGGGGTTGATGATGATTGTAACCTTGTTAGCATGTTGGATTCAATAGGATAGGATCAAGACCCTTGTTCTTAGTTCTTTGATGCTTGTTGATTGAACTTGAAAATTTAAGATTGAAGCATGTTTTGAATTGATATCATTCCCTATCTACCTGAACCTAATCATGACTTGCAATTATCTTGTTATGCATTGAAGTTGAACTCATGGATACCATATACATACTTGGATTGTCTTTCACATTTTTACACCCCTTGTCAATCCAAGTAGCTGATTCCCATCTTTGGAACAGTTCCCCGCACCCTTAACCAACCGTTCTTTCAAGTCAATTGTATTCTTGAGTGTCAGGCCTTTTTTCGAGTTGAGCTTGTTAGAAAGTGTTTGGTTCTAACCGACAAGAGTAGGATCCTGTGTAGTTCTAGTTCGCGTTATCCGGACTACTGGGACTAGGTGAGAACTCGATTTTGGGTATTGGGTATGGATTTGTGCAGAAGAGTGAAGTGTAAAAAGAAAGTAAAGGGTAGAAAGTCTTTAGTAGGGGGATGTGTTTTCAAGGTTTACAAGTCTAGTAAAGGATTTGGGTTGAGCAAAATAATGAGTTATTGGTTATGGGCATAAAACGAAAAGATTAGACAAAGAAAAGAAAGTAAAATGTTTAAGATGTCTAGATTCCTTACAAGAAAAGAAAAAGAACCTTACTGATAATAAAGATTTCCCAATCCGCTAGAATGATAAGATGTGAACTCCTCCTAAGACCAAGTTTAAAGACTGAAAGAATGGGTTTGAGACAATGTTTGTGATGAAGGGTAGAACAAACTTCGGTTTGGAACGTTCTTTGGGTAGACAGGGCGCTGCTCTTGTATGTATCAGTTGGTTTCAACCTTTAACCTTCTCTTAAGCTCAACTCTATTTCGTGAGAGAACCTTGCTCTGAATTGATGAAACCACTTGAGAAGGAGACCATCTAAGTCTCTAACCTTTTACCCTAGCCAAATGAGTTCAACGTCATTGCTTAGCTCGATTCACGGTTCTCTGTTAATGAATGTTAAAAGGAATGATTGATAGGATTGCGTGTGTAGAAAAAAATATAGAGTTCCTTCACCATGCATAATAGAACTAAAAACAAGGACCTTGATTCTAACTATTTTATTTAGCATGTTTTAGGTTCTGAGACCCCATCTTCACACCTCTTCTCCATACTCTATTCTTGATTGTTTGCTTGAGGGCAAGCAAAGAGTAAGTTTGGGGAGTTGATATGTCTATATTTTGTCTCTCCTTAGCCTACTTTTATCATGCATTTAGCTAGGATAACTCATTGGTTTGCATCGTTTTCTAGTTCTTTCTATACACTTTGCACGTCTAGGTAGCTCTTGCATCATCCTTGCATACATTGTGCATTTTGGAGTATTTCAGGTATTTAGAAGACGTTGGAAGCCATTCTCGTCCGAGCCATTGTCACCATCTCCATCTCGTCCGAGCCATTGTCACCATCTCTGTTTCGTCCGAGCCATTGTCACCATCTCCGTTTTGTCCGAGCCATTGTCACCATCTCTGTTTTGTCCGAGCCATTTTCACCATCTCCGTCTTGTCCGAGCCATTGTCACCATCTCCGTTTCATCCGAGCCATTGTCACCATCTCCGTCTCGTCCAAGCCATTGTCACCATCTCCATTTCGTCCGAGCCATTGTCACCATCTCTGTTCCGTCCGAGCCATCCCACTCGAGTGGGATTTAGCTTTCTACGTCTTTATTAAAGTTGTAGGTAATTGAGTTATCTTTCCAACTCCGTTTATTTCAAGTCAATTGGAGGTGTGGTTCAAGAGTTATCATCGTTTTAGTGGATGCGTATACACCACGCTCGAGCCATGCTTCCCCGCCACGCACTCCAACTTGTTTGATCGAGCCATGCTCCCCAACATCCGTCCGAGCCATGCTCCTCAGCCTTCCGTCCGAGCCATTATGACATTGCATTCCATTCGACGCACACGGACTCGATAACACATATCGGGAAGAAAGACGTTTGGTTTCACACGCTTCAGGAGATTATCGAACCGACGCTTTACCTTGTCGTTTTAAGTTTTAGGGCTTTCCATGTTGGACTACTATATATACATTTTGTTAAGTCTTTGCAGAGACATCTTATCTTTTAATCTCGATTTCGTTCCCAGAAGGTTTCTGAACCTAGCCACCAATACGTTATGAGACTTGTATTCCGATATTTTTGAGATTTATTCAGATTTTGCATTTGATTCCTTCTACAAAGTTGTTCATCTTATTTTTATCTATCTTATTATGCTTGATTCAATGATTTCTGTGTTTGCATCCTTGACTATGATTTTCGGATCTGAGTAGTGTGTAGTTCTTGAGGATGGGATAGATTAGGTGGAGGATCTTAGTATGTAGAGTGTTTAAGCTTGATTGTATGATTCCCTTCTGGACTAGAGTTAGAATTACTAGTTTCTCTCTGATCAATTGGAACTAGGTTCGAGACATTTCCGCACCCAAAAGGTGTTTGATGAAATGTCTGACCAACTAGTGTCAGAGACTTACGTTCCTAGCCTAAGAGATTAGTTGTCTAGGATGTTTGTTGACGTGAATGAACTTGTTTGTCATGCCTGCTCGACCACGTTTCTCTAGCGAGATCTAGGTATGGAAGTGATTGAGTCTGAGTAGCTTTTGCCAAGAGATTGGATTAGCTAAGTTGTGAAGTTCATTGTTGAGGGATACTTTGCTTGTAGTATGTTAAACATTCCTTAGACTAGGATACTCCACCGACATCAATTACCCCATCCTTAGGACTTCTTTCTTTCTGATTTTTATTACATTCCTGGAACTGTTTCGTTTGTTCATGCTTAGAATCGTGTTTTTATTCACTTTCGCTTCTTGTCATGCATTCTTGTTTCTAGTTCTGTGACTCATTTCCGTTTTGCATTTTGATCATTCTAGGACTGTTAGATAAAAACACTCTTTGAATTGGCTTAACTTGTGACATCTTGATTGCATCTTGAGTGACTAGCATCATCCCATTTGGATTGACACCTTAAGTACTACAACTACATAAGGTTAATTGAACCTACTAGGAGACACAAAAATCTTAGTATCAGCTGTACAAGCATTCATTAATAAAGTTGAGACGCAATTAGATAGAAAGGTAAAAATCATAAGGTCAGACAGAGGTGGTGAATTTTATCGCAGATATAATGAAACAGGACAACATCCTGGACCATTTGCCATATTCCTTCAGAAATTAGGAATTGTTGCGCAATACACAACACTTGGTTCTCCATGGCAGAATGGTGTAGCTGAAAGGTGTAATCGTATGTATATGGAAATGGTTAGATCCATGATGAGTCATGTTAACCTACCTATATCCTTGTGGATGGACGCATTACGTACTGCGATCTATATTTTGAATAAGGTTCCTAGAAAAGCAGTTTCAAAGACCCCTTTTGAACTGTGGAAAGGCTGGAAACCTAGTCTGTCACACCTCCAAGTTTGGGGGTGTCCAGTTGAAGTAAGAATATACAATCCACATGAAAAGATATTAGACTTTAGAACGATTAGTGGTACCTTTATAGGTTATCATGAGAAGTCTAGAGGATATAGATTTTATTGTCCATCCCATAGTACGAGAATAGTAGAAACTAATAATGCCAAATTTTTTTAAAATGGTGAGATTACTGAGAGTGATAAATTAAGTTCGTGATATAACTATTCAAGAAACTAATATTGATATTCCTTTACCTTTAGTTCCGAATGTTGGGATTCCTAGCATTGTTGAACTGTTAAACAATGAAGAACCCCCATTGAATGATCACACATTCCATGATGAAAATCTCGCCAACAATAATTTTGAAACACAAGATAAACCAGCATTAAGAAGATCAACTCGTACGAAGAGATATGCTATTTCGAATGATTTAGTTGGGTCATGTTATATTATTACTTCTAACACCATGATCTACTTCACCTTATTACATCTTCTCATTTTCTTGCTATAATGACTGTATTTTGATTTTTCCTAAATTAAGAACATTTTACAAACGAATGAACAAATAATTCTCTGACGTAATGCGGATCGGATATCAACCTAGTAGTTAGTAATGACACGAAAACGCGTACAGAGACATGTCAAATCAATTTAAATCCAAAGTAATTTAACAGAAGAGAAATAATAATAATGAACTATCGTTTTATTGACTTCCATATTGAATAGTTAAACTCAGTTATAATATTATAAATAAACAACAACTCTAGTGGACCAAAAGTTTTATTGAGTGACAAAGTGATCTTACCACGTTATACAAAGATGAATTCGTGCATCAAGTACAACATGTCACATCTGTTTAAATCCAAAGTAATTTAACAGAAGAGGACTATATAATTAACTATTGTTTTATTGACTTCCATATTGAATAATTAAACTCAGTTATAATATTATAAACAACTATATCTCTAGTCGACCAAAAAGTGTATGAGTGTCAAAGTGATCTTACCACGTTATACAAAAATGAATTCGTGCATCAATAAGTACGACCCACCACCATACCTTCGTACGGAACAGAGCCGTCTCTATGTTTTTGGAGGCCAAGCAACACAGAGAGGATGGAACTGCAGATTTCTCACTTTGCAAGCAAGACCATGACCACTAAACTAAAAAACATTTTTGAGATTTACGATCGAAAATTGTTTATATTTTTGGCAGCTCCAAGCTAATGCTTCATGGGCATGGCCTTTGGGTTAATTTCTTCTTTTATTAATAGTTTAGTTTTCTTTTAATTGATTATTTAATTATTTAACTAGATAAATTAGGTTATATTTTATTTTTGCCCTAAGCCTAAAAAGCATGGGCATGGCACTGCCCACGTTGTAAGAAGCGGCAGTAACAAACAACAACACATTATCAAAATAATAATAACAATAAAAAGAGATACGGCTCTGTTCCGATGTCGCATTTTACCGACACTTGCATTGCTGCTGTAGATTTCTAATGTGGGGATAAATTTCGGGTTACTTTACAGCTATCTGGACCAAACCAATTCAACATAGCTAGGAATGGAGACTTTCTACATATTTACTACTATTGGTGGAATGGGCTCCAAATGTCATATGGAGTAATTTTTTTTTTTTAATCAAAAAGTTCTAATCTTAGACCCGTATATTCTTTTATACTAGGGACCCAAATATTTTATATGTATCATACATATTTCACTCTACGTTACAAATTTTTTTTTCGCAAAATTAATTATATTGAATTAACCAAAGTTTGTAGAAAGAGATGCAATTAGCCAATCTGGCTTCAATACAAACTCCACATAAAAATCCATTGTTTCGCAGCATAGCTTAGCCAGAACATAAACCGCTTCATTATTTTTCCTATTTGTATAAATACAAAAAGTGTTTGGAAATTTCGAAAGCCATAAATGTATATCATGAAGTATATTTGTGAGGGATGCATTACGAAACCGGCCATTAACCAAGTTAATCAGATTCACACAATCACCTTCAAAAAGTATTGATCTAGATCCATAACCTCTGCTCCATAGTAGTTGTATGCTCGATAATAATGTCTTTGCCTCTGTCTCCAAAGCTGAGTCAAAAAGTGATAGTTTTGTCGCTCTCCAAACAATAGGTTCACCCAAATGGTCTCTCAAAATCCATCCTCCTGATGTATAATGGCCACTAGGATCATATGCTGCATCAAAATTACATTTTAGTACCGGAAATGTGGGTGATGACCATGAAGGATAGTTACTTATTGAGGGTTTCGTCCTGTCTGTTTTACATTACATATCCAATCATTTGTTTCAGCAAGTGCTTTCAAACTAGTAGTTGTGGCTCCCTCTCGAACACCATCAAAGACTAATCTGTTTCTAGCTTTCCAAATACGCCAAACTAGCCAAAAAGGGGATAATGCATCTTTTATGTTGTTATGTTGGTTAGAAATATCAATTAAAGATTCAATTATCGACTCTTCATCAGTACTAGACTGGATAAAATTTAAAGGTAAAAAGTTTGACATTCGCCAAACCATTTTAGCGAAAGGGCAAGTAAACAATGCATGTAGGATTATTTCATCAGCTTGGTTGCAACGTGAACATGTTGAACTAATGTTCATACCCTGAGTTCGTAACCTTGTCATTGTTGGCAGTGCTCTCGAAACCACTCTCCATAGAAAATATTTTATTTTTGGAAGAATGTTCAGCCTCCAAATTTTATTTTTCAAAGTGATCGATCCATAAGGCAAGTTTGGGGCAGAATCTATGTCAAACGGATTATGTGTGAGAAACCAATACCCTGATTTAACAGAGTATTCACCTGAGGTTGTGTTATGCCATATTAGAGAGTCTTCAGTTTCCAACTGTGATATGTAAAGGTTTGTAGTAGCTGAGAAGTCTTCCGGATTGATGATAATATCCAATTGCTGAGTGTCCCATGCTCGAGTTTCACCTGAATTTTTTATTAGACTCTCCAATGTAAAATCGCTTTGTGAAGAAACTGGGAGTATAGGTCTAGGTGGATGTTCTGCAAGCACATTATCAACTCCCAGTCCTATATTTTTGCCATTCTCAACAAGATATCTAGATCCCTTTTTGATCAAATCTATTCCTGCAAGTAAAGATGCCCACCCGTATGATTGATTTTGGCGTTCCTTCGCGTCGAGAAGTCTGTCATCCTGATAGTACCTTGCTTTCATGACTTTTGCAAATAGAGAATTTGGATACTTAATGAGTCTCCATGCCTATTTTGCGAGAAGTGCATCATTAAATTTTTCAAGATCTCGAAATCCCATGCCACCCTCTTTCTTGGATTTCTGAAGTTTAGTCCAAGCAATCCATGATATTCCTCGGTGTTGATTGTCTCTTTCCCACCAAAAATTCATTAACAGAGTTTCTATATCTGATATAATTCTTTTTGGTAACTTAAAGCAAGACATTGCATATACCGGCATTGAGACTGCCACTGATTTTAACATAATTTCCTTTCCTGCAGGCGATAGTGTTCGTGTACTTCAGTGGGATGTACGGTTTTTAACCCGGTCAATGATGTAAGTGAACATCTCTTTTTTTTTACGACCAAATTGTGGTAAGCCAAGGTACTTACCACCCCACCATGATTTGGTATATCTAAGATCCTTTTCAGATTGTCTTGAGTCACCATAAACTCTTGAGCCAAAAGTTATTATTGATTTTGATGTATTAGTTTTTTTGCCCAGAATAGTATTCATAGATATCAAACACGTCCTTTAAAGCTTGACAGTTTCGTCTATTTGCTTGGAAAAAAAATAGCGAGTCATCAGCAAACTGTAGGTGGGTGATTCTTTGAACTCCATTACCTATCTTGATACCCCTAATATCACCATCCTTGACTCGAGAGACTATTAAGTGGCTTAGGATGTCAGAGTACAAGATGAATAGATAGGGAGAAAGGGGATCTCCCTGTCTGATTCCACGTTCTGGTTTTATATTATCATGCGGTACTCCATTAATCAACACAGAATAATTAACCGTTGACACAACTGACATTATCCAAGTAATCTACTGATCACAGAAGCCAAACAATTTAAGTGTTGTGTCTAGAAAGTTCCAATCTACCCGGTCATATGCTTTACTTACATCAGTTTTAACCGCCATGTAAGTTTGAGAAACTCGTTTTCTAACCTTCAAAGAATGCATTAGCTCATGTGCGATCATAACATTATCCTGTATAATTCGACCTAGGATAAATGTTGCTTGAGCCTCAGAAACTATTCCATTGAGATGTGGCTTCAGGCGTTGTACTAGACATTTAGAAACTATCTTGTAAAGTACATTACATAAGGCTATCGGGCGATAATCATAAAGAGTAGTCGGGTCTTCTATCTTTGGGATCATACAAATATTAGTGTGATTAATACTCGCCTTCATGACTGATGTTTGGAAGAATGATTTTACTTCTTGAACCACATGTTCACCGACTGTGTTCCAGCATTGTTTGTAAAAGCGGGCCGTCAATCCATCAGGTCTAGGTGCTCTATCATCGCCTATGAGGCATAATGCATTATAGATTTCTTGTTCTGAGAACTCTCTCGTTAAACTATTATTCACCTTAGGCAATATATTGGGAATGAAATCTGCGAATTCCAAAGGAGTGACATGATGGCCACTTGAAGTGTAGATCCCTGTGAAAAACTCTTGTGCATGTATTCCTATATCCTCGACTCCTTGGAACAGATTTCCATTCTCATCAAGGATAGATATGATCATATCCTTCGCATATCTATATTTTGCTGCGGCGTGGAAAAAACTTGTGTTACGATCGCCTTCTGTCATCCACTCATTACGACTTTTTTGTTTCCAGTGTGTTTCTTCATCTGCAAAAGCCCTAGTAAGTTCACTATGTAATTGTGGAATTTGCCTTCGAAGTAATATATCCTGGCTCTCCATCGCTGTGTTTAGCTTTGATTGAAGAGATTTAATCATTGTTTCAACATTAAGGTTTTCTTGATGTTTCAAGTTAGCCATAGCCGCTCTGCAACTAGATATTTGTTGGTTTATTGGGATATCTATGCTCTCATTATTCAAAGACCATCCTTGTTTGACAACTCTATCAAAGTTAGGAACTCCACATAGTCTTTTGTCAAACTGAAAAGTTCTGCGTCGATATCTTTGCTGATCATCGAAGTGCAGAAGGATTGGTTTATGGTCTGAACCTGCAAAGTCTAAGAACTCAAGTTCTAAGAACTCAAATTCTGTATTCGGGAAGGACGCACGGCCTGAGGAATTGGTCATTGCTCTGTCAAGATAGCACTGTACTGTGTGTGTGTATGTCGTTCTCCTACCCATGAAAACCGATTACCTCTAGAACGAATATCTATCAAATCACACACAGAGATCATTGTCCTGAAATCTCGAAAACTCCATTCATCACGAGGTGGACCTCCGAGTTTTTCCTTATTCGAAATTATCTCATTAAAGTCACCAATGAGTATCCATTGGTCATTGGTCTGAACCTGCAAAGTCTAAGAACTCAAGTTCTGTATTCGGGAAGGATGCACAGCCTGAGGAATTGGTCATTGTTCTGTCAAGATAGCACTGTACCGTGTGTGTATGTCGTTCTCCTACCCATGAAAACCGATTACCTCTAGAACGAATATCTATCAAATCACACAGTAAGATCATTGTCCTGAAATCTCGAACGTTCTAGTGCTATTAAATAATTGACTATCGGCTCCAATTGAGCTTTTGAACGTTCTTTTATCGCTTATTGACTATTGTGGTCATAGTTTATTCTCTAGTATAATATACGAACAATATACATACAAATTAAAATATTGGAACCCTACGCATGATGTTACCACGAATAAAATTCGGATGTAACTTGCAGATATTCGGATGTAGTGATGTCATATTTAGGTACAAAGAGTTTATTTGTATTTGTCCCACAAATACGGTTAAGAGAATAAGGATTACAAAAAAATATTTGATTAGTGAAAACTATTTGCGGTGCAGATTTCATAAATTTTTAATTAATAATTAGTATAGTTATATGTTTTAATTTGTTTTATTTAGTCAAACAGTGAAGAAATACATCTGATTTTTAAAAATTTGTTGTTATGAAAACTATAGTTTATTTATAAATTTGTATTGAAAGTTTTTTTTTAATGTTATATAAAATAAAAATTTAATCATACATATATATTTATTACTAAATCAATTAACAAGTGCAAAAATAAAAAAACTGTACAAGACAATAAAAAATCTATTATTGAATTTTTTGATTTACAAATTCACTCATAAAATTAAGCTGTATTTGGAAGAGGCCTATGATCAAATTAGGTGAGACTTCTTATAAGATACGTTGTATGCTGCTGGTTTTGAGGAATGTTGGGTAATTTGGATTTTTCGGTGTGTTAAAGATCCTTGGATGACAATCATGTGGAATGGAGATTAGACAGCAGCTTTTAAACCATCTTGTGGACTGAGGCAAGGGGACCGTTTGTCCCTATATCTCTTTGTATTGTGTCTTGAACGCTTGTGTCATATGATAAACATGTCTATGATTGATAGTGACTGGAAACCTATATCTTTGGCATGGGGTGGTCCAAAATTATCACTCATTTTCTTTGCAGATGATTTAGTTCTTTTTTTCAGAAGCCTCAGTGTTGAGTTATTCGCCAGGTATTGAGAGGTTTTTTATAGCCTTAGGTCAGAAGGTAAGTCTCGATAAATCCAAGATTTTATTCTCAGGGAATGTCTCGCGGGAGTTAGGAAAACAGATCAGTGATGAGAGTGGTATCAAATCAACGACGAATTTGGGAAAGTATCTAGGGATGCCTGTACTTCAAAAAAGGATTAAGAAGGAAATGTTTGGGGAAGTGTTACAGCGAGTTTCATCGCGACTCGCAGGTTGGAAAGGCAGAATATTAAGTCAAGCAGGGAGACTAACCTTGACGAAATCAGTGCTCTCTAGATAAAATATGTAGAATTTTTGTGGGGCAGCTCATCTGATCAGCGAAAGCATCACTTAATCGTGTGGGATAGGGTTTGCTTGACTTGTGCAGAAGGTGGTCTCGGGATTAGGAAGGCTCAGGACATGAACATAGCTTTATTGGCCAAAATAGGTTTGCGCCTGCTTGCTTGAGGATCAGACCAGTTTGTGGGCAAAAGTTTTGTGAAATAAGTATAAAGTTAAGGGATTCATGATCAGAGTTGGATTAGTGCAAAGAGACCGGACTCATCCACGTGGAGAAGTGTGAAAGTAGGGCAGCGAGAAGTGGTTAAGCAAGGTTTGAGATGGGCAGTTGGAGATGGTACGAACATCTGGTTCTCGGAAGACAAATGGGT
Source organism: Camelina hispida (assembly GCA_023657505.1). NCBI lineage: Eukaryota > Viridiplantae > Streptophyta > Magnoliopsida > Brassicales > Brassicaceae > Camelina > Camelina hispida. The sequence continues at coordinate 11,809,490 of CP094635.1, read as the reverse complement.
ATCTAACGTACCATTGGCAACAAGTACATTAACGGGTTTACCATTAGGATACAATGAGATGTTGGTTAAAGAATTGTGGCGGGATGGTTCAGGATGGGATTTGATGATGGATCAGCGGAGTGTGTTTGGTCAACGTTGTTTGCCATGGGATTGTGGTGGATTTGAAAATGGTGGTGTGGGTCTATTTTCGGGGAAGTTAGTCGCTGTCGAGATAAAGTGAAATTTGTGAGACGTTTAGCGCAGGAAGTTCGTAAAGCGCATATGATGGCTCGTGATGAGGTGGGAAACCTGCACGAGTTGAACGAATGATAGCTTGGATACCTCCTGCGCAAGTATGGATGAAACTGAACACGGACGATGTGTTGCATGGTAACCCGGGGTTGGCTACAACAGGGGGTGTGATACGAGACTTTACAGGGTGTTGGCGTGGGGGGTTTTGTACTAAATATTGGGATATGCTCGGCTCCGTTAGCAGAATTATGGGGCATCTACTACGGATTATGTATAGCTTGGGGGAAAAACATTCGAAGGCTGGAGTTGGAGGTTGATTCGGAGTTAGTAGCTAAGTTTTTATTGTGAGGAGTTAGCATTGCTTAGGTGGATGCTGATGTTGAAGAAAGAGAAGTAAAAAAATTAAATTTTTTTTTTGAATAAATATTAAATTATATTCAAAAAAATTGTTTTAGAACATAGCTTTTCTTATAGTTTAAATACAGACAACATACTCAATAGGATCTTGTCGCAAACCAAGCTTGAATACTATGACAGCCACCAATTGTACTAAGTCGGTTATGAACGTTCTTATCAATTAACTTGATAAGCTTGTCTTCCAACGGAAACAAAATCGATTATAAGCATGAACTAGATAATAAGATGAAAAAACGGCCTCAGGAATGTAATATCAATCAAAAATATAAAAATTTTAAGGATGGGAGTAATTGATGTCAGTGGAATAGATCATGTTCTGATAAGTGTAACCCAAGAGGAATCTTGTGGACTCATCTAAATCGTTACCACTGAGTAAAATCAACACCGTCATTCAGCTTTATATATATATATATATATATATATATATATATATATATATGTGATATAAACGTATTAATAATGATTTTTAGCTGCATCCAACATATACATTATAATAAATAGCTTCCACAAATAATTTTTGCATGATGCAAATCTTTCAGTAAAGTTCAAGATTTACGACAAACGATTTTTCATATACGACATGTTTCAAGATGAAGAAACTCTCCTTGCAATATACATGCAGACCATGATGGACGGCTTTGAAAGCAATATCTACTCAACCTTCGTATAAGTTTTGCACCATAATATGTAAGAAATTGCAATTTTTAAGTAAAGCAATATTTACTTAAAAGATCCCTTAATCAAATAGTTGATTAATTTAAATTAATATTTTTTTTTTTTTTTTGGTAAGGAAGGGGAGACAATGTCTCCCACATTTATTCAAACACTACAAATTACAATCGAACAGAACGTTGGACCACAGTAGGTCTGGACATTCGGATACCCGTTCGGATTTAGATCGGATTCGGATCGATTTGGGTTTTTGGATTTAGATGTATAGGACCCGTTTGGGTATTTCTAGACTTCGGGTTTGGATCGGGTTCAGTTCGGGTATTTCGGGTTCGGATTCGGATTCGGATTACCCGAAGTTCACAAAACTCAAAATTTTAGTATCTAATTTAATCGAAATTATTCAATAATACGCAATATATCTGAAAATTTAGAGTATTTTTAACCCAAGTTTACTAATAAACATTTTAAATACTTTAAATTATCAAAAATAACTAAAATCTGAATATTTTGGACACTTTTGTTATTAAAATTATAAATATATTATTACTATATATTATGGGTATATTCAGACAGCCGTTCGGATTTCTGTTTGGATCAGGTTCGGGTTCGGGTTTTCGGATTTAGAGATTTAGAACCTGTTCAGATATTTTACAATTTCGGATACAGGTTTGGATCAGCTTTTTTGGATCGGGTTCGGATCGGATATTCGGATCCGGGTATTTTGCCCATTCATGTCCGCTACAAGAATAGAAGTCATAAAACTGGGACAAGCATCAAAAGCATAAAAACCCAAAGGCAAAGAAAAAGCATGGTTAGCCAAGCTATCAGCAAGATAGTTTGTCTCCCGATAAATGTGTGTAATGCGGACTAGCCAGTCTCTTGAAATAAAGCCATAGCACAAGCGTATTAGGAAGGACAATGAATGTGAATCACAAATCTCTTGAAATAAAGTCATAGCACAAGCGTATTAGGAAGGACAATGGATGTGAATCACAAATCCCTGTCCGAAGAAACTCCACCACCATTTCAGAATCCACCTCCAACTCTAAACACAGAACCCGCCTCTCCCAAGCCAAGTACAGCCCATAGTACACTCCCCACAATTCCGCTAACGTGCAATTTAAATTAATATTTTAATTCCGTAAATTATTACAACACTATTTAATCGATCGAAATAACCATCACCCACCAACGAAGACTTTTATTTTCCAAATGACATGAGAAATTATTTATGTTATTAAATAATTGACTATCGGCTCCAATTGAGCTTTTGAACGTTCTTTCATCTCTATTGACTATTGTGGTCATAGTTTATTATCTAGTATAATATATAGACATATACGAACAATATACATACAAATTAACTAGTGCAAGTGGAACCATACGCAAGTACGCATGATGTTACCACGAATAAAATTCGCAAGTAGCTTGCAGATTTTAAATTTTCGGTAATCACATATATAAGTGATGTCATATTTAGGATCCAAAGAGTGGCAACGGATTTGGTTGTGCCGGATAAACAATTTGATAGTGTGATGATACGGTTTAACTGTCATATGTGCAGTATAAATGTATTTGTGGGACAAGTACGATTAAGAGAATAAATGGTATAAAAAATATTTGATTAGTGAAAAACTATTTGCGGTGCAAATTTTATATTATTTTATTAATAATTAGTATACTCATATGTTTTAATTTTTTTTATATTAATAAATAAACATTTTATTTATTTACAAACTTTAAAATACCTACAAAATAGCAAAATATATTATAGATATAAATAGAAACAAATATATTATAATTTTAAAATTGATTATTATTGATTTAAATGTCAATGAAATAACATTTTTGATCTATTATATATGAACTTTAAAAACAAAAATTTATTTTGAATTAATCAGGTAAATTTTATTTATTCAAATAGTGAAGAAATACATCTGATTTTTAAAATTTTGTTGTAATGAAAATTATAGTTTATTTATAAATTTTTATTGAAAGTTTTCTTTTATTTTATGTTATATAAAATAAAAATTTAAACATACTTATATCTTTATTACTAGATAAATTAACGAGTGCAAAAATAAAAAAAGTACAAGACCATAAAAAAATCTATTATCGAATTCTTTGATTTAAAAATCCATTCATAAAGTTAATTTTTAATTCCAAATTGGTTAACTATCAATAATACTCATAAATTTAATTTTTAATTTCAAATTGGTTAACTATCAATAATTTTATAAATTATTTAATGATTTTTAAAATTCAATATTTTATTATAAATATATTTTTGTATAAAAGACTTTCTAAAAAGAAAGAAATAAAAAATAATAGTGAGAGAGAGAAATTGGTTATTTTCCTTTATAAATTTATATATTCATTTATATTAGTAACTAAAAAAAAGTGTATTATCCAGTGTGCGGTTTTTGTTAGACCGCTGGATAAATATTAGTTTTGTTTTTAAGGGGATTTTGGTCAAAAATGCCATTTTTATTTAAAAAGTTGTCAAAAATACCATTTTTTTTTTTGAGTTGTGAGTAAATGCCATTTTTTGCTTTTGGGAGAGCTGATCAATTGAGGAGAAGTGTTGGCGAGATTTTGATGTGGGAGAATAATCACTCTGATGTGGATTCTCTCATTTAATATGGCAGTTGCCTTGAAATTATTATTATACATGTATTTAACATCAGACATGCATTTAAGGTTGAGATTGTGTGACAATAAATAGAGGTTTGACATTAAGTGATAAACATGTTGTTGATCATTTCGCAGGTAAGTAAATGGGCGCCATAGTATGTGTTATTATTGGTAAATGGACTTGTTTAGACAGATTGAGTTATGAAATATTTATGTCTATCATAGACAAATGGCAAGATGTCTGTCTATTAGCAGAGAGACTATATTTCCAAGGTGAATCGTAAGATATGGTCCTCTAAAATAGAGCCAAGGACAGAATATGGTCCTCTGAATAGAGCAAAGGACATAAAACTAATTTGTTGGGTCTGGTCCACTTAAAATACATATCTACAGTGTGGACAAGATACTTTTGATAGCAAAGGAAACCAATTCGGTAAAGCGAAAGGGATACAAACGATCTAAAGACATAACTAGAGTAGACAAAAGCCTGAAATTTCGGATTTCGTCCACCGTGTCTGCAGACCTGCGGTGTAGACAAATTATTTTGTTAGAAATAGATATAAAACGGCAAACCAAACAAACAGTTTAATGCATAAACAAGCGTCAGGTTTCTGAACCTCGAAACTAGTCTCCGGGGCTTGCGTTGTCGTGGCAGGTGGTTAGGATTAGCCCGTAGAATTGTTTGGATTAATAAATTCATGACGCCTAGACTCTCAATCGAATGGTTTCTTCAATCTCACCGGAGACAGCTAAGTTGGATTGTTATGGCGGAGACAATCAGAAGATGAAAAGTCGGAATTATAAAGAGAGAGAGAGAGACGGAAGTATAAGTAGAGAGAGAAAGATTGAGTTATGGAAATGAAAAAATTGGGTTGTGTAGCCAAATCGTTGGGTTGCATTACCCAATGAATATCAATATGGCAATTTCTTTGTGGCAAGCGGGAGAAGGAAAACTCGGAAATTGCAGTTCATGACATTCTCGACAAATTTCTCGTTTTTAAAAGCGGTCCATATCTTTCCACTGGTTAATTCCACAATTTGTTTTTTTAAAACGCCCAAAATTAGAAATTGTGTTGAATGATATAGACATAAAAGCGTTATTGATAAAATATGGAAAATCGTCCCACTTATACATTCCCTGTTCAAGACCTTAATCAAATTAATCTATGCTTGTTTTAGTAAGTAACATATCGATTGATATTATTGTATCCCCCATTATGGCATTATTGTATGTCAACTGATTTCATACATGGGGTTGTCACACAAACATAGATATGTCTTTGGTATGTATAGTTAATTTAGTATAAGATATTTCACACGTTAACGAAGAATTCAAAGAAGCCGGTTCTATTTATATTCTTGTGAGATCATCAATATGACAAATTGACAATACAATTATAAGTAATAGATATCGTCTGTTGCCATATTTTCACATACCATGTCAACATACAAAAGTATGCAGAGTATAATAACATCACCAAGTAAGATTGAAAGTTAATTAATATTTTACCATTTAGACTATCAAAAATTGGTTTTAGTTCAAAAAAAAAAAAGACTATCACAAATTGGTCCGAGCAACGTGTTCTATGATACTCTAACCGAATCAATCAGGAATTCTTTTAAAAGACTATCACAAATTGGGCCAATTTCTATAATTCCATCAAACAGGAACTCTTTTTGAAAGTACCGAAACTTGTACTATATAAATACCACTCGTAGCGATGAGAATAATCACCAAACCAAAAATCTAAGCAAGAGAAACAAAAGAAGTAAATTCATACGCTAGACACGAGAAATATGGAGAACTATAGATCCGTCAACTGGCAGTTTAGTGGTAGCGAAGAAGCCAATAAGGCTGCAGCTGCCACGCTAGGCAGTTACACCTCTAGAATCATGTCTCGGTGTGACCCTAATGGAAAACCCATTTTCCCCCCTCGCAGTGAAGCCCCCGAGATTTGCCTTACCGCCGAGAAGGCAGTCATTAAAGCTGTCCTTGACGGTACGTACTGGAAACGCCTATGCTCCAAGTATTGGCCTTTCTGCAGCTAAAAGGTAACATATACATCGAATTATCATTGATCATTCTAGATTACTTCTTTCTAAAACTATTGTTATAAACTCTTACTTTCCGCCGGTTTGGACCACCAATCTCGAAGTTCTATTATATTATATATGTTTGATTGACAAAAAAAAAAAAAAAAATCTGTCTCACAAAATTTTGTTTTACAATATGATCTAGCTCCCCATATAATACTTCTAGTTTCACCTTAAGTCTATTATGTATCTTGGTATATATTCTGTGACTACAAATTATTTTTTTGCTTCCGAATTTTTAGTGCCGTGGCAGAGTTTCTAAATCTAGATCTTCCGGAGAAACTGACTGAAGATGACGTGTTTATGACCGTTGGATGCAAACAAGCCATCGAGCTTGCAATTGAAATCTTGGCTACACCGAAAGCCAACATCTTGCTTCCAAAGCCGGGCTTTCCATGGGACATGGTCCACGCAATCTACAATAAATTTGAGGTTCGTGAATATACTTTCCTCCGCGAAAATAACTATGAGATCGACTTTGACAGCGTCTCTGCACTTGTGGACAAGAACACGTGTGCGATACTTATTATTAACCCGCACAATCCTAATGGGAACGTTTACTCTGAATGTCATCTTATGAAGGTATTTTACAGATACTCTAATTAGTTATACAACGTAACCTCATATGATCTCATCTTTGATAATGTGTAACGTAACTATTGGATATTTCTTTATAAGCTGGCTGCGTTGGCTCGGGAACTTGGGATACTTGTGGTTTCTGACGAAGTTTTCAGATGGACTGTGTTTGGGAGTAAACCCTTTGTCCCCATGGCGAAATTCTCGTCGATCGTACCCGTGATCAGTCTCGGTTCTATATCGAAGGGATGGAGTGTACCCGGATGGCGAACCGGGTGGCTCGCGCTGCACGATCTAGATGGTGTCTTTCAATCCAAAAAGGTCTGAATCCGCTTTTCCTGATCACTCCTTAAACATCACTACCATTAGTTTATATCGTCGATTCGTCGGTATATTAACTGACATTTATAAGTTTTTTTTTTTTGAACAAAAGCTGACATTTATAAGTTAAAAACAAATTTTTACGTGCAAACAATGAGATTACGTGCCATTGACATACTAAATCTCTATGAATGTATTGGTTAATTTTATCATTGTATAAATAAATTTGGTGTACGTGAAAATCAAATTTTGTTTCTCGTCTACATCGTCCATATTAAGAGTTGAAAATGTCCACACATGCATACATAGTTTTCCTTGTCCTAATCTTGCTATATATGGACAGATCACAAGTGCTCTTAAGAATTTTCTGGCCATAGATAATAAACCAGCAACTGTTATCCAGGTATGTGATTTTATTTATTATTATATTTTTGTTTTTTTTTTGCATATACTGACTAAGGTGAATTCGTGACTTTTATCATGTAGGCAGCTATTCCCACCATCTTGAGGAAAACTCCTAAAGAGTTCTTCGAGAGGAGGCAGAGTTTTCTGAAAGATAAATCGGACGTTGCATTTGGTAAGCTCAGAAGCATACCAGGCCTAACCTGCTACCACCAAACTGAAGCCTGCACCTTCTTATGGGTATTCTATTATTTACTACATTTCTTTTAACATTTCTGAATTCTTATTAGTAGTTAGTATTATTTTTGAAACAATCTTATAATATATACATGTTTTTTTCTCTTCTCCCAGACCGAGCTGGACTTGAAAATGTTTGGGCACATTAAAGATGATGAAGAATTCTGTGAAAAGCTTGCTAGTGAAGAAAATCTCGTCCTTTTACCAGGTATTGATTAATTTCTCATTACCTATGATTACGGTAAGTTAATTCGCATAACAACATATATATGTTATTATGTTGGATTGGTTTAGGGATTGCTTTTGGTCTGAAGAACTGGGCGAGGCATTCTATCGACATGGATAATATCACTTTGGAGGATGCATTTGCACGACTGAAGAGCTTCTGTGATCGCCACACCATTATACTTGAAGCTTCTTAGTCAAAGCAAGCTTGAATCCTGTTATCTTCACTGAGAATCTATCATATGGCATGCTTTCCTTACAATCCATAAGTAAAAGGTCAATATGGATCTTTGCCCAAGTCTTTTTACATATGCTATAAAAATAAACGTGTGTTTTATTGATCTGAGATATGTCATGAACACATTCGTATCGTACTTCTATTAAAAAAATTGGTGTACTTATCACCAACCTTGTAATGTTTTCTCATAGTTTGCAATATTTCTACTAAAAAAATTGGTGTACTTATCACCAACCATGTAATGTATTCCTACTTTTCAATAAATAAAATTAAAATTTTCTGTTTTATATATGATCGTTTGATATATTAATTCACAGCAACTGCAAAGCTCAACACTTTAACAGAATTAATCATGAAAATGCATGGTCATTCTATAGATAATAGTTGTTATCAATTTCAATCCATTATATCTTCTACACATCGAGTCTGTCTCACTCTCTTTTTGAGATTCTACGATCATTGAGAGATAAGAAAGAGTGGTTAGAATTTGTCGAAATACGCAAGAACTATCGTCAAACTAAGTTCTAGATTGGCTCATTAATTTGACAAACTTTAACTCTTTATCATATCACTTCTAAATTATCTTTTTGTAGATCTCCTAAATGATTTTATGACTAATAATGGTTGGTGATGTGCCACATGAGCCTGCCAAGCCGTATGAACGTTTGTGAAAAAGAACATTCACATTGTTTGGTGACCTCTAATTCAAGCAAGCTCATAAAGGTTTATGTGGACAGGCATTACAAAAGAGAGAACAAGCCATGCATCATTGAATCTGTATCACGAGTCATACATTTTTTTTTTTAATATTGACTTAGTATTATACGTATGTATGGTTTAGCAATGTTATATGTAAAAGTTTAACAATGTAGACTAAGAGTTTGTGAAAATAATTATACAGTATGAAGAGTTTTTTACACTATTAAATGTTAATATATACCGAACTTTCGACAAAATCGAGAACTTGTGAAAAACTTCGGAGAAGGAATCACCTATTCTTCCAGGGCCCCTACTCGCATCAGATTTGGGCCAACCTCACATATGATTTTCTTGGAAACCATTCTACTTTGAACTAGGAACAGCTATGAGTACTCATCTCGGACTCATCCCTTGATATGCACTCAATCAGAGTTTATAAAAACACAAGACTTTAACTATTTTTCTTCATATCTCTTATCATAATATTGTAGAAGTATTTATATATATACATGTGAAGGATCGGCTATAGATTATGAGATATACATGAATCAAAGATTTAACATAATCTACCCAAAAACACTAACAATAATAAGAACACATATGATATTCTTATTGTTTCTACCTTTATCCTAATCGACACCGGTTTACTTCGGTTATGTTCTCATCAGCACTCTCTGTTGTTCCTACGATACTCCCTCCAGGCAACGGTACACTCTTTATGGCGAGAGCGTAACAACCGTCGGCCCAGTGAAGATCCCATCTCAGCTCCTAAACTTGGCAAGTTGATAGAGAAGACAATTCACTGTCAGCTTCTGCTCCTTTTCAACTCGGGCAACCGGACATACGAAGACATTCTTAGGCTTTGGTTCTCTACCCGAGCATAGTACTCTACAATAGCGGTAGCTCATTTCGAAAGGAAAAATAATCAACACAGTTACACTTGTTGTAAGGACAAAGAGTTTTTCGATGAATAAATTTATATTCATTTATTTTCGTTTAATTTTTTTTATATATAGTAAATTCATAGATCGTTAAACCAAGAAAAAAAATTCATTGATCTATCACCGTCACTGCTTGTAAACACATCTACCACTACCACTCTTGGATTCGTTTAATTTCCAAGGGCAGTCACTTACATCAACTTTCTTAGTTTTCTTGTAGCGACCATTATTTTTAAAAATCAATATGATCGAGCAAATCAAAACCAGTGTAATGTATACAGATCACACTAAAACGCCAGCGATTTTATCAGTTTTAAATACCACTAATAAGTCATTAAATGTTTTAATAAAAAATTCGTAAGAGTTTGAATGGTGGACCAAGATTTATATACTACAGTAAAACCTCTATAAATTAATAAGGTCGGGACCATGAAATTTTATTAATTTATAGAGGTTTTAATTTATTGATAAATTAATAATTATTAATTTATCGATAAATTAATATTTTATTAATTTATGAAGAGATTTTAATTTTCATAAAAAATTTATATTGCAAAAAGATATTTTTGTTATCATTCATATATTTAAAGATTTTTCTTTTAATTTATAATTTTGACTGTCGTAATTGTTAAGTTTAGAGTTTAGGTAAAAATGATAAATGTTAGAAGTGTAGAGTTTAGAAGAAATTGCTACTAGTATCTTTCATGGTAATGATAAAGTCGAATAAGATATTGCGGTAATTTTAGAACCAATTATATTTAAAGAAACAATTATCGCATATAGGAATCTACACAGTTTTTGGATACGATTTGAGAAGAAGACAATGAAAAATATTAGAGGTAAGCTCCAATAAGAATGCAAATTTAAGAATATACAAACAACTATAGAGTTATATTTTACTAAATTTTCTTAAATATATATATATATATATTAATATTACTTGATTATTAATTTATGATATTGATGGGACCATATTTTTATATAGGATTTCTAAAAAAATTATTATCTTATTAATTTATCGAAATGTGTCATTTTTTACACCGGTCCAACTCGGGACCGGAAGAATTTATTAATTTATAGCAAGTATTAATTTAAAGAGTATTAATTTATAGAGGTTCTACTGTAGTTAGTTAGTATTTTATGTTGGTGTTGTAATTGTGCCATCATTCAAGTTCAAATTTGTATTGCATATTATCTGACCACAAAACAATTATTTCGATATTCTGTTCTCTCTCAGTAGTCAGTACTCTCAATAATTTAGTTAACAAAATAGTAGTATACAATAGTTAGTAGTAATGACATTCAAGTTAGTAGTAATGACACGAAAACGCGTACGGAGACATATCACATCAATTTAAATCCAAATTAATTTAACAGAAAAAAATTATAATTAACTATAGTTTTATTGACTTCCATATTGCATAATCAAACTCAATTATAATATAAAAATATTATAAACAACAACAATTCTAGTCGACCAAAAAGTATATTGAGTGACAAATTGATCTTATCACCACGTTATACAAAAATGAATTCGTGCATCAAGATGTACGACAACATACCTTCGTACGGAACTAACGTGATTATCTCCTTTTTAATAAAACGAAAGTACATGACTTTAAATTGGTAGACCATATAATATTAACATATGTTATAACTAATATTGATTATTTGATAGGTTATATGAATTAATTATTTGATAGGTCATATAGACTTATGATTATGATCCTTTTAAAAAGGATATTCCAAAAAATAAAATAATTCAAAGAATATTTAACTAACCATATATAGACAAAAAAATCTCAGATTTAATAGAAATTAATCACGCTTCCGTAGATTACAAGTGATTTCCGATTATATTACCTAACTTTATCAGAAAATTTTGACTGAGTAACGGATCAAAATTTGAATATTTAAATTCATTTCATATATTTTTTTGTTGAATTGTATAGTTTTATATACTATAATAAACTTTTTAAATAATTTAATTTGGAATCTTTAAAAATAGTTTAATTTGACATTTTTAAAAATATCATAAATATATAATAGATCAAAAAGTTAAAAATTATAAACACTCTAATTTGATTTGTTATAGCACGAGTCAATAATATGTCATTATAATATAAAAAAAAATCAAGAAATATGATTTCTTGCTATAGCACGGGTTAAAATTTCAAAAATATGATTTCTCGGATTAAATTTAAGTTTAGAATAATGTTGTTTGGTAGGCTTTCTCGGTCACGATGATTTTGACAAACATACATTGTATATTTGGTCATAAAATTAATATGCGCTATACTATAGGTTAAGTCATAGAATTAACAGTCAAAATACAATATATAATTTTAAACAATTAACAAATTAAATAAAATTAACAAACAAAAATTAATTTTTTTTTATCACACAACTTACGCGTTATACATTGTATAGTTTTATATACTATTATAAAAATTTTAAATAATTTAATTTGGAATCTTTAAAAATAGTTTAATTTGACATTTTTAAAATATCATAAATATATAATAGATCAAAAAGTTAAAAATTATAAACACTCTAATTTGATTTGTTATAGCACGGATCAATAATATGTCATTATAATATAAAAAAATTCAAGAAATATGATTTCTTGCTAGAGCACGGGTTAAAATTTCAAAAATATGATTTCTCGGATTAAATTTAAGTTCAGAATAATGTTGTTTGGTAGGCTTTCTCGGTCACGATGATTTTGACAAACATACATTGTATATTTGGTCATAAAATTAATATGTGCTATACTATAGGTTAAGTCATAGAATTAACAATCAAAATACAATATATAATTTTAAACAATTAACAAATTAAATAAAATTAAAAAACAAAAATTAATTTTTTTTTATCACACAACTTACGCGTTATACCGCGGGTCAAAATCTAGATATACTACAGAATATATGTTATTTTCATAAGTTATATTCAGTATATGATTTCATGTCATAGTATACCATCTAAAAAAACATTTTAAAATATATAAAATAATTACATATGTGATGTTTTAAATAAAAATTACCAAATAAACAAAATGAAAGAATTTCAACTGTGCTCTAGCACGGGTCATAGTCTAGTTGTTAATAATAATATATATACCAAAACTATATCAAGTTAATTACTCAACTTATGCTTATAATAAAAAAGTTCTAGTTATTTTGAATTTTAATGGTATCATAGTGTGTACCTTCGGGAGTTGCCTATAGACTTCAGAGGAAATTTTTATCAGAACTAATTGAATCTGATAAAATTGACAGGAAAAAAAAAATTGATCAATTAGTGATGCCATTATGTATCACAAAATTTTGTGATACATAACTGATCAGGTGATAAATTTTGTGATACATAATGGCTAACTGATCAGGTGATGCCATAATGTATTGAATAACAACTGCAACGTTAATCTGCAATGTTTTTCACCACCATCTGCATGGTTTCATTTTTTTCTCCTTTTTTTATTGTTGAACTAAGGCCAATTATTAGAAAGTTAGAACAGAAATGGTCAATCTATAGTGACCCCATGCTTAACGAAAAATATATACATAATACATATAATATATGAGTTGTTTATATATAACTATATAGCCGTATACGATCAATATACATACAAATTAACTAGTGCAAGTGGAACCCTACGCATGATGCCACCACGAATAAAAATTCGGATGTAGCTTGCAGAGATTAAATTCATTTATAAGAATTTCGGCAATCATATATAACTGATGTCATATTCAATCAAATCTATGCTTATTAAAAATAAGTAATATATCCCACATTATTATATATTATATTGTTTTATATAAGATTAATTGATTTTGTGAAGTGACTTTTATACAGTGGTCAATGGTAAATCCTTAGCACAAAACACCATCGCACCAGAGATCCAGTCCCGCTAGATTAGTGAGTCAGTCTGTTATAGTTCAATGGTTGATAAAAAAAAAAGAGAGGTCAATTGATTTCATAGTCACACAAACATAGATACTTAAAGTTAAGTACTATAAGATATATCGTGTGGTTTGGCCAATCTTACAAATCTAAGCTCATATATTTCAATATTTATAATATTATCGTGTTGAGTTATATTACTTAAACAATATGATATCCTGGTCCCTAGAAGATCCTGATATATAAACGAGACAAACAGATCGAGGTTTAGCATATTCTAAAGTTTTTCAACTGAGTCTATATGGTGCTACCCCTCCCCCCTCGCCCCTCGCCCCTCGGTATTCAAGTTTAGAAATGCTATATGTACATGGAGTGTCGATGATGGACACATGTGACTGTGTATATACACACACATACCGCGCGTGTGCATATTTCACACGTTAAACGAAGAATTCAAAGAAGTCGGTTTTATTTGTATTCTTGTGAGATCATCAATATGACAATACCAATTAATATATATATATATATATATATATATCATCTGCTGTAATGGTTTCACATACCATGTCGACATACAAAAGTATACAGAGAGAACGAATCTAATAACATCACCAAGTAAGATTGCAGTTAATTAATATTTCAACTATTGGACAGACTATCACAAGTTGGTTTGAATAACGTGTTCTATGATACTCTAACCGAACCAATCTATCCAATTTCTATAACTGGTTTGGGAACTATAGCAAAAAAAGCATGAGCAGGTAATAAAAAGTTTCTCTTAGGTTTGTTTTCCAACCGCATTTTCGCCGCTATATTTTTCTCTATACATAAAATTGCTTATAGATTTGTTTTCCACCATATATGGGCAATTCAATCATTTTCGTTTCTCTATCCATAGTTTTTAAATGTTATTGTTATATCTCATATAACAATATTTCATACATATTGGGTATTCATTTACGGTCTTCAGTGTTAAAATATAATTTGGTTATTAATATATAGTGCGAGTATCGATATATGACATAGACCTTCAAGTTGGTGCAAGAGGGGGATGCCATTTTCTTCCCAGTTGCAAGAGCAAGCTGACTAGCATTTTTTTTTGTTATAAATAATTTATTTCACTCAATATGGATTTTATTATTGTTTTGTTGACTTTAAGTTTTTGCCTTTTATGGGAACGCAATCACCCGTGCCAACTTTTTAACTCCATCGCCTAAAAAAGAAAGAAAAGGCTACCAATATGGACCAAAATATTTACGAGTATATACTGTATATTATAAAATTATACATATATTAATATTACATGTAACTTATGTGACCATTTGACAAAGCAAAGTAATCATAATTAGCTTGATATAATGTAATTAATTTCCTTATTTTTTTATATTCTTTAACTTATGTGAATATTTTGTTTCTGTTTTATCAAAGATATTTTATTATATTTAATTCATTAAAAATGTACTTTAAAACACATATAATAGATGATGAACATATTAATTTAAACACAAGTAAAAGAATAATAGTTGCAAAGAAAAAAACGAAATCAAAAAGGAGATATTATTATTGGAGAATCTTTCTTTAGTCTTAGTTGTGGGAAGATTTTGTGATAGAGGATTGAAGGTATCCCTATTCTATGATAGAGGCGTGGGGTTCTTGGACCGATCTATGTATATTACCACAAGGCTTAAAATAAAGTGACAATACGCTCTCAAATTATTTTTAACATTTTCCGAATATTTTATCAAAAGAAGCTTACGGTGTAGATCATACTTGCAGCAATATTCTAAAAGTATATTTAATTTCAATGGCGATCGTTACGTGAACACAAGGCAAGCTAGACTTACGTACCACAATTAACACACATAATTATTATACAAGTACGAAAGTAGTGACATAAACCTTCATCAAATAAAGAAACTACTAGTGTCCGTCATACTGATACCGATGCATGTACAAATGCCGCTTTCAGTATTTAATTTAGCTAACGCAAATGATATTTAAATTCTCTCTAGCTAACTCATATATCTGCCAAAAGACATATTGTCAAATTCCTTTTTGTTATATAAAATAATATTTTCATATTCTTATCTTTTAATAGTACTAATAATAACATGAATATGGACTTTTCTGAATATTGTGTATGATTTATATAATTGAGATATTTTGTCGGAGATGGATATTTGACAAGTTAACGTTATTATATTAATTTTTTCCTTCTAAAAGTTTAGGTACGAATTGACTTTTTCAAAAGTCAACACAATAAATTTTAAAAGTTAACTGACTAACGGGTTCACATGGGAAACGAAAACACCCTAAACAACAAACAATCTAATCATCTTTCCTTCTTTATATAAACCGATGTTTCCCAAAAGGCTTGTTCTCGACATATGTACTTGTACAACAACAAAACAAGAAAAAAGAAAGAGATAAAAAAGGAAACAAAATCTCGAAGAGAGAGAGAGATATGGGTGAGGTGGCTTATATGGACGAAGGAGACCTAGAAGCAATAGTCAGAGGCTACTCCGGCTCCGGAGACGCTTTTTCCGGCGAAAGTTCCGGTGGGTTTTCACCTTCGTTTTGCCTTCCGATGGAGACGTCTAGCTTCTACGAACCAGATATGGAGACAACCGGTTTAGACGAACTCGGTGAACTCTACAAACCCTTTTACCCTTTCTCCACACAAACGGTCCTCACGAGCTCAGTCTCTGTCCCTGAAGACTCTATAAGTTTCCGAGATGAGAAGAAACAACGAACACATAGTTGTCTTCTATCCAACGGATCAAGACTTGATCATATCCGGATCCCAGAATCCAAATCAAAGAAGAGGTCAGTATTCTTGAAGTTCTTGAGAGGGTTCTTAAAAATGCGAAAAAATAATATTCTTAAATTATACATCATATAAAAAATATTGAGTTGTCTTAATTTATTACAAATCATATAGAGTTATGAAGATATTGTTGTTTTTATCTCCAACCGGGTTTTGTTTTTCAATTCTCATAAAATATATGCTCCTTGTTGAATAGATTAATTAAAAATAAATAATTTTTGTGATTTTAAATTTGGACAGCAAGAAGAATCAACAGAAGAGAGTTGTTGAGCAAGTGAAGGAAGAGAATCTGTTGTCGGACGCATGGGCGTGGCGTAAATACGGGCAGAAACCCATCAAAGGATCTCCATACCCAAGGTCTCTTTACCTTTAAGCCAATCCCTGTTGAATCTCATCTTTTATTTCCCTTTAAACGAACATATCCGGATTTACTTAATCTCACAATTTTTGTTTTTGTTTTTTCAGGAGTTATTACAGATGTAGCAGTTTAAAAGGGTGTTTGGCAAGAAAACAAGTTGAAAGAAATCCTCAGAACCCAGATAAGTTCACTATAACGTACACCAATGAGCACAATCATGAATTACCAAGTCGGAGAAACTCATTAGCCGGTTCTACTCGAGCCAAATCTTCCCAAACCAAACCAACCGTAACCAAAAAATCTGGAAAAGAAGTGGTTTCTTCTCCCACAAGTAATCTGATGATCGCATCTGCTGATGAATCTTCTGTTGCGGTTCAAGAAATGTGCGTTGCAGAAATGAGTACCCACCAAGCAGCTGGAGAAATCGAAGGCATGAGTAACTGTTTACCATCGGATTTGATGTCGGGGACGGGAACATTCCCGGTTTTTACGGGTGACTTCGATGAACTATTGAATAGCCAAGAGTTCTTCAATGGGTACTTGTGGAATTACTAGAGAAACATTAGGTGTATGTATATATATATATTCAAACTTATATTATAGTTTCAGCCATTGAGGATAATGTTTATTTATGTCTAGTCTCTAGAAGACTAGAGCGTCGTAATATTCGTCTTGTTTCCAACTTAAACTTGAACCTGTGAATTCGATTTGTCATGTCATGTACGAATCACAAATGATAAGACGATATGTTATAACCAAATTTTTGCATTACAATTCTGGATAGGAACTTAAATACTGAACATTAGTCACTGTTCTAAAAAGGGTTCGCCTTAACATCAGCGGCTAGCTTTTATAGAAGATTATTTTAGACGGTCTAAACAGTAAATTAGGCGTCCTAGAAAATCTATACCATTACACAAACGCAGCCACTCAGCCGCATTTAGTGTTCTTATGAATGTGCAGGTACTATTTTCTCTCGTTTCCAAATCAATTATTGATGAAGAAAAAAATTATATTGAAGTATGTTGTCAAATAATTTAATATAAGGTCGTGATGTTGATTTCTTTAATTTTACAAATTAAAAACTACAAAACAGTAATATATTGAAATTCAGATAATATCATCAATCTAGCTAAATAACATGCTATATGTGTTAGTTTTAAGAATTCTTGAGTTCCTAAATAATATTTACCATCATAGAAGTACTAACTAGCTAGCATGTAACGTTTTTAAAAACATATTTTTTTGTTGTTGACGGTTCAATATATTTCTCTGCAAGCACCACATTTACATGTTAATTATTGTTAATAGACTAAAAAGAGGAACAACTGAAATGAAGCAATGTGAAAGGGGTCAAGAATGAACTAAACGCTATATTAGATCCAGTTACGTGAAGTCAACAAGATAAAAAGCTTAAAGCAGTTTTGTGAAGTCATGTGTCATTTTGTATTTTCTATTATTATCATTATAAAGGAAGTAAACGCTATATAAGATCCAGTACAATTTTTTTTCTTAAACGACCCAATAAATATTTGAAATTATTTAGTTTCGTTATAGTTAAGCTATAAATAAGATACAATTATATGTGAGTGTATGTGTGTAAGTATATATACATCTATATATGTTGAAGCAAATGATACATCCCCTGACCACAAATTCATAGTCTTTGATCAGTAGTCATTCTTCTTTGCTAATATTTTGTTTCCCCACAGCCAAATCTAAACGTGAGTTTATCCGGAAGAACTGATCAGAGCAGCGACGGGGCCAATAAAGGCGGCGTTGATGTAAGTTGTGGGTTCTGCATGAGAGTAATCTGATCTTTTGTCGCTATACTGGTCGGATGAATTCGGTCCACCCACAATTGCACCGGTATGCACATTCGGGTTTGATGTATAAGAATTGTAGTATGAAAATCCTCCATTGCAGTCAATTTTCTCCGGTTTAGATTTTATTGATGGTAATGATGAGCCTCTGTGATGAGGTTGTGTAGGATACTTTGTCCCAAACCCGACCATGTAAGACATGGACATTGGATTGTTTCCAAGGATGTAATCCACCTGAATAGTAAACCGGTTGGGTAAGAACATGGAAATGGTGTACATAACCGGACTAGGTGGGGGTAAATTATATTTACCTGTGATTTGGCGAAATTTCGAATTTGAGATGAGGTGAACTGGGTTGAACCGCACTGAATTGAGCCGACCTGTGCTTTGGATAGAGTTTTTGCGTAGTTGAACAAAACCGTTGCAGCTGTTGTGACATATTGTAAGTTGCTACTGTCTCTAATGTACAAAATGCCACCTGAACAAACAAACACGTACAAAGAAATGTACCATAAAACCAACATGAAAGAATCAATTAACCGGTTATTTAGTTAGTTAGTGAAAATTACCAGGAGTTGGTTTAATTTGTTGAGAGCTACTTCCGGGCATCAATGCGCAGACAAATGATTCAACATCGGTCTTAAATTTAGCCAAGTCATATGTCCCGTTGTAAAACTCCTTTAAACAAAGAATCAACAAGATTTTAATTAATTTAGACTAACTTAATGTTATAGAATTTAGCAAAGTTTATATAATAATTACAATAGACTAACCGAAGCGAGTAAAGCCTGAGCGCCGGCGAATTTGTTGTCCCAGCTGAATTCATTGACGGCTTGGCTCCAATCTTTATTGCTTATAACATAATTTATGTAACTCTTCTCTCCTGTTGCTTTGTATAGCCATGCCGCACCCCATAGTAATTCATCCTTTTTTTTACCCCAAAATATTTTGAAACATTAAGTGTCTTGTTTAGTAACATATATATGAAAATATTAATAGTCTATCTATGTGTATCGGTTTGATTCGGTTAATTTGTTTGATTACCTGGTAGCCTGAGTATGAGCAGTAGAAGGGGCAAGAAGCTTGGTAAGAACCTCTGTACTTGTCAGCAAATTCAAACAGCTGCAGAGAAAAAATAAATAATTAAGAGAGATTATAAATCATGATTGAATGTAATGATGATCATGTATAAGCTTTTTTGGGGAGACTTAATATGTGTGCACACTCACGGTTTTTGCATGGTTTAGTAGCGTGGATGAATAAGGAGAATCGACCGATTTAAAAACAATTGAGGCCGCAGCTAGAGCGGCTGCGGCTTCACCGGCAGCTTCCGAACCCGCGGAAGAGGAAGAGATACTGTAGAGAGTTCTTGGTGTGTCCATATCTTCTGGCCTCTCCCAACAACTATGATCTGAATTCCCATCTCCCACCTTTTAATTTGTATCCGTTATAAAACAAAACCAAAAATGTTATTTGTGTTTTTTTATTGTGATTTAGTTGGATATTAGAGGTATATATGTAGTATATATGATAAGAAATATATATTATATTTAGCATGAAATGAAGTAAATTTTGGATTTCTCTATACATAAAAAAAACCAAAATGTGTAAAAGTTGGTTCACCTGTGTATATAGCATGGTGGGCGACGTATGAGCGCGGAGGATAAACTCAGTTCCCCATTTGATAGCAGAGCGGAGGTAATCAAGCTGGTTAACGGAAGAAATCTCATTTTGGTATTCAATTGCAGCCCAACTCAACAAGGTTGTGGTAAATGACATTGGCCACACAAATTTTACATTGTCACCAGCATCGTAATACCCTCCAATTAGATTCACCTGAAAATTATAAAAACACACGAAAATTTGTTAATTAAATAGATTGCCTAAGTTATGTATAGTAAGGTTCTATTTCTGAAGAGTGAAGACATGTATGCATATAGAGATGTTTATGGGTAGACCCGGTTTACATTAGCTGATGCACCGTCGGAGAGGGCAGAATCGCCTCGCCATTTAACCCGTTGGTTAGTCGGGAGTTTACCGGATCGTTGGCCTTCAAAGAACAAGATAGACTTGTTTAGTGCATCTCCATAGTCAAGTGCTTCCAAGCTTTCGAAAGCCAAGAACATCCCAACTAACATTATCACCAAGAGCTTGCCCATTATTAAATGTTTCTCTTTCGAAATGTGTATCTTGATTTTGCTTGAAATATGGTTCATGGGGGCAGGTATTTATAGATATTGCATGCAAGTAAAGTTGTGTACGTAATATAATTTCATGAGATGTAATTCACGTAATTTTAGGGTAATTGGCGGCACTGTTAAGATGTTAACTCTAACAATAATTAAGTTTCGATTATTACGGAATCACAATCAATGGTTTCATCATATAACAAGTTGTAGTTATTGACATTTCAAATCGTATCATTTTTCCTAACCAACATACCTTATTTTTTTTTCTCTTCTTTCTGTGAAGGTTTAGAAATTGTTATTTAATGTAAGGAGTTTTAATAACTTTTCTTAAATAAGGCTTTTCTGGCTTGTTTAAGCACAACAAAAAGATATTGTATTAATTGTCTTTTTTTATTTATTTCTTTTTGATACAAAATAAACAATAAACAATACATATGTAAAACCTATATTTGTATGTATCAAGCCAATATATATGGAAGGTCTTACGAAACTTTTTGTTGTGAAATTGTAAAAATGCATCTTAAGGATACAAAGTAGTGTGTTTAGCGGTATATTTGTATTTGAAACTTGACTTTAATAAAACTGAATATGAAAAAGCATAGTACAAAATTTTGGTTAACACGGGGTCAAAATCAAATACTGTACGCAGGTTCCATGCCGAGAGTTCTGGATATACAAGCACATAATATATAACAGTCAAATAAAAAATAACCCATCATGGATAATGAATATTGCATGCATCCCACTATCAAAGTTCACTAAGACAAACCAATAACTACTTCCGGCCAAACAGAAAAGAAAAACATTTGCTACTTATCAACTCCCATATATATGTCTACTACTTAATTATCTACCCACTTGGAAAATGAATTTGCATGATTAATTTGATGATTTACGAACTAAACATATAATAATGAAATCGCATAGGACGAGACCATACCGTTGGAAGTGAACAAATGTTATCTTGTGAAAAAATAAATTGATCTAAAAAAAAAAAAAATAAAGCAATCTTGTGATTCTTATCTAAATTCTAAAAGTGTGAAAACACAAATTGTCATTTTTCGCGTGTGAGAATACTGATTGACTGCGACCATATGGAGATGCTGTGCCGTAGAAATGGCTATATAAAATATTTCAGTACCCATTCCTCAAACGTCAAACTAAGATTTTGCCGTTAGTGTGTGTGTTCTTTTTTTCATTTCAGTTGTCATAAACTTATTTCAGTTATATTAGTTGTTACATTATAATAAATTTGTTTGTTGTTCCTGCAAACATATTGCACAAATTTCTTGCGTGTTCAATGTTCATCGTATATATGTGTTTTTAATTCCTTTCTTGTTATTGGGTTTCTAATGAAATAAAAAAGGAACTCCACAAGGGATGGGCAGGATATGGCAAAGCATGTGACAAAGTTTTATGTCCACTATTTTTTTTCGCCTAACGTGTACGTTACACCTCCCCATTAATAATGCGTTAATTACTCTACCGAGCACATATTCATTTTTTCATCTATGATTTACTTGACATTTTCTATTATCTTGATTAAAAAAAGAAGACATTATTATCAGTGCAGCCTTGGCCTTGGCTTCGAAGCTGTTTTAACTACTGCGAAAGTGGTTTATATTCTAATTTTTGCTGATCAAATTCTGAAAACTAATTATGGTGAAACCGAGACTGATACTCATGACAAACTGATAAATACAGTATTGAGGATCTGAAATATCTTCTTGCCATGGAACTCGGGCAGACATTCTAGTGTATGGTTCACCTCTAGGATAAGTAATCAGTTTCATGCTTATCTTTCTATATACAGAGAAACTGGAATCTTACTTCTAATATAAAACATCCACTAAAAAGGTAAGTTAAATTGGTAGCGACGCAAACAAAATCATACAAGTAAACTCTTAGGCAAACTTCAATGTTCTTAGGTGTTGACTGGTTCTCCGGCTACCTCCCGCAAACGTTGCGTTTGCGGGTGGTAGCGGTTACTAGCGATTGGAACCAATCACACAAATCGCTCTCAGTTGCTCCAAATCGCTTCCAATCGCTTCAAACCACTGAATTCCAAAAGCTGCTTCCCGCAAGCGTTTGCGATTGATTTTTTTTTTTTTTTAACTTAAAAGGAATTAATGATAATGAATTTTTTTTTTGTTATATCTTCTATCTATCCATTTTACTCATTAAGGATGGGAGAAAATGAAGTACAAATATGATTGCAGAGATTATAAAATAAACAATTAGATTAAATAATATTCAATTTAATAATAACCCGAAAAAAATTGATGTAAATTTAATGCCACATCGCACATAAGTTCAAAAAAATCTAAATAAATAAAATATTTCATCAGAAATTTAAGAAAATAAGATATTTGTAAAAAATATTAAACCAAATCACCAATGACTCTTCTCAACTCTCACTTGACCATTCCTACCGATGAAACTACTGAGCCACGATCTAAGAGAAAAGAGAAACAATCTACGATCTAAAGCATATGTTTTGTAATTTATCAAATTATTTGATTAAATTTTTAGTGAAAAGCCAAATGCATAAAGGAATAAGTATTTAAATATGAAATTTATTTGTTTTTTGAATAATTATTTTAGTATTTTATAATAAATTTTAATTATAAATCAAGTTTAATAAAAAAAAAGGGTGTTTTCAAAATTTATATATTATATATCACATTTATTATGTTCCAACCGCTATCGCACCCGCTGATCAACCAGTCGTAAACCTCCCGCAAACGTATCAATTTTAAACCACTAAACCAGTCGTTCAAAACGCTTAATAACGCTTGAAACCGCAATCGTTCGCATCCGCAATCTCCCGCAATCGCAACCGCAACCGCAGCGTTTGAACCAGTCAGACCCTTAAAAGATATGAACATAGCTAATGGTTTGAGCAACAAAGTATATGCAATGCACCGCTTCAACAATATTTGATCTTTGGCACAAAACCACAAGGGCTTGAAATTTTCAGCTTTAGCCACCATGTTGACACTCCAATTCAAATTTGTGTTAAGACTGATCCGATCATGCAACATATTCTGACACTTCTATGACAGTTTGCAATTGAAAGAAATTTTAGAGAAGCACCAGATCCATCAACATCCTCCATATGAGCCATTAAGATTTCAATCATAGCCTGTTCTTTGTCAAAATTTGGGTTTTTTTTTCTTTGTGTTACAAGATATAGAAAAGTAAACTTATATGCAATCGGAGACATACACTCAATTAGATGCAACCTTGGCCATTACTAAGCTCAGATTAGAGTTTAGGCATAGAAAAAACTTGGATCAACTAGTAACATGTTGGTGCGAAACAAAAATTAAACTGTTGGTGCGAACGCAGGTCCCCACTGCCACAAATGATGACGCAGGATCTTCCTTTTTGGGAAGACCTTAAGCATAGTGTCGATAAAGTGCAATAGAAGCCACTAGCCTAGGCCACTCGGCTTCTTGATCATGAGTTGACCCCGTCCAGGTAAGTATTTTTCAAGGGTCGACCACCTTTTGTATTTATATCACGCCACATGAGTGTCCTATTCCCCAAACTTCTGATGTGGGAGACGTGACATCAAGAGGTTTCATAATTTGAGATTTTGTAGCCCTAATTTTTTGTTGTGATGAGCCTTAATAATTTATTTCGGCCGAGATCAAACCCATTTTATTATTAGTACCCTTTTTTCTTCTGTAATGACTATTTCTTTTATCAGTTTTCGTCACTATTTGCCACAGATTTCTTTAATATATAAGGTTAAATTTACTTTATTGAATAAAAATTTAATTATATAATAGAAGCCGTTAATTGCTCATAATCAACGAATCACATATTCATACACAAACTTTGATACAAAATTGACATTTAATAATTTTTTTTTCTCTCTTGGCACGACCATCGAAGCATTTCTTCTGATCTTTCTTTCTGACGCCGGCGTTGCTTCTGCTCGCCGGCGTCGGGAGATCTGGAATCCGTCTCTTCCTTGTTATAAATCTCTCTTCTTCACTGTTTTGTTTTTAAACTTTTTCCCCACTTTTTTAAACCTTTTCTACTCTCTCGAAACCTTTCCCCTTCGGTGGCTACTCAACTGACAGCGGCAAGGCAAGGAGGTGGACTCCGGCGACTCCCCTCCTCCATCTTTTGCTCGCAACTTCCTTGTCAGCAGATCTATCTGTTTTGTACTTCTCTAGATCTAAAATCCTATTCACCTCGGGAAAACCCTCATACTGGGCTTCGTTGATGGTAGGAGCGTTTCCTCTTGGACCATCAGTTGTGCCATGCCCAGTGGAGGCGCCGATGGCACACGGCGAGCCTTTCCTCAGAGAATCAATTCTACACTCCAATACGGATTGGATCTATGATTCATATGTCACAGCCTCGATCCACATATGTAGTTTAACGTCGAACCTACCTTCACCTGAGCTGCTCTCGCAAACCTATCATCTACCGACGGCCGGCCGCTGCGCTCTCAACACACCCTGGTCACTCTCTACGACACTAGGGTTTCAGCTAAAAGGCTTTTTTTCAATAAGCGGTCCAATAGAATTCTTGAGGTCCAAGCCCATTAGTGCTAAATCCAGGTCTGTGTTAATCTTCCTTTTGTTATTCCATAGCCAAGCGATGTGTGGCGTTTATATCCTCAACGGCCGAAGACTCTATTCGAGGTATAACTCACCATCTCTACTATGGCTTTACTATCATCTGTTGCGAACCCTGGTATTATCTCCGTGTATGGACATGAATTATAAATCTGAAAGTTTTAAGAGTTTTGTGGCTGTGCTCCCGATTTTATATTGTTGGAGATTTGAGTGTGTCTTTGGAATACTTCTGGCCAAATACCACTCCTCCACAATCCAAGCTGGCGATCCCAAAGCTTCATGAAGAAACAAATCTCTAAAGCTCCGGGTTTTGCTTAACCAAGAAGAGGCTACTATGCATCTTAAAAGAGACCTAACCACCCATCTTTGTTCTTTGTTGCAATCCACACCCGACTATACATCCATAGTCACTCAAATCCTTACCATTACACTACCATGGGTAGTTCTTCTCGTGCTGGCGAGACTTTTGGTCTTGGATTCTTGTTTAACATCACATAGTCCTTTGACAGTGACCACCTTGTCATCCATCGATCCGTTCGTGGAAGATTGTTCGACTAACCGTGGTCTCACATGTGTCAATAAGCTATCTAGCTTTTGCCTCAAAGCTCTCATGGAATCTAGATCGATCTATGTTATTTATCTTTGTTTGGTATTGGGGAATACCTATCTTTGTCTCTTAAACGTTGGAATTCATGAATCCTTTGCTACCTTTGTATTTGGTTTCTTTTGAAGAAATGAAATTAAGAGTTTGACCAAAAAAAAAAATTGACATTTAATCAACTACAACTCTTGTTATTGTCGACCAAAACAAATAGATTAAATTGACTTCACCACATCCACTTGACAATATGAATTGACTTCTCCATATCCACAGACCACACGCATTTGAATCTTCCAATGAAGTTCCAAGAAGAAACCACGAGGAAAACAGAGTTTATGGCAAAGGCTCAATTCTTAATCTGGCTAATCTTATTATCTTCAAAGAGTACCAATCAATCCATTTTGTTTGTTTGTTTGTTTCTGTCAAACTTTTCTAAGTAATTTCTGATCCATATAAATAAACCAGTTAATCATTCATCCAAGTGACCAAGTCAGAACATTTTTTTTCACTTTATAAAACTTGAAAACGTACCTCAAATCTTTCTAATTAAGTTAACTAAATTCGAAAAAGAGAGTACAGTATACGATGAAAAATATTTACATTTCGTAATTATTACACACAGACCAAAAAAAGGTTACAGAAAATAATATTTTACAAAAAAAAAAAAAAAGAGAGAAAATTTGTAGGAAAAAAGGAAAATTTTTTAAATGGGTTGGAACTCATCAACTCAAGAGTCGCATAAAAAGGAAAAAAAGGAAGAATCTAGAAGAAGAAGAAGAACGATAACATTCATCTCTTATATATTCCTTCCTTCATTGTGGCAATTAGGAAACAACCAACCTTGGCCTCTCTACTTCATTCACACACATCCCTCGTTGTTTGGTTTTATCATATTAGTAGTCTTGTCTTGTTCCTTCTTCTTCTCTGTTTTTTGGTTGTTACGCTCAATCCAATGGCTAAGGAGCTTGCTGATAAGGCTAAAGAGGCTTTCATAGACGATGAGTTCGATGTTGCTGTTGACTTGTACTCCAAAGCCATTGACTTGGATCCCAATTGTGCTGATTTCTTCGCTGATCGTGCTCAGTCCTATATCAAACTCCTAAGCTTCACTGGTAAACTTCTTTCAATCTTTTGTCTTTTACTTTCGTTAGACGCCTTTTGGGTTTCTGGGTTTTCATAATAGTTGAAAAAGATGTTGACTTCGGTGGATTCTGTGTGTTTTTAGGGTTTAGTTTTGTGTCCTGTCGCTTGGTAGTGTCACAATTCTTCCTAAAGTTTAGAGCTTTAGTATCGATTTAGTGCAAATATCTCAACCAATGTATCAAAATTGCTAGTCGTTTGAGCCTTTGGTTATGAATGTGGAGAATTTGCTTTAACAGAGGGGTAACAGTATTGAAAGTTTTGATTTTTACTTGAGTGGTTAGTATGAAGTTCCAAGTATTGCGTGCTTTTAAGAAAGTATACTCTGCAATTTTCATTCCCATTGTTTGGTACTTGTCTTAGTGTTATATTACTTCAGTGGTTTGATTGGATTTGGGTTTGATTTGTTTCTCAATGAGCAGAGGCCGTGGCAGATGCAAACAAAGCAATTGAGTTGGATCCTTCACTGACCAAAGCTTACCTAAGAAAAGGGTACGATATTGCTCTTTCCTCCTATGTATCATTGTTAGTCATGTCTTTTAAGTTGTAGTGAGAGTTAAATTCTATCTGATTCCTTTGTTTGTCTTAGTAGCAGTCAAGTTATTAGTTCCATAGTTCATGTTTTGTTTTTTGTATTTGTAGAACTGCTTGTTTGAAGCTTGAAGAGTATCGGACTGCGAAAACAGCTCTTGAAAAGGGTGCTACCATCGCACCGAGTGACTCCAAATTTAAGAAGTTGATAGATGAATGCGATCTGCGAATCACAGGTATAATCTTTATGCTTTGTTTTTGTTTTCTGGTTGATTCAGTTTACATGCCAAGAGTGATTGTGTTGTTTGCTATGGTACCAATATCTTGATATGTTGGTAATATTCACAAAGGTTTCGATTGTTAATATCTTTTTTTCAGAAGAAGAGAAAGATTTGGTTCAACCGGTGCCATCAACTTTGCCTTTGAGTTCGACAGCACCATCAGTATCAGAACTTGATCTTACCCCTGCGCCTGCAGCACCAGCCAAACCAAAGTACAGGTATTATTATTGTACAAAACAATGATAGTTTCAGAATTTCCATGTTTTTAAGAATTACAGAATATCTCATATTCTTGGGTGTGTGTTCAACAGGCACGAGTACTACCAAAAGCCAGAAGAAGTTGT
Organism: Camelina hispida; assembly: GCA_023657505.1. Taxonomy (NCBI): domain Eukaryota; kingdom Viridiplantae; phylum Streptophyta; class Magnoliopsida; order Brassicales; family Brassicaceae; genus Camelina; species Camelina hispida. The sequence goes on along the minus strand of CP094635.1, from coordinate 11,781,202 downwards.
GGTAACTGTTTTTGCAAAAGGGATACCGAAGCAAAATGTTAACATCGACTTTGGTGAACAAATTGTGAGTATAGTGCTCTTAAGAACCAAACTTAATGAAGCTTCTGTGTGATTGTGAGTTAATTTTTTGGTCTTGTTTTGTTATCTGCAGCTGAGTGTTGTGATTGATGTACCAGGAGAGGAGGCGTATTATCTTCAACCGAGATTGTTTGGAAAGGTAACTTATTTGGTGAATGAATTGGTTTGCTGATGAACACATTATATGACTTTTTTCATATGGGCGTGTGTGTGTATTCAGTTAATACCAGATAAGTGCAAGTATGAAGTATTGTCAACCAAAATTGAGATCCGTCTTGCAAAAGCTGATATAATCACATGGCCTTCCCTCGAACACGGCAAAGGGCCAGTGGTTTTGCCAAAGCCTAATGTGTCATCAGGTTTTTTTACCTTTTCTTTCTTTAGTTTCATCAGATGAGCTTAACAAGAGTCTATTGTCATGTAAATCTAATGTTTGTTTTATGATGGTGCAGAGGTTTCACAGAGACCAGCTTATCCATCTTCTAAGAAAGTTAAGGACTGGGACAAGCTGGAAGCTGAAGTGAAGAAACAGGTCTGTCTCTCTAGTTATGCTTAAGCCTTGTCCGAGCATTATACCAAACGTTTTGTTTTGGTTTTTAATAGTGTGGTTGATCTGCAGGAAAAGGATGAGAAGCTTGAAGGAGACGCAGCTTTGAACAAATTCTTCCGTGATATATACTCGAATGCGGATGAGGATATGAGGCGAGCGATGAGCAAATCATTTGTGAGTATTATCTATGTTCTTGTTTTTTTCTTGCATGGAGACTGTCATAGTGTTTGTCCGTTTGGTTGACTCATTTTATGGTTCTCTCGGATATTTTGGACAATGAACAGGTGGAATCGAATGGGACAGTTCTGTCAACAAACTGGCAAGAGGTTGGGACTAAGAAAATCGAGAGCACTCCTCCGGACGGCATGGAGCTCAAGAAATGGGAGATCTGATCTGATGTGATATGATATGATCATTTCTTTTTAATGGATTTTGTGAGTTTTTGCCTAAAGCTAGACAGATCTTTAAACTTGATCCCTTTCTTCCTGTAATGAGGATCCTAAGGTTTTTGCTTTTGCTAAATATGGCTTTCTGCTTTTGCTATGGTCTTAGGGAATCCAATTTTTTTTTCTTTTTCATATAAATATTCATAATTTCATCCTGATTACTACAAAAAAACAAGTTTTAATAGTAAAATCAAGTTTAATTAATGATGGTATATTTAGAGAATTAGTAACTTAAAATTTGAATCAATATTATCTTTCTATACACATATTAAAATTATTATTAATATTTTCAAGACTTCTTAATAATTATCTTTTTTTTTAATTTGAATTTTTTTAAAAAAAATCTTTGTTTTATACATAGGCATAGCAAAATCTCTAATCAACAAATATTGATACGTGTAATGATCATGTGAGTTATTAATTTTAAAAACTACAGTTTATACAAAAAGATTGTGATGTAATTATTTACACTTTTAAGGTTATATTTAAAAGGGAAAATGTATTTCCCTATTATTATAGATCTTTTTTTTTGTCAACCATAACATTTGTAACCATAACATTTATTATAGATCTTTATGCAACCATAACATTTGTAAACTGCTTTTGAGCGTACGTTTTCACATATATTGGTGCTATAAACAACAAAAAAGCATGTATTATTTATAGATGATATATAATAATGAAATTAAAATATATTTGTTGCATGTAAGATTTTTCGGGTCTACGCCTTTATGCAACCGTTACATACACATCTTGATTCTCTGCCGCCTGATTTCGTTGGTCTAGATGAACATGAACCATACTTATAAATACCACCGATCGAGCAATAATGATTGCATGTGCGAAAAGGCATCGCTTCTGTACAACGACCAGGCTGAGTATTTCCTCTTGACATTCCTGCTGCATTGTTGATCGAAATATAAAATGCATATGTTTGTTTTAATTACATGTTTATAGAAACTCTTATATATAATTCACCAATTATTTGGATCTTGATTGAGTTATTTGGTGTTACAAGTAAAAAAATGTATTTATTTTGAAGAAACAAAAATCTTGAAAAAAATAGAACTTTTTTGTTTAATAAATTTTTTTTTCAAAGAGTACCCCTTTAAAACTATACAAAAATATAAAATAGAGAACCTAAACCTAAGAAAATTCTAAAAGTTAATTTAACAAAAGAGACCAAAAATAAAAATGACCAAGAAAATGGACATTTAAAAAAATATATATCTCAAAAGAGACATTTCTTATAAATTCTCAATTTCCAAACACAAATAAACTTTTTGTTACTTTTCCGTTTAGCATTTAGAATTAGAGGTTTGTAATAGAAATTATGGTTTTATTTGAAAATAATACAAAATAAATCAGATTTCGACAAAATTCATATATCAACAATGTACAATACCTGAAAAGCCCCAAATAAGTGATGAGACTATTGGCATTTACACACATAGACATTTTCACTTTTTGGTTTTTTTCTTTTGATGGAATGCTTTACATGTGTACACTATCATCTAGCTGTTTATAGAGATTTTTTTTTCTTTCCTAAAAATAGGAAATTATGATGTAGTACATAAACTGCCTATAAAAACTAGCAAAATATTAGGACACAGACCCGAACTTCTTGGTTAAAAATGCCTACAGATCAGTTAGAAATGAAGAAAAATAGAAATCTGATTGACCGCGTATTTTTTCTCCATTTGTTTCCTATTTCTAGTCAATTTTAATTCTCGTTTCTCTAAATTTTCACCAATAATATATATATATATATATATGTTTTTTGTTTTACAATATGAAAATATTAGGTGATGTTAAAAGTAAAACGACAAAATCCATTTAACATTTTTATTAGTGATGGTGTTGATATGATTGTTAGCAGCTATTTTTTCTACAATTTAGGTACTCGTTAATCCTAGACTCCTAGTGTAACATATGGACCCGACTCCATATAAAATCTCACGAAAAGTGATCTCCTTCACCAATCTAGCATGCGAGATTTCATATGAGCCGCACATCATTTCACGGATTTGATTTGGATTCTTGGTGTAAAATGTAATTTGATGAATAATAATAATTAAATCATATCCCTATCAATTCTATCAATTTTACGCTCAAAATCAGTTTACAAATGTTATGGTTGCAGAAAAGGGTAGAGTATTGCTCTTTCCTCCTATGTATCATTGTTGTAAGAAATATGTAAAGGATGATTCTTATTGAGTTCTTGACCAGAGTATTTATACAAGGAGAATTCGCTAGGGTACTTGTACAACAATGAATATGCAAATATACGACTTTACATAAGAGGAAGATCTAATAGCGATAATCATCATTTGTGATTGATATGGCAATCACTGTGATTGATTCTCTACACGCCCCCTCAAGATGGAGGGGCTCGGCGTAACTCCAATCTTGTTGACGAAGGTGAGGAAAGGACGTCGAGAGAGGCTTGGTGAGAGCATCAGCGAGTTGTTGTTTGGTGGTGACATGAACCACTCGAAGAGCACCTGATTGTACTTGTTGTCGAACAAAATGATAATCTACAGCAATATGCTTCATACGAGAGTGAAAAACTGGATTAGCACAGAGATAGGTAGCACCAATATTGTCACAATAGATAGTAGGGGTAGAGGAGAGGTGAATCCCAAGTTCATGTAACAATGAACAGATCCACTGTAACTCAGAAGAGGTGCTCGCGACAGATCGATACTCGGCCTCGGTTGATGAACGTGTAACTCCCTTTTGCTTTTTAGATGACCAAGACACAGGAGAATAACCAAGATACGTGATATAACCGTTTGTAGAAACATAATCGACTGAATCACCTGCCCAATCCGCATCCGAGTATGCATGTAAAGAGAGGAGATTGTTGCGTTTTAGAAAAATACCATGAGTCGTAGTCCCTTTGAGATACCGTAACAATCGTTTTGCAGCTTGCCAATGAAGGTCAGTGGGCGAGTGCATAAACTGTGATAAGCGATTAACAACAAACGAGATGTCGGGACGAGTAAAAGCAAGGTATTGAAAACTGCCTACCACACTGCGATATTCAGAGGGATCAACGAGAGGAGTGCCAGAGGTGATCGTCAGTTTCGGGGATGTGGCCATGGGTGTATGCACTGGTTTCGCTTCAAGCATATGAGTTCGAGCAAGGAGATCTAAGATATACTTCCGTTGGTTGAGATGCAGACCTGTAGGAACCCGAATAGCTTCGACCCCCAAAAAATAATGCAGGTCCTCATGATCCTTAACCGAGAATCGCTTGGCAAGCTCCTTAAGTGTCATATTGAGAAGAGCGACATCATTCCCTGTCACTAAAATGTCATCGACGTAGATAAGCATGTAGAGAATTGATTTGCCCTTACGCAAAATGAACAAAGAAGTATCTGCAATTGAATTGATAAACCCGACTGTGAGAAGATAGTTGCGAAGCTCGAGATACCACGCACGAGGGGCCTGTTTAAGGCCATAGATTGCTTTTCGTAACTTGCAAACATAGTCAGGTCTATCAGCATCAACAAACCCCGGTGGTTGAGTCATATATACCTCCTCCTGTAGGGTACCTTGAAGAAAAGCATTATTGACATCAAGTTGTCTGATAGGCCAGTCGCAACCGACAGCTACATCTAGAACAATGCGGATTGTGGTAGATTTGACAACAGGACTAAAAGTCTCCTCATAATCAAGACCGGGTTGTTGATTGTACCCTTTGGCAACAAGACGTGCTTTGTATCGATTAATGGTGCCATCAGGATTATATTTCTTAGTGAAGACCCATCGACAACCCACAATCGAGACATTTGGAGGAGGTGGTGGAACAAGATCCCATGTGTGTTGACCAAGTTGAGCATTGATTTCTGTTGATGCAGCTCGCGTCCACCGTTCATCTTTTAAGGCTTGTATAATAGTGCGTGGCTCAAAATCTCGGAGGAAGCAAGTGTAGACGTGAGAATATATTTCTTATTCGGTTGAACAATACCAGTCTTTGCTCTGGTGGTCATCGGATGAGCATTAGCAAGGACAGGTTGGTGTTGTGGTGGTGGAGCTGAGGCGGAAGACGACGATGTTGGAGATTGAGAATTAGCGGAGGTAGCGGTTTGTGTTGTGGTGTGGGACGAGTGAGAATTGGTCGAGTGGGATAAATTGCCGGTTTGGGTTGTGTGTTGAGATGAGGCGAGAGGAGAGGTTATCGTTTTCAGTTGGGGTCGTATTGAAAGAAAAGGGTTCATGGGTCGAAGGTGTATGATGGACTGGACTATTTGGTGTTGAATGTTGCTGGGCCGTGGGTCTCGGCCCATTTTCTGTTGGAGCAGTGGGCTCAGACGGAAAAATAGAAGAAGAAGACGAAGAAGTCGAGTTCGAAGAACATACCTGAGTAGAGGAAGAAGACGACGGATCCGGCGGAGAGGAGGCAGAGTGAAGGTCCGAGCTTGGAGGCGATGACCCCAACTGCGAAGGCAAAACCCGACTTGGAATTGGAGTTATAACCGGCGGAATTGTGATTTCCGAAGACGACACGGTGGCGGAGGGAGATGTGATAAGTTGTGCGAACGGAAACGAGTCTTCCACAAAAGTCACATGACGAGAAACATACAAACGACCCGAGGCGAGATGGAGGCAATGATATGCACTCTGCGTGAGTGAGTAGCCAAGGAAGACACAAGGTAGAGAACGGTGGTCAAGCTTGTGACTAGCATAAGGACGAAGCCACGGATAACATTGGCATCCAAAAACCCGCAGCTTGTCATAATTCGGTGACGACCCAAAAAGCTTGCTGAACGGTGAACTCAGCGACAGAACCGGTGTTGGCAGGCGATTTATGAGATATACAGCCGTCGCAAAAGCATAAGTCCAGTAAGTATTTGGCATCGAAGATGTAGACAAAAGAGTGAGGCCTGTCTCAACAATGTGACGATGTTTCCTCTCTGAGAGACCGTTATGTTCAGGAGTATGAGGTGGTGTCGTGAGATGCGAGATACCATGAGTCGTCAGGAAGTCTCGTAAAGCAATAAACTCACCGCCGTTGTCAGAATATAATGTGCCAATCCGCGTCTGAAAACGGTTCTCCACCAGAGATTTGAAGGCAATGAAAGTTGGTTTGACATGTGATTTGAGTTTGAGTGGGTATAGCCAAGTATATCTAGTAAAGTGATCCACAATGACAAGGTAGTATTTAAAGTGATCAATGGAGAGAATAGGAGAACTCCAAACATCAGTAAAAAGAAATTCAAGTGGTCTTGTAGAAGTAATGGTAGAGTTTGAAAAAGGTTGTTTGTGAGTTTTATTGAGTAAGCAATCAGAACAAGAGTTCTTTTGAGAAGCACAAGAAGAAACAGAAAGCGAAAATTGAGAAACAACTTTATTCAATATCGATGAAGAAGGATGACCCAACCGAGAATGCCAAGAAGAAAGTGGAGCTTTGGAAACAGAGAGTGCAACAGCCGGAGACGCAGTCATAGGCCACTCATATAACTCATTCTTGGTTTTGCCTTGCAGGAAGGGGACCCCCGTGCTGAGATCCTTCACCTGAAAATGAGCAGGGAAAAATTCAACGGATACTTGATTAGCATTACACAGCCGATACACAGAAACAAGATTCTTTTTGATATTAGGAACACATAGCACTTTATGTATTTCTAAAATACGAGATGGAGATGGAAGCAAGAGGGAACCAGTATGAGTAATTGCAGTGTTAGAGCCGTCTGCAATCACAACACCATCACCACCATGATAAGGCTGATGAAGTGCAAGGTTTTGGAGATCAGAGGTGATGTGATGAGTGGCGCCACTGTCAAGGATCCATTGGTTTGCATTGAGCGGAGCACCAGCGGCAAGATTGGCGCGTGGCTGCCATGGCGAGGGGTTGGAGGTGGACTGGGTTGTTAGCTGTTGAAACTGAGGGCACCGACGAGCACTGTGACCTTGTGTTCCACAAATCTGACATTTACCAAGATATGGACGAGAACCACGGTTATTCTGGTGAAATTGTGCAGGCGGAGGAGAGTACTGATAGGAGGACCCGTGCGGTGTGTTGGAGCGGGAACGAGGCTGGGAACGATGATTGTGCTGACGCTGAGCCGCATTCGCAGAGGCAGGAACCGGAGACAAGTATGCTGAGGTGGCTGCCAGAAGCTTGGATTCATGATTGATGAGGCGTTCATGTAGGTATGTGATTGACGGAGGTGTATCACGTCCTTCGACCTGATCAATCACTGGTCTGTACTCCTCAGGAAGACCATCTAGAATCATTTCGATCTGATCTTCAAGATCCTCTGGTTTGCCGAGAATGGCCAGTTGATCAAACCTGGTGACAAGACCTTGAAGGTAAACCTCAATCGTTTTATCACCTTTGGTCCAGTGTTTGAGCTGGGTCTTCAACTGACGGATGTGACCACGGCTGGGATTGGCATAGGTGGATGCCAAAGTGGTCCAGACTTCATGCGCAGTCACGGCACGAGCGACAATAGGTTGTTGAGACAACGAAATCGCTCCAAGCAAAGCACTGTAAATGAGACGATCCTGGCGGGACCAGATCTGAAACGCCGGATTCGTCGTAACGACATCAGCAACGGTGGTGGTGGTGGGTGGAGCGGCGGTGGAACCATCAAGATGTCCCACAAAACCATAGCCATCAAGGAGGGCATGGACTTGGAGACTCCACATGAGATAGTTGGAGGGAGTAAGTTTAGGAACATTACTCATATTGATGTTGATAAAGGTGTGAGCATTAGCAACAATGGAGTCAGAGACAGTAGCAGCAGACTCATTAGGAGAAGAGCTCATGTTAAGAGAAACTTGAAAAGAAAAAAAAAAGAAAGAAATTTTTGTTTTTGTTTTTTTTTTTTTTATATTAGATCGTTGCTCTTGATACCATGTAAGAAATATGTAAAGGATGATTCTTATTGAGTTCTTGACCAGAGTATTTATACAAGGAGAATTCGCTAGGGTACTTGTACAACAATGAATATGCAAATATACGACTTTACATAAGAGGAAGATCTAATAGCGATAATCATCATTTGTGATTGATATGGCAATCACTGTGATTGATTCTCTACAATTGTTACTTGTTAGTCATGTATTTAAGTTGTAGTGAGAATTAAAAATTCTATCTGGTTCCTTTGTTTTGTCGTATTAGCAGTTTATACCGTCTACAGTTGTGGTATATATCTGTCAAGTTATTAATTATTCCTTTGTTCATATTTTGGTTTTCGTATGTGTAGAACTGCTTGTATGAAGCTTGAAGAGTATCAGACTAAGAAAACAGCTCTTGAACGCTCCGAGTGAATCCAAATTTAAGAAGTTGATAGATGAATGCAATCTGCGAATCACATGTATAATTCTTTATGCTTTGTTCTTGTTTTCTGGTTGATTTGGTTTACATGCTAAGAGTGATTCTATTGATTGCTATAATATTATATATCTTTCTGCAAGCATAACATTTGTAAATTGCTTTTGAGCGTATATTTTTCACTTTCACATATATTGGTGCGATAAACAACAAAAAAGCATGTAACCGTAACTGTCCGTAAGTTTATACTATTGATGGATGATATATAATAATGATGTTAAAATATATTGTTGCATGTAAGTTTTTCGGGTCTACACCTGTTTATTTGCAACCGTAACATACACATCTTGATTCTCTGCCGCCTGATTTCGTTCGTCTAGATGAACATGAACCATACTTATAAACACCAGCAAGCTTGCAATCTTGATTGCATGTGCCAAAAGGCATAGCTACAGAACAAAGACCAGGCCTCTTGTATGCGATTCGGTTTTCTTTACATGGCAACTGAGTATTTCCTCTTGACATTCCTGCTAAGTTGTTGATCGAAATATGAAAAACATATAAAAAGTTGATTAAAAATACATATGTTTGTTTTAGTTACATGTTTATAGAAACACTTATATATATATATATATATAGTTCAAAAATTATTTCGATCTCGATTGAGTTATTTTTATGTAAGAAGTTAAAAATGTATATATTAAAAAAAAAATTCTTAAAAAAACAGAACACTTTTTTAATAATTTTTTTTTGTATATATATGCAAATTTCAGAATACAAATTGAAATTTTCTTGTTTTTTGCGTTTAGCATTTAGAATTAGAGATTTGTAATAGATATTATGTTTTATTTAAAAATAATACACAATAGACTATCAAACACAAAAATAAATCAGAATTCGACAAAATTCATATATCAACAATGTACAATACCTGTCAATATCAAGAAAATCCCCAAATAAGTGATGAAACTATTGGCATTTACACCTATAGACATTTACACTTTTTGGTTTCTTTCTTTTTGATGGAAACTATTGGCATTAATGCTTAACATATGTACACACTATCATCTAACTGTTGTATATAGAGATTTTTTTTTCTAAAATTAGAAATATATTATGTAGTATATAACTGCCTATAAAAACTAGCAAAATATTAGGACGTAGACCCGAACTTCTTGGTAAAAAAATGCCTACAACTCAGTTAGAAATGAAGAAAATATAAAAATTTAATTGACCACGAATATATTCTCAATTTGTCTCCTATTTTTAGTTAATTTTAACTCACATTTCTCTAATTTTTCAAAAATACAATAAAATCCATTTGACATTTTTATTAGTGATGATCTGAATAATGATTGTTAGCGGCTATTTTCTACAATTTAGGTACTCGTTAATCCTAGCTAGTGTAACACATGGACCCGACTCCATATTAAATCTCACGAAAAGGGATCTCTTTTACCAATCTACCATGCGAGGTTTCATAAGCGCATCCTCACATCATTTCACAGATTTGATTTGGATTCTTGGTGTAATTTGATGAATAATAATAATCAAATCATATCCCTACCAATTTTACGCTCAAAAGCAGTTTACAAATGTTATGGTTGGACTTGGAGAAAAGGGTACAATATTGCTCTTTCCTCCTATGCATCATTGTTACTTGTTAGCCTTTTCTCCAATATTGTACAAGCTGTAGTGGGAATTAAATTCTATCTGATTCCTTTGTTTGTCATATTAGAAGTTTATATCGTCTACATGTGTAGTATATATTTTTCAAGTTATTAATTCCTTTGTTCATATTTTGGTTTTCGTATTTGTAGAACTGCTTGTATGAAGCTTGAGGCGAGCGATGAGAAAATCATTTGTGAGTATTTTTTTTTTTCATGGAGACTGTCATATATAGTGTTTGTCCGTTTGATTGACTCATTTACGGTTCTTGGATATTTTGGATAATGAACAGGTGGAATAAAATGGGACAGTTCTGTCAACAAACTTGGCAAGAGGTTGGGACTAAGAAAATCGAGAGCACTCCTCCGGACGGCATGGAGCTTAAGAAATGGGAGATCTGATCTGAGATGATATGATCCTTTCTTTATAATGCATATGTAAGGTTTTACCTAAATCTAGACAAATCTTAAACCTGGTCCCTTTCTTCCTGTAATGAGGATCCTATGCTTTTGCTAGTATTATGGCTTTCTGCTTTTGTTATCACTACAAAAAAAGTGTAGTATTACATCATTTATTTTCTATTTTTCATCAGTTTTAAGTGATGCAAAAATAATTTGCATCAGTTTAATGAATGATTTATATTTTGTTGATGCAAATAATTTGCATCAATTGAAATAAATATTTGCTTCAGTTATTAGAATTGATGTTCATTTACATCACTTCTAAAAATTGTTGCAAGTCTTACATAATTTTTACTAAATTGATATAAGATATTTGCATCATTTATCAAAATTAATGTTAAATATTTATATCATTTCAGAAAATTGATGTTAAAATCAATACTATAATAAATTATATAAAAATATTTTTTCTTTGATAAAATATTTGTTGTCTATATTTAAATCATATTTATTTATATATTCATTTTATAATTTAGCTATATTATTTATACTGTATTTATGGGACCCACACAAATAGTTGTTATCCCATTAAAATGTATGACTAAGTGAAGAGATTATATAGAAGCAATATTGAGAGCTTTTTGTTGACACAACCGATGTGGGATAACAACTTTTGTGGGCTATTCTACTTTTTTTTTTTTAATTGTTTTTCTTTTGTGACATATAATTTTACTAGCATCATTTTTAAAATGATGTAAATTTTGGATCATTTTTCTAAGTGATGTTAATATAAAATTAATAAATACATCAATCATTAAGTGAAGTAAATTTATATATTTTGTATCAGTATTCTGAAAGTGATGTAAATAATTTATATTTATTTAGTGAAATGATTCAATAATAATATCAATTATTGTAACTGATATAAAATTATAATTTTTGTATCAATTATTAAAAAGTAATTTAAAATAATATCACTTAGTTTTGTGATACTATTTAAGTGATACAATATGTCTGTTTTTTTGTAGTGTATGTGCCTATATATGTGGTATTGTATGTGGTGTTAGATCATCTTTAGGACTCAATTGTTATTTTTATAATAATTTCATCGTAATCACTGTTCCTAAGTTTTTGTTGAAACTTAAATTTACAAAACCAAATAACCAAAAGAATGTACTGAGTTTATATATACCAACATATAAACAGAGATTATAGATTGAAGAGTTTTGTTGTCACTTTAGATTCATTTTAAACTTGGAGTAAAGATCAAAGCGAATCTATTTTTAATGTGTTGTATTAAAAGAACCGCGTCAATAAGTATAAAAAGTAAAAAAATTCACAAATCTCACCACTTTTATGGTTTTTTTTATTATACAATTAAAAAGGAAAAAAAGAAGAAGAAGATAAGTTCAAATCTAGTTTCCGAATTCCGATACGTCTTATAATCCCATTCCAGTTTATATTACACGTAACACCTTTTTCCTAAGTTAAATAGGAAAACAAAATTAAGGCGGCCTATATCCGCTCTGTATATATATGATAATATGAACAAGAACCCACACAAAGACTCGCACATCAAAAATTAAATCTACAACAAGCTTTCTTAGAATTCGAAACAGTCAAGAAAACCTCTTCGATCGACAATGGAGAACACTCGTAGAATCAGCTTCATCAGCATCATGATCCTCTTGCTCTTCATCAACCAGTCTATTCTTTCCTCTTCTGCACGCACCCGTCTTCTAGAAGGTCGAGATCAGCTTGTTCCCCGCCAGTTTCTTGAGAGGATTGAAAGAGATAAGGCACGCCTCAGTTTCATCTTCAGAACGATCGAGGCTGACATCGATCTGGATGAAGATTTCTCTCTCCCTATGTCCCAGTTTGCTGGATATATATAATAAGTTTCCTATTAAAGACAGTGGATCAAGAAAGTTCTGGTGATCCGAGAGATAAAACTTAATATCTTCTTTTGCACGCAACGTGATTTAGGGCTTTGAATTTGTTGTGATAGGGTTTGATTTTTTCGATCGATACGCAATGATTCAATCCTGTAAACCCTCTTTTTTATAATTAATTTGTAACATAATTTTGTAAACTCTTTATCAGTTTATTGGATTGCGGTTGTGGTGATCAATTTATCTCATTAGTACATCCAATGAAATATATGTTTCATATTTATCTTAGTACATCAATTTAATTATCTTAGTTCATCCAATGAAATATTTGTTTCGTAGATCAATTTATCTTAATACATCAATTTATCTGAGTACATAAATGATGTTATTGTGATCAAGGAAATATTTGTTTCAAACTTTCTAGTGTTTTGTTTCTCGGATATCAAATCTTTATCGATGAGTCTTTTGAGGACTAACAATTATAGATTTAATTATATTTTTTTTTGGGCTAGCTTTCTTTTAATATAATATACTTACGTACGTGCGCAAGGCATGAAATTAACACTACTTGCATGATCCGTATTTTGCGTTCCAAATTAATAAGCTCTATCATTTGGTATATTTGCTCAAAATTATTGAATATTGAACCAACGTGAATATTGTAGTAGTCTTACAAAGAGAGATTAGAGATGGTATGAGAAATAATGATATTATATAGAAAGTGATCCAATTAAAATTTACCATGAACTGGTTTCCTATAAATTTTAACTTCGTCGTAGTAAGAACTTTTTAGGGACTATATATCACCTTGACACCTTGTTATAATTAAAGTTCCAAATATGAAATAGGCTCTAATTCGATTTCGTTCGTCGAATATCTTTATAGTAAATTAAATGAACTATCGTACGTTGACAAACGTATATTTTGTGATCACCTTGAAAGAAGGAAACCCACGTTCTAACATGTATGGTCTCGAGATACATTATTATTTCCTTGCTTGTGTTATCTCAATACTAATTTAATACTCACCACGTGAAATATCAATTAATAGAAAAATATAGAAACTTTTACTATATATTCTTACTAGTACCACTGAGAGTAATCACCCAAAAACAATAATCTAACTAGAGAAATAAAAAGTTAATTCCAACGTTAGACATAAGAAATATGGCTAGCCACGGATACGTTGATTGGCAGTTCGGAGGCAGCGATGCAGCTGAAAAGGCCGCTAAAGCCTCTCTAGGCACTTACTCTTCTGAAATCTTTAGCATGTGCGACCCTCAAGGAAAGCCTATTTTGCCTCCACTAAGCGAGGAGGCAGAGACAAGCCATACTGCCGAAAAGGCGGTTGTTCAAGCTGTCCTTTGTGGCAGGGGAAACGCCTATGCTCCTAGTATTGGCCTCTCTGTTGCGAAACGGTAAATATAGAATGTTAATGATTTTAGATTTTTTGTACAATAGAGCTATATATGTGTTGTTTTTGGATTGGTTCAGGTTAGTCCTTTTTTGAGATTTAAGCCGAATACATTTTGGTCGGTCAGGTTAGATAGAACGGAATTGGCATCCTTGTTTTGCATCCTAACTCTACGCTTATATATTTATTAGTGCTGTGGCGGATTATTTAAACCGAGATCTTGATAACAAGCTAACGGGAGATGATGTATATATGACTGTTGGATGCAAACAAGCAATTGAGCTTGCGGTCAAAATCCTGGCTAAACCGACAGCCAACATCTTGCTTCCGAGGCCTGGTTTTCCATGGGACATGGTCCACTCTATTTACAAAGAGCTTGAGGTTCGAAGGTATGAATTCATCCCGGAAAGAGACTTTGAGATCGATTTCGACAGCGTAAGAGAGATGACAGACGAGAACACGTTTGCGATATTTATAATCAACCCCCATAACCCCAACGGGAACTACTACACTAAGGCTCATCTTGAGCAGGTATTTACGTAATTTTACTCTTGTAAAATCATTCACCTGAAACATGATTGGTTAGATGAACTGGGCATGCATAAAATCTATTTAGTTTTTGTTTACGTTTTTCCTTCAAATTGAGTAATGTTATAATCAAATTTCTTCCATACATTGTCAGCGTAACACACAAAAAAACAAATAAACACATTTTTCTATGTCATTTACAATTCGTAATATTCATATTCATACAATTTACAAGATGCTAATCTTTACTTTTGAAATCAATCACAGCTTGCTACATTGGCTCGGGAACTCGGGATAATGGTAATTTCGGATGAAGTATATAGATGGACCGTGTTCGGGAGTAATCCCTTTGTTCCAATGGGTAAATTCTCCTCGATAGTACCCGTGGTTACAGTCGGGTCCATATCGAAAGGATGGGTTGTCCCAGGATGGCGAACTGGATGGCTTGCACTGCACGATCTAAATGGTGTCTTCAAAACCACCAAGGTTAGTCCGGGAAACAGTAATATGCATTACTTTCCTATATATAATACTTTATTAGATTAACAGTTAAAAAAAATCATTTCAATTCATTTTCTTGGCCTTATTTTGTTTTTATATGGACAGGTCTTAAAAGCTGCTAAAGAATATCTAGAGATTAGTTCTAAACCAGCAACTGTTATCCAGGTTCGGATCGCGTATCATTATAATTTGTTTAATCTCCAGAATTATTCTAAATGATATATTATGAATTCGATATTCCATTAATTGTTAATTTGATGTAGGCGGCTATTCCCACCATCTTGGAGAAAACTCCTCAAGAGTACTTCGATAAGAGGCAGAATTTTCTGAAAGATAAAGTGGAATTTGGATATTCTAAGCTCAAGAACATACCAACCCTCACCTGCTACATGAAACCTGAAGCATGCACTTTCTTATGGGTATTCTATCAATCTGTTATTATTACATTTTTAGTTTACAATTAATTTTTAAAAATATGTATTAAGTTTTAAACAAATCTTCTCATTGTGGATATTGCGCTTACCGCAGACAAAGCTGGACCCATTGGATTTTGCAGACATTGAAGATGATCACGACTTCTGTAGGAAGCTTGCTAAGGAAGAAAACCTCGTTCTTTTACCTGGTAAAACCCTGATTGTGAAAACCTCGTTCTATAGGACGAATATACAAGATTATTATTGTTATTTTTTGTGAACACTTGTCAAATAAAAATTAGATTAAACATGCAGTATAGTGGTTCGTACTAGAGTTTGTTGTTGTGTCACAACCCAGTTTTAATCCGATTGAATGCATGTTGTTGACAAAAATCAAATAAAAAATATTGTGTGTTGGATTGGTTTAGGGATTGCATTTGGTCAGAAGAACTGGTTGAGGCATTCTATCGACATGGAGACTCCGAGACTAGAGGATGCATTTGTAAGATTGAAGAGCTTCTGTGAACGCCATTCCATTATAGTTGAAGCTAATGGCGTCAACTAAAGACTTCCGACTTCCGATATAAATGGGATGGTTTACTGATATGGAATAAATTATGAAGAGTTTGTGATAACCTATTTAATTTTCACTTTCATAACCTATTTAATTAAAAAAAGTAAATTACATTTCAAAAAATTATAAACCATTTATTTAATTTTTGAAATGCTAAAATTGTTCTCCTATTTTGAATAAGTCTGATGACTATACAACTATATTTTAAAAAATTAACTGAATAAATTATCACAATAATCATAAAAGTAAATTACATACCACAAACAATTTAAACTTATTCACATATTTAACTTTTTGAAACAGAAAACTTATTCTCCCGTTAAAAAAATCTATTAACTATTCATGCATATTTAAAATTAATTATCACAGTATAATCTTTAAAATAAATAACATTTCACAAAAAATTTAAAATTTATTCACCAGTTTAAATTTTTAAAAAACAAATATTTTGTCTCCTATTTAAAAATTCTAATGACTATTTAAAAAATATATGTGACTCAACAATCTTAACATGGTATCCATGTTACTTGACTTTTTGAAAACCATAGAAAATCAGTTTACCCTATA
Source organism: Camelina hispida (assembly GCA_023657505.1). Lineage (NCBI taxonomy): Eukaryota > Viridiplantae > Streptophyta > Magnoliopsida > Brassicales > Brassicaceae > Camelina > Camelina hispida. The sequence continues at coordinate 11,764,882 of CP094635.1, read as the reverse complement.
AGTTTTCACCAGAACTACAATTTTTGATTATTTACAACTTTTTATACATTTTTTCATTGCATTTTTACACTTAGATTAATTTAAATTAAATAGATTAGTCTACAAAATATTACTTTACCTATTTAATGGCATAGTGATATAGATAACAATGTGAAAATAAAATATGTGAATTTGACTTTAGAAACAAAAAAGACATAAAAACTTTCTCCACCACTATAAAATTCTTTTTCACTTTTAAATATTTCACATATGTTTACACAAGATAAACGTAAACTTGGATAAACAAAAAATAAACTTTATTTACAGATTTTGGTTTACACAAACAAATCTTAAATATTAATATTATTCATAATATTTTATTTGAATCAATTTATTCGCAGTATATGCGGGTTGGTACCTAGTCCTTTTTTATTTTTGATCACCATCAAGAGTTTACTCGATTTATCGATTAAGTGATTTCATTTGGAATTCGATTAGTAAAATATATATGAGAGAATCCATTAATTTTGTTGACATTTAAAAGTAAATAATTCAAAAATCAAGTATTTATGAGCAATATATAAAGGAAGTAATCATCGATTCTTGAGATAGTTTTTGGTTTGGTATCAGAATTTATGGTAGTTTTAACAAACAATTTCCATAAAAATGGTTTTTCACAGACTTGTATAAATGACATATCATGTAGTGGTATTTCGATATTTAAGATTTGTAATGAGTTAGATGACATTTGTTAATACAAACTACTTTGGGTTGACAAAAGTAGTATTTTCACATTTGTAATCACCTTAATTAGAGGGAAATCAAATATTAACATGTAGAGGCATGCACGAGATGCATTATTCCATTTTCTCCTCTCAATTCATTTTCAACATCCCACGTGAAATATCACGTGAATATTCGTTGGCAACCAATATAGGAGAGACTAAATCTTCTAGGGTATTATGAATCTTATAGGGTATTATGACTCTTATAGCTAAGAAAGAAATTTTTTTGAGCAAAAAAAGATGACGGCTAAGAAAGATTTTTTTTTTTTTGGTTTTTGGGGTATTATGAATCTTATAGGGTATTATATGTACATTAACTAACTTTATGTAAACAGAATATTAGACTAAGTTAAATCATGTATGTAATTGATACTTCTTTTTGTTTCACAAAAATAGTTATTTTGTCACATTTTACACAAATTAAAAAAACATTAAAATATACATTTACATTTTTATTCAATAAGTGATTAATAGGTTAATTTAGTTATAGATTAAGGATAAAATTAAGAAATCTAATGTAAAAGATGTATTGAAAATGTAAAATGACACACAAAAATAAAACTCAAAAATGACATTTTTTTAAAAACAGAAGGAATCTTTTTTTATACAGTACTTTGTTATTTGGTATTTTATTGTGATCTTTGAGTGCAGTATCTTAAAGACACTTGGTTATCAATAAGAGAATACTTGGACTATCTTTTGTCTATTTATCGGCAAGACTTTGAAATTGAAACAATTATTTCACTCTCTAATTAGCTCTTTTGTTGTATCCAAATATCCAATATAGTCTTGGAACACTCCTAATATTTTACTTTACACATTCATGTTCATCAGTCTTTGTTACCTTATTACCACTTAGGAGCGGGAAGGACTTGAAACCCGAGTGATAGTACCGACTCCCAAATGTTAGGGTTTAAGACAAAAAAATATAATTTATACAGTGTATTTGTTATTTTTGGGATCCTTTAAACATAAAGAACTGTGCATGGGTGAATATGCATTTGAATTAATTGTCTATTATTGATTATACTCGTGATGAGTCCTGATCCGGAGGGTGTCGCAGACTTGTATACATAATTCTATTCTACGTGTACTAATCACCTTGATCGAAAGAAACCCACACGTTCCAACGGGTAGAGATCACTCAACATACAAATTTAACCCTAAGTTTACAAAAGATTACTTGTAATCAGCTTGATCGAAGTTTCCAACGTTCTAACTCGTGGAGACTCGACACAGATTATTTTACTATTTGTTTTTCTCTAGATTTTTTTTGGATACTCAGCACGTGAAAATCATGTGTTTAAGTTTTTTTTTTTTTAAGTGTTGAAACTTGTACTATATAATCCCCCTCGTAGCGATGAAAACAATCACCAAACCAAAAATCTAAACAAGAGAAATATAAGAAATATGGCGAAAAATACTTCCGTCAACTGGCAGTTTATTGGTAACGAAGCAGCCAAAAAGGCTTCAGGTTTTACCCTAGGAAGTTACACCTCTAGAATCATGGCTCTGTGTGACCCTAAAATAAAACCCATTTTGCCCCCTCTAAGTGAAGCCCCCGAGACTAGCCATACCGCTGAGAAGGCAGTCGTTAAAGCTGTCCTTGACGGTAGTGGAAACGCCTATGCTCCAAGTATTGGCCTTCCCGCAGCTAAAAGGTAATATATACATCGAATTATCGCTGATCATTTAAGATATTTTTCTTGAAAAGTCCTAAGAAAAACTGTCCCACAAAAAAATTGTTTTACAATATGATCTAGCCCATATCACACTTCTAGTTTCACCTTAACTCTATTATGTATATTTTCTATGACAAATTGTTTTTTGCTCCCGTTGTTCTCAGTGCTGTGGCAGAGTTTCTAAGTCGAGATCTTCCGAACAAACTGACTGCAGATGACGTGTTTATGACCGTTGGATGCAAACAAGCCATCGAGCTTGCAATTGAAATCTTGGCTACACCGAAAGCCAACATCTTGCTTCCGAAGCCGGGCTTTCCATGGGATATGGTCCACGCAATCTACAATAACTTTGAGGTTCGTGAATATACTTTTCTCCGCGAAAAGAACTATGAGATCGACTTTGACAGCGTCCGTTCGCTTGTGGACGAGAACACCTGTGCAATACTTATTATCAACCCACACAATCCTAATGGGAACACGTACTCTGAAGCTCATCTTAAGGAGGTATTTTACAGATACTCTAATTAGCTATACATCGTGACCTTATATGATCTCATCTTTGATAATGTGTAACGTAACTATTGAATATTTCTTTATATATCAGCTGGCTGTGCTGGCTCGAGAACTAGGAATACTGACGAAGTTTTCAGATGGACTGTGTTTGGGAGTAATCCCCATGTTCCCATGGCGAAATTCTCATCGATCGTACCTGTGATCAGTCTCGGTTCTCTATCGAAGGGATGGAGTGTACCCGGATGGCGAACCGGCTGGCTAGCGCTGCATGATCTAGATGGTGCCTTCCAATCCAACAAGGTCCGAATCCACTTTCTCCGATCACTCTTTAAACATTACTACCATTACTTTATATCGTCGGTATATTTATAAGTTAAAAACAAAATTTTTACGTCCAACAATGAGATTACATGCAATTGACATACTAAATCTCTATGAATGTATTGGTTAATTTTATCATTGTATATATTAAATTTGGTGTACGTGAAAATCAAATTTTGTTTCCTTTTCCTAATCTTGCTCTATATGGACAGATCACAAGTGCTCTTAAGAATTTTCTGGCGATAGATAATAAACCAGCAACTGTTATCCAGGTATGGGATTTTCTAGTTTGGAAGTATACTCTAACCAAGGTTTATTTATTATTATTATTATTATTTTTTTCATGCATATACTAAGGTGAATTCGTGACTTTTATCATATAGGCTGCTGTTCCCACCATCTTGGAGAAAACTCCTAAAGAGTTCTTCGAGAGGAGGAAGGCTTTTCTGAAAGAGAAATCGGACTTTGCATTTGCCAAGCTCAAAGACATACCAGCCCTAACCTGCTACCACCAAACTGAAGCCTGCACCTTCTTATGGGTATTCTATTATTACTACATTTCTGACTTCTTATTACTAGTTAGTATTATATTTTGAAACAATCTTATCTATATACTTGCTTTTTCTCTTCTCCCAGACCGAGCTGAACTTCTCAATGTTTGCGGACATTAATGATGATGAAGAATTCTGTGAAACGCTTGCTAAAGAAGAATGCATTGTCCTCTTACCAGGTATTGATTAATTTCTCGTTACCTTTGATCACGTACGGTAATTTAACGGTTTAGCATTTAAGACAATTATCGCATAACAAAATATATATGTTATCATGTTGGATTGGTTTAGGGATTGCTTTTGGTCTGAAGAACTGGGCGAGGCATTCTATCGACATGGATATTTTTGCTTTGGAGGATGCATTTGCAAGACTGAAGAGCTTCTGTGAACGCCACGCCACTAAAATTAAAGCTTCAGTCAAAGATGTCAATGGTGTCAAGTAAAAGGTCAATATGGATCTCTGCCTAAGTCTGCTATAAAAATAAACGTGTGTTTTATTGAACACATTCGTTGTATTAAATAAAATTGGTGTACTTATCACCAACCATGTAATGTTTTCTCGTAGTTTGCAATATTTCAACTAATAAAATTGGTGTACTGATCACCAACCATGTAATGCATTCCTACTTTTTAATAAATAAAATTAAAATTTTCTGTTTTATGATCGTTTGATATGGATTCGTGTGCAATTACCAATTTTGGAGTATATCTCTTGATTTATCTTTAAGTATCTTCAACATACATGTGTCGTATCGTGTAATTCAAAAGCATGTTGATTGTTAAATCGGATTTCTAATTGCAGACAAAATAAAATAAAATAAAAAGACAAAGCATGCAATCTAATATATATGACATAGTAAACTACTAAACTTTACCTTCTCTCTTTATCTACAACTAGAATTTGTACCCCGCGTGCGCGGGGTTTTAATTGAATTTTTTTTATCAATAGAAATTGTTAAGCTCAAATATAATCATATCAACTTTTGAGTATAAATCTATATAAATATTAAACTTACTTTACTCAGTGTATACAACTATATATTTTTGAAGATAATATCTATTTGTTATATCTATTTGCAATTTTTTAAGTGAAATTTTAATTAATATTTTTATCAATAAGAATCATTGAATATGAATATAATTTGAAGATTAAAAGATAAATTATATAAATGTCGTACTTATTTTACTAATCTATATACAACATATATTGGCTAGTGTCACAATAATATTATCGACAATCTTCTGACCTTTTATCTTTAAAAGAGTTCATTCCATATTCATATCCCATGAAAACATAATTTTAAAAGTTCTAACGTCAATTTCGATCGTTGATCTAATTATAGAGACCATTTAAACATATCGATATCCTACATTAAATGCGAATATACAAGTTTTATGAATATTTTTAGTGATATGTCGCTACAATGAGGTTGTCCAAATGCATCATCTACGATAATGGAATTTCCGACTAAGTCAAGAATGCTTAAATGATGAAACATTTAAACCCCACAATGAATATCTATTGACTAATCCATGTTACATATTTTCTAAAATCTCATATATTATTTTCATATGTTAATTTTGTGATGCGCTTCATCTTCTCAAAAAAAAAACATAGTGTACTTTAAATTTGTTGTTTTTGCCAATGTTTTAGGTTAAAGTATTTTGATAATATATATATATATATTATATTTTTTATATATATTTTATATCATGTTATATAATTGTAACTCCAGTTGATAATATACCTTATGAGATATGCTACACAAATCACATGCCACTTTTTGTAACGACTTACATATCATTTTCTTATATATCTTGACTATTGATTTTGTTTTTTTAGATAGATTATTTTTTCAAAAAAAAATTTCATAGTTTTCTTTTAAAAAAGTGTGCCTCTTACAATGTCTTTGTTTTAGATCAAAATTTATAAGTTAAGTTAAATAATTAATCTTTTCTTTCTTATAAGTAATATTTAATAATAAATCTATATGGTATATGTTTCTTAAAAACTAATGTTTCACTTCAATTTTATTTTCATGTTCAGATATTTATAAATACAATTACATAACTTGTTTTTACTTCACCATGCATTAAAATCTTACTTACATTCTAAAACTCATTAACCTATTCTAAATTTTAGAATATAATCATTTTTGGTTATAATTTTAATAATAACATTATTACTAAAACAAATTTATAGTATTATTTTTACTATTTTAAAATTTTTATTTATTTTACTTAATTTATTTTTAGATAGTTATTATTTTTATTATTTACTAAAAAATTATATTATTGTTTATACTATTTTAAAATTTAATTAATTTTAGTTAATTCGTTATTTATTTATTTATTTATTATTATTAAATATAAGTAATAAATATGCAATGAATATATATTAAAAATAATTTTTTTTATGTAAAAAAAATTGATTAGTTGGATGCTGATGTGGAGGAAGGAGGAGTGAGCAAAGTTAACTTTATATATATAGATAATTTTTTGGGTAAAGTATAATCTATATATACATTTTTGGAGACAATTATGAAATAAATCCTAAAGTTCAGTACTATTTACAAGAAATTCCACTGACATTTAATATTTAATTAAATTAATTTTTTAATAAAAACTAATTGTTATACATAATAATTGTTAGAGGAGAATATGAAATAAATTTTGGTTTAATTGTTATAAATAAATTCGAAATGTATTTATAGAAACTAATTAGTTCTATCTAAATTATTAAATAAAATAAATATACATTTTTATATTTTAACACCATTTAAAAAAAATGATTATTTCTTAGTTAACTTAATAAAAATATTATGAATCTTTAGATATCTATATATACATTTTTGGAGACAATTATGAAATAAATTCTAAAGTTCAGTACTATTTACAAGGAATGCCACTGACATTTAATATTTAATTAAATTCATTTTTTTAATAAAAACTAATTGTTATACATAATAATTGTTAGAGGAGCATATGCCATAAATTTTGGTTTAATTGTTATAAATAAATTCGAAATGTATTTATAGAAACTAACTAGTTCTACCTAAATTATTAAATAAAATAAATATACCTTTTTATATTTTAACACCATTTCAAAAAAAATGATTATTTCTATGTTAACTTAATAAAAATATTATGAATCTTTAGATATATAAATGTTAAAAATCTCATAAAACAAGGTTTATTTCAAAACGGGTTATAGCAACATTAGCATAAATATTAAATATTATTAATCAAATGCTAGAACATGGGTTAAATTTTAATTAACGTATAAATATAAGGGATAAAGATTTAAAATATGCAAAACATTAGTCATATACTCATATATATATATATATATAGTTAATCTACTAATCAAATTATATTTTTCTTTTCTAAAATAAAAATATAGCTCCGACGGTGTAGCGCGGGGTAAAATCTAGTTTTATAACGTTTTTGAAAACTAATTTGGATTTTAGTATGTTTACTCTTCAATGTTTTTAAATTGGGTGTGAGTGTGAGAGGTGAGAGGGTGAGTGAGTGTGAGAGACGTGAGAGAGGGTGTGAGAGATGGGGAATTAATGTGGAACCCATTAGTGTGAGAGTGGGGAACTGGTGTCACTGTAGCTTTTTTTTTTTTAAATAAAACTCACCCCATATCTAGTTATTCATATATTTGATAATATATATTTTTTTTCAGATACAAAAATACTATGTCTTTTTCTTTATAATTTGATATGTATTTTGTTTTACTTATTTAAAATATATTTTATATCAAAAGTGATATATGCAATGATTCTGTACAGACATATGTAGAGATGTATGTACAGATAATAGTCTATAATTTCAAATTTGTACAAAACCATTGCGGTACATATGTGTATAGACCTCTCAAAAGTCTAAGAAAAAAACAAATTACATCTACACACTTAATAATCTGTAAACATTGTAAGTCTGTACGGATACATAATTTGTAAAAAATATTTAATATAATATCATCAAACAAAATGCATATAAAATTATAAAATTCTTTTTATAGATTTTTTTGTATTGTACAGATAATAGTCTGTACACAAAATAATGTGTACAGATGTAATTTTTACAAAACAATTACAGTACAGACATCTGTACAGACATCAGAAAGTATAAGAATTAAATAAAGTACATCTACACACTTAATAATGTGTAAAGATTTACATTACAATATGAACAGATGCCTGTACACATTGTAAGTTTGTAAGAATACATAATTTGTAAAAAGTATTAATATTATCAAATAGAATCATCAAACAAAATGCATATCAAATTATAAAAAAAAAATTTAGATTTTTGTATCTAAAATATTTTTTGAAAAAAAATTAATACATCAAGTATTTAAGTAACTAAACATGAGGGGTATATGTAAAATAAGAAAAAAAAAAAAAAAAAAACAGCAGTCTCACACGTTCCTAGTTCCTACAATGAGAGACCACCTACTTTTGCTATTTTGAATATTAAACGTACAAGAAATCATTTTTTTTTATGAAAACGTACTAATTCTATACATATTCCTAATTTTTTGGGGTTATTTTTTTCTCTTAATAAGAAAGAGGTTCTTGACCTCAACCTATGCATTAATTTTATAGGTTCTCTAATTAAATTAAGTAATAAGTCACATCAGTTACATATTTTTATAACTTCTAAATTTTTGGAGATCAAATTATATCTCATGGCACAAATAATATTTAGTGAAAATAACTAACAACGATGAGTAAAATCATTACATCGTACATCACCAAGATAATTGTAGTTTTCCACATCAATTCGCTCAAAGACGAAAACTCAAATAATTGGAGTCATAGGAATATTTGCTTCTTCTTTAATGCTGATGAGTAGTCGTCAAAATTACTGTGTTTTTGTTGGATTCTGTGTTTGATATGGTTATCTTCGAGGTATATAATATTTTGTTTTGTCCTTTATGTTCGTGTTAATGTTCCACGTGATACATGATACATCAATTTTATAGAACAATGATTGTTGGAAATGGTCTAGACTAGATTTAAATTAAATCAATTATAGATCGTACTGAACAACATGAATTGGCTTTAAATACCATATTATCGACTATGAGTTTCCATGAAATAAAGGTAAGCCTGAAGACGATTAATCTGGAAATGATTGACATTATTTCTCGTGTTTTATTTACTGCAGTGATTTTTTTTTTTCTTCGGCAAAACAGTTTTTCCAAGAAATACGTTATACAAGCGGTATCTTGAATGGTCACCTAAATATTGCTATGCTTGGGCCTTGGAGAAACTATGATGAGTTTGAGATGTCTCTTGCTGAAACAGAATGAGCTAGAGCTATTTTTGAACTTGCAATATCTCAGCCTGCTCTAGACATGCCCGAGCTGCTATGGAAGTTAATTTTTTTTAGTCTAAAGCATCAAAAAAGTTGACGATTTCTTAGACTTTTTTTTAACTCTATATTGTTTGTGGCAGACGAACATTGATTTTGAGATATCATAATGGACCGTACAAAGCATTGCACAGTGTGGGTTAGTTTTGCAAAGTTTGAAGCTTCTGTTGTGGAACATAAAGAAGTCGAGGAAGAAGAAGATGCTATTAAATGCAAAAAAAAGGCAGCATCAAAAGTGTCTGAGTGTAACATTCCGACCGTCATTTGTTTAGTGGATCCTATGTCCACTTCCAGTCTATGGATCTACTTTATTTAATGGGTCTCACGTTTTTTCACAGGCATTTGAGGGGATTTATATCTGATGGTCGGTTTGCAACGTCCGGAAAGTTTTAAACACTTGTTTACACTTGTTAATCACCACATGGTATTACTCTATGTTTTGTCCTTACTCGTACAGTTTCGACAATCACTTTCTCGAAACTTACCCATCCTGAAACTACTCCAGCTCAAGCACGCCTAACTCTGGACTTCTCTCAAGATCTTTGACTGAAAAAGATAAATGTATTTTGGTGAAATAGGTGGTTAAATCAATTATTTTAAAGCTCTCCGCAAACCGGGATGTCAAAATTCACCCCCACTAACAGATCGCAATGTTCTCGTTACGCACCAAGACCATCACTCCCAGCGGTGTGAGCCCACTCGATTCCACACTTGTTTGGGTTCGGCTCTGATACCACTTGTAACGCTCCGACCGTCACTTTGCTTAGTGGGCACCATGTCCACTCTCAGTCCATGGGCCCATCTTTCTTAATGGGTCTCACATCCTTTTACTAGGCACGTGTGTCCATCCATATCCAACGGTCGGTTTGCTACGTTCGGAAGACTTTATAGACTTGTTTACCATCACTACAAATCACCACATGATCTTTTCCTATGTTTTGTCATCACTCGCACGGTTCCAACAATCACTTCCCGAAATATCACCCATCCTGAAACTATTACAGCTCAAGCACGCTTAACTATGGAGTTCTCAAAACTTTTGACCGAAAAGATAAATGCACTTTGATAACATATCTGGCCAAATCAATTTTTAAGTGTCAAGATATAACTGTTTGAATTTGCATGTTATATTATGAACGTTGATGATTCCTTGTGACAAGATATAACTGTTTTTTCTTATCGTTTATTTCTGAAAGATTTCTTTTACGCTGTATTTCTTTTCTTCTACTCAGCGACGTTAAATAGAGTACATACTACAAATACTCCACATCGGAGTTGAAAGAAGAGCGTGCCACAGAGTAAGCAGTTACAAATAATTTCAAGATTTTTTATCTTTGGAATGTGAGAATCGAATGTGAAAAAATAGTTTGAATCTTTGGCATGTGTTAAGAATACAATGATTATTTGTTCCTAGAATAATCACATATATATGACGAACCTTAAGATGGAAGAAGCATAAGGTTGTTAAATATACGGAATGAGTCTATAGTGGTTAACATAGTGTAATGCATACTCTTCCAGCTTAAAAAATGTAGTAGGTAATGATGTTTCTTGCGGTGTTATTATTATTGATCATCTAACTATAGTGGAACATATACTGTTCTATGTATGCTGATTTACCTATATTACTAGATTAAGACCCGTGCTAGAGCACGGGTTGAAATTCATTTTATTTATATTGTAATTTTTATATAAACTAAAATTTATGTGATTGTTTTTAAATGCTTTTTTTGATAAAACATTATGCAATAAAATCATATGCTAAATATGATGGCTTAAAAAAAAACACTTATTTTGTAAGTTTTATATTGTTAATGATTTTAGATAAGTACCCGTGCTATAACACTGATTAAATTTTATTTTTTATTTTAAAATTAAATTTGTATATGTTGTATTAGGTTATACTGTATGTGAAGTTATTTCAACAATGTATATTCTACATCATGACTTGAATGTCATTATAAGACATAATTTTGTAAATGTGTTTTTTAAAAAGCGAGTTATTATATTATGAGTAATTTAATATATTTTTATATTTTTCTTTTAATATATTTGGTTTCTTGAAATTATTTCATATTATAGTGAAATATTATTGACATTGCTATAACAAATCAATTTAGAGTGTTTATAGTTTCTAACTTTTATATCAAGTTTCAATATATGAAAAATATTTCAAAATAAATTATTTATAGTTTATTATATTATTTAAAATTATAAAATTAAACAAAAATATAAAATTGAATTTAAATAGTCAAATTTTGACCCGTTACTTAGTAAAAATTTTAATTCAATAGATATTATTTTTAAAGAATAATATTATTAAAACTTGAATATTTTGTAGATTAAACAATTTATATTTGTTTTTAAAAATTCAGCTTATGTGATATCCGGAAACAAAATTATTGTTTAATTATAATAAATAATATGATAATTTATTTGTTTCACAAAATATAATCGTATATAAAAATGAGAGGTGAAGTATAATGACAATTAACAAATTAATATGTTAAGTTAGATATCAAAAGATTTTATATGATGAATAATTTAATAAAGGAAATTAATATGGTAAGTTAGATGATATGATTCTTTAGAATATTCTCTTTAAGATTTTCTGTATAACCTATTTGTAACCAATTAATCTATCAATTAATGTATAACCTATTTGTAACCAACTTATTAAAATTATATAGTCTACAAAACAATGTTGTGTACTTCCGTTTTATTATAAAGGGGATTATTTTCACAGCATTTTTGAGAAGAAGGTTTGAAGTTCAAAGGTATTTACAACCAATGCCATTATTATTAAAATACTTTTTTTTTGAAAATAAAATAAAAAATCGAAATATGCAAAATAAGGTATGTTAATTAAGTATTCTCCTATCAATCCAATATAATTTTCCTAAATTATCTCCACCTCTAAACCTAATTTTCTGCAAAACTAAACAAAATTTTTTCTTTTTCAATATAGAAAACTCTATATTCATTTAAATCAATCATATTCAATTACTTCAAAATTTTTAATTTTTTAAAAAATTCCTCCAGATTTTCCGTCTTTAATATATAGAAAATCTAAAGAGTTCTTTTACCAAATATAAAATATTTAATCTATAACAAGATTTGTGGAAAAGTAACATTACCAAATAAAATCCCTAAAAATACATAAAACAAAAAAAAAATTAAATTCATAAACAGTCAGATTTCTGTATAGCAATACTTTTATAAATGTTTTAAATATATTATTTAATAAACTTTAATAAATTAAAATTATTATAGGACGGGTTATGATCGATATTTTTATAAATTTAAAATGTCAATAATCTATAGCTACGACCATCAGTATATTATACTGTAAAGTAATATATTTCTAAAGATATAGTTTATATAGAAAATATAGGCCTGTGGTGTACCGTTAAAAGATGGTCATTAAAATTAAGTCTATCGGGATTATGGTTTTTAGCAAAGTATGTATGCGGTTGGCGGGTTGTCCCAAAAACTACAAATATAAGATTAAAATAAATAATATATATAAATAATATTTTTACATAGTTCTGTATATAATATGTGATAATGTGAGAAAATTTAATTTATACCAATTAAGATAACTCCAAAATATCAATATTATAAGTTATTTTATAATTTCTTGTTTTTCTTTGCCACTAGCTTTTTAAGAATAATTAATATAAAATTTAGGTTGAGGATATGCTTGGGTATAACTTTAACGACCACGGCCATAGCGGGTTGAACCACTGCGGTCAATAAAAAAGAAATGTGGACCGACCTGTTTGACACCTTTATATACATGATTATTATAAACAAACTGGTACAACTTAATAATATAAACGGATATTAATAAGTTTTGTAATGAATTCTGGCTCATCCTCCGAATATTTTTATCTTGGATTGGTGAAATTAATTTATAACAAAAATAAATTATTCTGTTGTATATAAAATCGGTATCAATGGGATTGAAGGTGGGTCCAGTCTCCTTCCGTATAGGGGGCGCAGATTAAATCGGTTAATTAGTTAATCAGTTAATTATTAGATATAATATACAGATTAAATCGTAGAATTAACAATCAAAATACAATTATACAATCTTAAACTTCCAATAAAAACGTAAAAAATTAACTAACAATTATAATTTAAAATTTAATGATTTTAGTAAAAAAAATAATCTCGCGCTGTACCGCGAGATTATATATAATACGTGAAATATGTGATAATGTGAGGAAATTTAATTTATACCAATTAAGATAACTCCAAAATATTAATATTATAAGTTATTTTAAAATTTCTTTTTTTTCTTTGCCACTAAATTTTTTTAAGAATAATTAATATAAAATTTAGGTTGAGGACATGCTTGGGCATAACTTTAACGACCACGGTCTTAGCGGGTTGACCCGCTGTGGTCAATGAAAAAGGAAATGTGGACCGACCTGTTTGACACTTTTATATACATGATTATTATAAACAAACTGGTACAAATTAATAATATAAACGGATATTAATAAGTTTTGTAATAAATTCTGGCTCATCTTCCATATATTTTTATGTTGGATTGGTGAAATTAATTTATAACAAAAATAAATTATTGTGTTGTATATAAACCGCAGATTAAATCGGTTAATTAGTTAATCAATTAATTATTAGATATAATATACAGATTAAATCGTAAAATTAACAATCAAAATACAATTATACAATTTTAAACTTTAAATAAAAACATAAAAAAATTAACTAACAATTATAATTTAAAATTTAATGATTTTAGTAAAAAAAATAATCTCGCGCTGTACCGCGGGTTAAAGTCTAGTAACTTTTATAATAATTAAATTTTGTGTTCCGTAATTTGCCCAAAGAAACGATGGATACCATTTTTTCAATTGACTAAAATCTTACAATGACTTACAGCCAAAAAGGTAAATGCATTTGCATTTGAACCGGGTCCAGTCGTAGAAGAACCAGACAAGGAAGAAATCATAAATATTTAGTTGGAGAAGATTTGGCAAATGGGAGAGAGGATCTTCATATAAATGTGATCAAAGGCTATGATGACCAGCTTCAATAAGCGTTGATAAGGTTTAGCCACTGTTTCTCCCTCCTTAATATTGATTATATTAACATTAAACGTGAGAATGATATTACTACTAATAAAAGAAACAATTTCGGCTCCTAAAACCATGTTTAATGGTTGCTCAAAAATAAACTAACTACATAATTAATATTAAACTAATTAAAGCAACATACTAAGTATTTAAACTAAAATCATCCTTCGCTAGAGAAACCTTCATAGGTTTTTCAATCATCCTTTTTAAGATTGAACAAAGGGAAGTAACCGTTTTTCTCTCTGTTCTCTCTCCAGAAGCAACTCTTCAGAAACCTTCTATATTCTTCTCCTTACTGGCCGGCGCTGGCTTCTCCGGCGTCGGTCGGCTCTTTTTTCCTTGCTTTTCCTTCTTTGCATAGTATTTGATTTCTAACTATACTTGCCAATGATTTCCAAAACTATTTGGTTGATTTCAATCATCCGATTACTTGTCCTTCTCTCCCGTCGTGAGAGTTTCTTTCCGACCACAATCCGGCCAGATCATCGGAGCAGTGGCGGTGCTTTCCCGCTGAATCTCGTTTCTAGCGGTTTTTGTTGGTTAACGATTGAAAGAGATCCTCATCACCATCGTCAGATTTTTAACTCCGAAGCAATCAAATCGAGGAATGGCTTTCAGTTCCAGATCTGGGATCCAGGCGGAACAAATTTTGAGATAGAAGATTGCGAGATGAACTTCCGATTAAATTACATCACTAACACACGACTGCTCTTCTTCTCGGTGGGTAAGACCTTGTTTCTCCAATTATTGAAGAAGTTGACAAAATTTGGTGATGGTGATATTATATGCATCCCCTGGTCAGAAACTTCCACTTCATCGTCTATTTATTTGAGTTTTAGAGAAACTGGTTTCAAAATTAAGAAAATTACTCTTATTGATGATGATGGTGGTGATTGCTTTTACCGGTCGGAAACTCTCCCTTTGTCGAGAAAAATCCAACACTTTTTTTATCTCTGGTATAAACTGAGATATGAACCATTCATCTTACATGATTGGTATTCTCTCTTTATTCGGATAAACCAGATTCAAGAGATTAGCTTTTGTCTCAATAACATCGTTGATGAGAATGAGAGATATAGGGATTCGATGACATCTTAGCTTTGCTTTATTCCTTTAAAAATCTTTTCAAATTTATTCTGGTGGCATCAAAGACATACGTGGGTAAGAGGACTACATCTTCCAAAGGATTTCAAAGGAATCTTGGTGACTATGTACAGACAGTGATGTTCTGATTGGCAAATATGGCATGCTCTATCAACCTTCAGAAGACAGATTCCAGATTCATTTCAAACAACAATTCAGTTTTTTCTATCAACTAAAGTTATGCCAAGAGCATTTTGGAGTCTCAGATATATGCTGTTAGCCAATAAAAAGTATGTGAAAGGGGACATAACAAATCATATCTATTAGCCTATAAGTCTAAAGATAGCATGGTTACTCTCCACTCTTTCATCGAAATTGTAATAATTTCCTATATTTGCTTTAACGGTTGTTTTGAATCGATTCTGTATTTTGTAAACATTTTCTGATATCAATATATGTTGATTTGCCGAAAAAAAAAAGTTTTTCAATCATTAAAATATATTTTTTTTAAATTATTGTTTATTAATTTTCAAATTTAAATAATTTTAAAATGACAAAACAATTATTTAAATTACTTATATTACATTTAAGAGGGAAATAAAAATATTTTACCAAATTCGGAAATATTAAACATATTTTACAAAAATGGGAAAAATAGACAAATATTATTTATAATAGAAGAAACGGGGTACGGGTGAAGTGACCATAGTGCAGTGATATCGGTCGACACTCTCTGCGTCTGCAGAGTGTTTGCTCAGAAATCCCACAGTTAGTTGCTGTTCATTTGTGTCCCCTTGAATTGTAGCACTGCTAAGAATCACTCAAACACAAGATTAAACGCAACATGATAGATAGAAGTTCATAATTCAACACTAACTCAAACTGACTCAAAGCAAGAATAAAAAATGACTCAAGATAGAAAAAGAAAAAAAAAAAACTATGAGTGGGTTGCCTCCCACAAAGCGCTTGTTTTCAGTCATTAGCTTGACTGTGTTGAATTTCAGGCGTCCGGTGGATCGGAAAGTGGCAATGAATGCTTCCAAAAGAATGACCTCTTCATCCAAGGTGGTGTATAAGCTTTAGGTGCATGAGGTCTGCCAAGGATGTGAGGAACAGAACCAGGGCGGGATTTAGGGATGGGTTTATTTATTTTCTGTCCTGCAAAATCATCAATAGAAGAAACAAGCGCTCTACGATAATCTCGTGGCTTGATTAACTACAAAACAATTTTTGTATCCTTGAAGGTCTTATTGATGATAGGAGGAGGTTTAGGTGAAGAAAATGCATACCTTTGCCTTACCTGAGGAC
The DNA here is from genome assembly GCA_023657505.1 of Camelina hispida. Classification (NCBI taxonomy): domain Eukaryota; kingdom Viridiplantae; phylum Streptophyta; class Magnoliopsida; order Brassicales; family Brassicaceae; genus Camelina; species Camelina hispida. The sequence continues at coordinate 11,748,167 of CP094635.1, read as the reverse complement.
TCTGGAGTGTGGAGGGGGAAGTCTTCTGTTTGGAAACATCTTTATGACTTTGAGCCTCAGTGTTGGACAGCGTTGGGCTCGGAAATGAAGGGGTGTCGACCGACAACAGAATGTGGCATCAAGTTTGTCGGTCGACACCTAAACCTGAGTTGGCTTGAATTCTGTCATCCCAAGTCTCACAGCAACAAAATGTGGCATCAAGTTGATGCTAGAGCCAATATCACAAAGTGAGTGATCAAACCTTCCTTTGAAGATAGAGCAATCTAACACAAAACTCCCATGATATGGTAACTTCTTTGCAATCCTACTCTGATCACTGCACTCACTTTCTCAGAGAGTACCACTTCCTGCTTCCTCTCTTTCTTCCTTTGAACAGGCTGGTTCAACAGAATTGCACTAACATCTTTTGTAAGTAGTGCTCCTTCTTCAGGGCTCAAACCATTGGATACCATTCTCTTAACATAGCGTTTAAGTGGTGGTGAAAGCTTTACTGCATCAATCAAAGGCATCTCAATCATCACCTTATCCATCATTTCTTTGCATCTAGCTTCCTCCATCTCCTGCTTGGATCTTCTTGGCTTAGGAAAAGGAATCTTGGCTTGGTACATCCTCTCAGCTGCTGGAACCTGAGATTTTTCAGTTTCAGGTTCGGTCCGAGATGAGTGTCGACCGACACCCAGTTGGTGTCGATCGACACCATCATCTGGAGTCGACAGATTTGTCGATTTCTCTCCCTATTATGCAGAAGCACATTCACCATCATCTTCATCTTTCACTAAGATGGCATTGCAAGCATGTTTGGGGTTTGACTCAGTTCTTGCTGGAAGAAAACTCTCTTGCCTTTTAACAGACCTAGCAATCTGTGCAATTTGAATCTCCAGCTTCTTAACATGAACATTCAATGCATCAATCTTTCCATTAAGCTCAGTGTATACATTATCGATCTTACCATTGAATGTCACTATCAACTGCTCCCGACCCTGCAAAAACTGCTCAAGCATGGCTTCCATTCTATTCTGAGAAGAAGTCTGTGGATGTGGAGACTGATAAGATGAATTCACATAGGTTCTTGTATAACCACTATTCTGTTGTTGCTGCTGATAGTCAGGCTTAGAAGTGTAGCCTGAAGAATTCCCCTGAAAGTTACTACGCTGACTATTTCCACTGTAAGGTCTGCTACATTGCTGATTTCCAAACCGCTGCCCTGATTCCCATAGACATAGTTCACATCTTCTTCCTCTTGGTTTCCTTGATCAGGTTCTGGCTCATATGTCTCAACTTCAGCAGCAAAATGAACAGATTTCTTACCCACAAGAAGACTGTGCACTGAATCCATCTTAGCATTAACAAAAGCTAACTGGTTTGAATCAAATCCTCTATGCAATCTCTTTCTTTCAACATCTGCTCTCTTAGTACTATTGCTAGAAGCCAAGTTCTCAATCAAACCTTCAACATCTTCTGGAAATCTTGTCTTGAAATTCCCATGACTTGAAGCATCCATTGCTAACTAATACTTCTAGTCACACCCTCTGAAAAAGATACTCAACAGTTGTACTCTTGAAAAACCATGGTGCGGACAGTCCCTATGATAAGCTTTGAATCTCACCCAAGCTGGCAGCTGCCTTGAAAGCTTCATCTTATCCTTGCTTGAATGAAGAGATCTTAACTCTCAACTCATTAGACATAGCATCATCATAAAAATAATTAAGGAAGACCACCTTAATTTGTTGCCAAGATGTCAAAGATCCAGCTGGCAACTGTTTTAACCATTGAGATGCTTCTCCTGCAAGTGAGTATTGGAAGAGCTTGCAGTAGATGTAGTCTTCAGTTACACCATTGGATTTGATACTAGTCACAAGGTCCTCAAAGTGCTCAATATGGTCCAAAGGCTTCTCATTGGGCAGGTTAGAGAAGGTTCTCTGCCCAACCAGCTGAAAGTAAGCAGGCTTCCACTCAAAATCATTCCTCTGGAATGGAGGAGGAACAATAGTAGAGCGGTTCTCATACATCATATCAGCCCTGTAGTCAGCAGTGGTCTTGATCAAGTCCCGATTTTGCTCCTGTCTTCGAACTGGGTTGTTTATGTGGTTGGCAGCTCCACGTACGTCTGCTGGAGCAGGGTGTTGATCGGCACCCAGTTGGCGTCGGTCGACACCATCAGCCTGCTCGTCGACAACAACAACTTTAGCAATAACATTTCCTTCTGCATCAAGCTTTTGGCTGATTGCTCGAGTATTTACCCGATACACTTAACCACAAGGCAGTATATGCGGGTCGAATCCACAAGGACCAATGGTACACTAAAGATTTGCGAGACTTGTAAATAGCTAAAGCGAACAAAAATTTGTTTGTTTGGTTTCTAAAATTGTAAATAAAAAATACAATAAATAAAACAATTTAACTTATGGGATTAAAACATTGGGCTATAGGGTATTTCAGAGATCAATGACCAATGGGGAAATGAAACAAAGAATTCAATAGTAAAGAACTGTTCTAGAACATGAACACAAGATTTGACTAATCCTCTTTCAAGGTATTAATCACTGAAGTTGACTACTCAATTACTAAACTTTCATTCGTAATCTCCTAATCAAATTTGCATTATCAAACAAGTTCACTAAGTTCACAATATCCACTAACATCAACTTTTGTAGGTTAGAGAAATATTGCTCAATTCGTATTGGTTCAGGCATTCTATCGAACACTTGTGATGCATAGAAAGACCTAGAATCTAGAACAAGGTGATCAGTCCTATTCTAGCATTAAGAGCATATGAAACAAAGAACAACAAATAAAATAGAATTCTCAAGCAACAATTAAACCATTAAATTATTTGATGCCCTACTTAGAACCCTGAAACCCAATTAGGTGACTACTCACACATATTGAAAGCAACAACACAAAGAGAGGAAGAAGACATAATTAAATTGATGAAATAAAAATGAGGAGAGAGTTTAGAAATCTTCTCCAAATTATCAAAGAGGATGAATCTCTAATCTCCAAAAATGGCTTACAAAAGTCTCAAGATGCAGAAAAGCTCAGAGAAATAGAATATGTTGCTCATTAGGTCCTTGGGGTATTTATACCCTTATTAAAAAGAAATAAAATAAAAGTGAAAATATAAAAATTCAGGAAAATGAAATAAGTGTCTGAAACCCAGGCAGAAAGATAGCAGACATCACTAGACTTCTCCATACTTCAACAAATTTGTCTACAGACTTCACCAGACTTCACCAGACTTGTCTACAAACTTCACCAGACTTGTTTACAAACTTCACCAGACTTGTCTACATACTTCGTCAGATTTCACCATACTTGTCTACAAACTTCACCAGACTCCTCCATACTTGTCTACAGACTTCACTAGACTTCACCAGACTTGTCTAGACTTGTCCAAACTTCATGATTCAGTTCAACTTGAAGATGTCCAAAAGTCACTTCTTGCTTCTTTATTCCTATTAAGCTTGAGTCCAATCAAAAGACTCCAAATCTAGCACATTGTCTCCACACCTACTCACAACTCAAGAAAATACCAAAAAGACACAAAAGACGGACAAAGATGCGGCAAATGACTCAAAACAAATACTAAATGAAGGACAAAAGACACCAAAAACACAATACATCAACTCCCCAACTTAGATCTTTGCTTGTCGTCAAGCAAAGCAAAAACCTTTGTCAATGAAAGAGGTTTGAAAACAAGAGAACTCACATATTTTTCTGGGATCATGCTCTCAAACGATTGCCTGCAAACCACTATCACAAAGCTCATATCAAACCATACTAAATCATACTTCGCCATGACCATAGGAATTTCATTAAAACCCAAGTACACAAAGAGTTTAGAGTCAGATAACTTGACCTTCTAACATTCATTAACAAATTGCATGCACTCTCACAAAGGGGATATCAAACATGCTATGGTCTATGTTATGAGGCAATGTATGGGTGGCTCAAGTGTTCAAAGGTATCCAACAACGAGAACGGATGCATGTCATTATGCAAAATCACAGTGAGTCACATACCAATTGGGAGGTACACAGCTTCCCTCTACTCGGATCAAACCAACCAACATAAAACCCCCCAACAATTCATCATTGTTCTAAATGCTTTTGATAAATAAATAAGAGTACTCTGACTTTTCCGGTTCCATTTTTTTACTCCTTTCCATTTTATTCATTTTTTTTTCTTTCTCAGCTTTTTTTTTGTCTTTTCTTTTTTTTTTTTATATGGGGGAGTGGAACGGTTCCGAATCCGAACGGGTATCCGAATGCCCAGGCCTAGTGGAACCGGTTTTCGTCTCAGAAAATTGCATAGAAAAAAAGAACTAAATCATGAAAACTCAACACGTGCTTATGAACATAACCAAACGACCACAAGAGCTCAATATCAATCACCCAAACAAACTACAATGACAATGCTAACTAGAGGAAAGCTATGTCGGTCTGTATACACCGTAGTTTTTGCACATGAATGCACATGATGATGATGACCAAAGAATGTGAGTGGTATGAAACAAGGATAGGGGTAAAGGTGTAGTACTATACTAAAAATGAGTCTAGCAGTTCAAAGTTTACAAAGAGTGGTACAAATGGTGTAAACTAAACTCTTAAAGTATGATCCATTACATGATTCTCAACCCCCTAAGTGAGATATAATAAGTCCATATTAAGTCCAAATAAGCAAGGCCAAGCTCAAATCATCCAAATTTCAAAGCGACATGAATTATTGAAGTGATCAAGTCATGATTTTTTCTAAACATCCAAGTCATCCTTAAATTATGCTAAATGGTCCCAAGGCAATAGATCAAGCATGGTGCAATTCCCTAAGAAAATCTCATAATTCTCAACCAGCATTTTGACTCAGTAAAACACACTTTTGACTTTTGACGATAAAACAAATTGACTGACTCAAAAGAAAGCAACAAAGGGAAAACAACCAAAGCAAACAAGATTAGTAGACATATGACACCTTCCCCCAGACTCGCTTCAGACCGTCTCGGTGTGAAAAAAAATCCAAGAAAAGAGGTCAAACAGACTCAAAAGAAATTTAAAAGAAAAATAATTAGTAAAAGAGTGAAATACCTGGTGGGTTGCCTCCCACAAAGCGCTTGTTTTATATCGTTAGCTTGACCTCCATGAGCCATTAGGCATGATCGGGATCCATTAGAGGAACCACAATGCCCTCTTCTAGAGTTGAATCCCCAAGATATGGTTTGAGTCGCTGACCATTCACTGTAAATGGATTACCATTGGGGTCCCAGAGAACAACATCACCGTGTGGTTTCACTTCCTTGATGGTGAATGGACCGGACCAGCGTGATTCGAAGCTTTCCTAGAAATATCTTGAGACCAGAGTTGAACAGTAGTACCTTGTCATTCTCTGCAAACTTTTTAAGGATAATCTTCTTGTCATGAAGGGCTTTGGTCTTCTCTTTGTAGATTCTAGAGCTCTCATAAGCGTTCAACCGAATCTCATCTAACTCGTTAAGCTGAATAAGTCGTCTCTCTGCGGCGGCCTTAATATCAAAGTTCAGCGATTTTGTTGCCCATAATGCCTTGTATTCCAACTCCACAGGTAGATGACATGCTTTGCCATAGATAAGGTTGAACGGTGTTGTTCCTATGGGGGTTTTAAAGGTGGTCCTATATGCCCAAAGAGCATCATCAAGCTTCGCAGCCCAATCATTCCTTGACTTACCCACTGTTTTCTCCAAAATCCCTTTAATCTCTCGGTTAGAGATCTCTACTTGACCACTTGTTTGAGGATGATAGGGCGTAGCCACCTTATGCTTTACACCATGATTCGCCAACAGGTTCTCAAAAACTTTATTAATGAAATGTCGTCCACCATCACTAATCACCACCCGAGGAACTCCAAATCGAGGAAAGATAATTGTCTTAAACATCTTAAGCACCACTTTCGCATCATTGGTTGGACTAGCAATAGCTTCAACCCACTTAGAAACATAATCCACATCAACCAGGATATACTCGTTTCCATAGGATGACGGGAAAGGCCTCATAAAGTCAATGCCCCACACATCAAACACTTCAACCTCAAGGATGAAATTTTGAGGCATCTCATTCCTCTTACTGATATTACCCTTCCTCTGACAAGCATCACATCTGGAGACAAACTCATGTGCATCATGGAACAATGTAGGCCACCAAAAAACCAGCTTGTAGAACCTTTGTGTCTTGAAAGAAGCAAAATACCCTGCATAAGCTGAAGCATGACAATGCTGGAAGATACCATTTACCTCGCCTTCAGAAATACATCTCCTAAACAGGCCGTCTTTACACTTCTTATACAGATATGGTTCATCCCAATAGTAATGTTGAACATCTTTAAGGAACTTTTTTTTAGCATAGCCTATGAATTCTGCTGGTGGAAGATCATGTGACAAGTAGTTTCCAAATTCTGCATACCAAGGCAATTTACTTTTCACAATGTATTCTGTCATGAGCTCAGCTATAGTTGAATAATGAGCTTTTTCCACCTCATCAAAGTAACCATCCTCAATTGAAGCAAGTTCTTCACCTAGAAGAGCATCATCCATTGGAACTCCTTACTCTACTCTCAGCCTTGACAAGTTATCTGCTACTCCATTCTCAATGCCCTTTTTGTCTTTTATTTCCAAGTCAAACTCCTGCAGCAGGAGAATCCATCTCAACAATCTCGGCTTGGCATCTTTTTTAGTCAACAAGTACCTCAATGCAACATGATCAGAGTGCACAATCACCTTAGACCCAACAAGATATGATCTAAACTTCTCAAAGGCAAATACAATCGAAAGAAGCTCTTTCTCTGTTGTGGCATAGTTGAGATGTGCTCCATGAAGAGTGTGACTAGCATAATAAGTAAAATGCAACTTCTTGTCTTTTTGCTGTCCCAAAACAGCACCCACTACATAGTCACTAGCATCACACATTACCTGAAAAGGCTCCCAATCAGGTGGTTGAACAATTGGAGCACTCACAAGAGTTTCTTTGATAGTTAAGAATGCTTGGAGGCAGTCATCATCAAACTCAAACTTCTGATCCTTGTACAGCAACTGAGTCAACGGTCTAGCAATCTTAGAGAAATCCTTGATAAATCTCCTGTAGAACCCAGCATATCCTAGAAAACTTATGAATCCTTTCATTGAAGGTGGCGGTTGCATACTGGTCATGACCTCAATCTTAGCTTTGTCAACCTCAATATTCTTCTCAGAAATCTTGTGGCCAAGAACAATTCCATCCCTAACCATGAAATGATATTTCTCCCAGTTCAAAACCAAATGCTTGTCCTTGCAGCGCTGAAGTACCCTGCACAAATTAGACAAACAAACAGAAAAAGATGTGCCATGCACAAAGACCCTCCATGATATCCTCAATCATATCAGTAAAGATAGACATCATACAACGCTGAAAAATAGCTGGAGCATTACATAATCCAAATGGCATCCTTCGATATGTGAATGTACCATAGGGACATGTAAAGGTGGGTTTCTGTTGATCTTCTGGGTGAATCGGTATCTGGAAGAATCCCGAGTACCCATCAAGAAAACAATAGTAAGGATGGTTGACTAGTCTTTCAAGCATTTGATCAATAAATGGTAGAGGGAAATGGTCTTTTCGGGTTGTAAAGTTAAGTTCTCGATAATCAATGCACATTCTGTGTCCTGTGCAGTTCTTGTAGGTATTAGTTCATTCTTATCATTTTTAATCACAGTAACACCACCTTTCTTGGGCACCTCATGGACCGAACTCATCCAAGTACTATCAGAGATGGGATAGATGACGCCCGCATCTAGAAGCTTCATTATCTCTTTCTTTACATCATCTATGAGATTGGGGTTTAACCGTCTCTGATGTTCTACAGAAGTCATAAATTCATCTTCTAGATATATCCGGTGCATATAAAGAGAGGGAGAGATGCCTGTTATATCATCGAGAGAGTAACCCAAAGCTTTTCTGTACTTTCTCAACTCACATAATAACAAGGCACTCTCCACATTATTCAGCTCAGCATTAATTATAACAGGATAAGTGGAATTGGGACCAAGAAAGGCGTACCTGATCCTGGTGGGAAGTTGTTTAAGCTCCACCTTTGGAGCTTTCAGCTCACTCCAATCATCATAGTCTTTTGGAGAATAATCAACTGATGCCTTATCAATCTCTAGTTTTGCAAGCTCAGCGATTGCTACCACTTTTCCCAACTCAGCACTAGAATTTAGAATCCTAGCAAATACAATAGTTTCCTCTCCAAGGTACCTAAATTGATTCACCTCCTTAACCAAAGCAATCTGAAGAGGATCCTCTGTGTTTAGTTCCTTAAGAAGCTCATCAGCTAACTCATCCATGATATCAACCCGAAAAGCGTTCCCCTCAATAGTTGGTTTAGACAATACTCTCTCCATATCAAATTCCTGCTCAATATCTCCAATCCGTAGCTTAATCTTGCTCTTCATCACATCTATCAAAGCACCAGCGGTGTGCAAGAAAGGTCTACCAAAAATAAGTGGGTCTTTTGGCTCCTCAGCTAACTCAAGAACAATAAAATCTGTGAGAATGTAGAAATTCCCAACTCTCACATGTAAATCCTCAGCTACACCAATAAGAAACCGCACCGAACGGTCAGCAAGGTCTAGAGAAATCCATGTGGGTGTAAAATTTGTGATTCCCAATCTTTTTGAAACAGAAAGCGGCATTAGATTGACACTTGCTCCCAGATCAAACAAACACCGATCAAAAATAGATTCACCAATCATGCAAGGCAGCACGAAACTACCTGGATCTTCCATCTTCTTAGGGACTATGTTCTGGAGAATAACACTGCACTCATGAGTGATCAAAACAGCTCCCTCTTTGAGAGTTCTCTTGTTAGTCAAAGCGTCTTTCAAATATTTCATAATCTCATCATACTTAGCATACTCCTTCTCCCTCTGAATCTTTCTTTGACAGCCTGGGAATGGCAACTTTGGTATGTAAGAACGAGTTGCAGGTTTGTCAACTATCTCTTCTTCAATAGTTTATTCCTTCTCCACAACTTCCTCTTCCAAAGGCTGAGGATCAGGTTCCTTCCCTGCAATACCATCATCTAAATCATCAACAATTTCAATAACCTTTCCTTTCTTAGGAAGTGAACTCAGCTCCTTCCCACTTCTCAGGGTGACAGCATTCATAAACTCCTTGTTATTGTTGTACTCTTTCGGGTTCTGTAGTGGTTTGCCTGGAAGAGCTTCTCGTTGCCTAGTAGAGGCAGAAGCTTGTTGTGCTACTTGATTCTCAAGTGTCTTAAAGTGTGAGGATAGTGTCTCAAACTTTCCATGAAGATCATTATACATACCATCCACTTTAATATTGATGTCAGTTGCATTCTTTTTCTGTCCCTCAAGAATCTGTCTCATCATCAATTTCATCTCACTATCGCTAGAAGAAGATGCAGGAGTGTTGCTCACAGGAGCTTGGACAGGTGCTTGGTATCTTCCTTGGTAATTATTGAATTGAGGCTTCTGCTGAAATCCTCCCTGACCATATCCACTTCCTTGTCCTTTTGTCACAAACGGCTGCTTGTAGTTTCCTTTCCCTGGAACAAACTACTTTTGTTGCAACTGTTGTGGTGGATATACATGATCTTGTGGGTTCTCAACATTAGTGCTTCGGTAGGACAGATTATGATGATTCCTATAGTCTTGGCTGAAACCATTGTTCTGATAGCTCTGATTAACATAATTTAACTCAGCCTGCAGCTCCTCAGAACCTTCCCCAATACCTTCCGGATAAACCTGACCATCACTAGATTCATCACACACTACAAGAAAACATGGATTTGCCTACTGCAATTTGCGACTTAAAACTCAGTTGCTAAATTTAGCGACTGATTTGCGATTGTTTTGCTACTTAATAGCTACAAAAACAAAACAGTCGCCAAATAGACGCTAATTGGATACTAATTTATAATGTCTCATTTTAGTCGCCAATTTGCGACTAATTTGGAGACCGGTTTTGCAGTCGCCAAAAGTTGCGACTACGCAGCTACTATTTAGCGACCGATTTATTTAATTTGGGCCTTAAATAAAATTTGGTCCGTAGGAAAACGGTCCAAACCCAACTCGATCTCATATTTATCCTGCGAAAACCCTAATCCCTCATTTCTCTTATTCCCCGAGAAAACCCTAGATCTCAATTGATCTCAATCGAGAACCCTAAATCTTCATACCGTTCTTGTTTCTCTTTTTTTGTTGATGGCCGGAGCAAAGAAAAGAGGAGGAGGAAGAAGAAACCCCTCAAATCGAACCGCTGGAACCTCACAACCGGCGAATCAAAGACCCGCGACTCTTCCCAGCCAATATGCCTTCACGCCGGCGAACCAGCGAGACCCAGAGACTGATTCTCAGGGAACTCCTGTCCCAATCCCCCAGCCTCCAGCGAGACCGATGCCTCATTACGGAGACTATCCACCTCTGACAAACCTTTTCCAGAACTCGAGGAGCTTTCCAGGAGCATCCCCTTATGGCGAAGCTCCAATCAGGCGTCCTTTTCCTCAGCCTCTCGCCTCTGCGACGGATCCACCAGAATTCTCGAGTCCACTTCGACAGTCTCCTCAACCTTCAGTCACGAATCATCCTCGGCAGTCTCTTCAGGTCTCGACTCTACCTCGTCAGTCTCCGCTACCTCGACAGGCTCCTCACATCTCAAATCATCGTCCACCGTCTTCTCAACCTCGAGCTGGCTCTGGATCGCACCACAGTTCTCAAGCGTTGAACTCGCATCAGGAAGAAGAAGACCAAGCTGATTCTGAGGATGACGGTGAAAGGGAATCACAACTCCCAGTTGATGTACTCGCTTCTTTACATGCCATGCTCGTCCAGCCAGGCCGTGAGTTGTACACCACTGTCCTCTCTCCCACATTAGAGCGTGGAACTACTTGGTAAGGATTGTTTGTGTAGATTAGATTGATTAGAGTGATTAGAATTGAAAGGATTGTTTTATTGTTTTAGTAGGTTTGTTTCATTGGATTAGAAGGTTTGTTTAGAAGGTTTGTTGTTGATTATATTAGTAGGTTTGTTGTTGAGTAGATTAGTAGGTTTGTTGTTGATTATAATTTAACTTTTGATTTGTTTGTGTTATGAGGTTTGGTAAGGACAAGGGTACGATTACCCGAAAGATTACAAAAGTGTTTACAAACAAGTTTGATGGGCCATATTACAGTTGGGGTTGTGTTCCTACTGCAAGAAGAGAAAACTACTTCTTGGAATTCGCGGTAAACTTCTACTCCTTCAATTTGATTTATGTATTTATAGTTTGTTTTTGGATTGTTTGTATCACTAACACTAGTCATCTTTTTTAGAAAACACACACTGGGATCCTCACTAACCGGTGTCGTTCAAGAAAAGTTTTATACCATTTGTCAAAACCGTATGAAAGACATGGTTTCCAAGGCAGCAGCTCAGCGAGATGAAGCAAAACCGACTTGGATTGAGAAAACTCTTTGGAAAGAAATGTGTGACTATTGGAACACAGAAGAAGCCATGGCAAAGAGTGCAACCACTTCAGCAGCTCGAATGTCTGACCGTAATGGTCTTGGCCCTCACAAGCATGTATCAGGGCCGAAGTCTTACTTGCAGATCGAACAAGAGATGGTGAGTTAATAAATTTTCATTGTTTAATAAGTTACATCAGATGGTTCATTATCTAACCTTTTCATTGTCTAACTTTTTAGGAAGTGGAATTGGGAAGACCGCCAACTATTCCTGAAGTTTCATTAGGACTCATACCAAAAAAGATGGGACTTTTGTGGATAAGAAGGCGCAAGCAGTTCATGAGGCATATAAGCAAAAAAGGGAAGCTAAGTTGGCTGCTCTAGACAATGACGACCAAGCTGATGGTACATCACGTCGATCGGAGCTATCTCACGAGGAGGATGATGAGCTCTTTCTTCAGGTAATGTTACTTCTTTCTAATATGCATCATTAACTTTCATTGGTAAGTAATGATGTTAACTTTCATAAACGATAGAGGAGCATACTTTGGGGTTGGAAGCCTAGGGAGTTTCAGCAAGGGCAAGCGGAAGTTCCCTGAAATGTCTTCTACTTTCACAAGCCTGCAACAACAGCTTGAAGAAGCTAACCGCAAAATAGAGCAACAAGCAGCTCTACAAGCAGAGCGTGACGCAGAGGCTTCACGGGTTGCAGCTGAGGCTCTACGGGTTGCATCTGAGCAACAAGCAGAGATCTCACGCTTGGTGAGCTACCTCAAGACTAACCCAAACTATGTCGCCTTCCTCGACTCTCAAAGCAATGACCCAAACCTCTTTGATGTTTAAGTTAGGTTCCTTCACTATCCCTCCTTTATGAAAACTTTTGTAATCTTGTGACTTTTGTAATCTTTGTGACTTGTACTCTTGTTATGTTTGGATGTAAAATTAAACTTATGCGGTTGTTTAATTTAATGTTTGTTATGTTTTAGTTATAGTTTTCATAATCAGTTTTGTTATTACAAAATCAAATAATTTGTTTTTACTAGAATTTTTTAAAAAGCATGATAATTAAACAGTCGTAAAACAGTCACCAAAACGTACACAAAACAGTAACCAAAACAGTCGCAAATGAGTAACCAGATCAGTCGCTAAAGAGTTACAAATTCAGTCGCAAATTTAGCGACTGTTTGGCGAGGGAAGAACGACCACAATTATCAGTCGCCAATTAGTAGCTTCGTGTCGACTATTTGGCGACTGATTATTTTAGCGACGCACTGTTCTGCGACTACATAAGTCAGTCGCCAATCAGTCGTAACTAAGAAGTTTGCGACTGTTTAGTGACTATTTTTGTAGTCGGCAAATCCATGTTTTCTTGTAGTGACAGTAACTCACACTCCTCTGATCTCTTCTCAAAAATCGTTCCACTTTTGCAGTCAACTCAGCAATTTGTTTTGTATCTCCTCCTCCACTACTTCTCACTGTCCTATCATAGTCAACACAATGGTTACTGTTGCTAGCAGCTAGGTTCTCAATCAAAATCTCAGCTTCTCCTTCTGTTTTGGTCATGAAGTCCCCATTACTAGCTGTATCCAAGGCCATCTTATACCTCTCATCAACCCCTCTGTAGAACGTGTTGATGAGTGATTCTGGTGTGAATCTATGGTGAGGACATTCTCTCTTATAGTCTTTGAACCTTTCCCAAGCCTCATGGAATGACTCAATAGCATGCTGCTGGAAGCTTGAAATTTTATTTCTAAGAAGAGTAGTCCTTGCTTGAGTAAAATATTGTCCCAAGAACACAGCTTTATACTCATCCCATGTTCGAATGGTATCTCCCTTCAACGACTTAAACCAGCGATGAGCTTTATCACTTAGAGAAAATGAGTACAACCTACATTTGACAGCATCATCAGGTACCCCAATCATTCGCGTCGTTCCACATATATCCTCAAAGTACTCCAAATGATAAACTGGGTTCTCTGACGGTATACCATAAAACCGATTTTGCTTCACTAGACCCAACAATGCTGGTTTGATCTCAAAATCATTTATGGCGATTGGAGGATGTTGGATACCTCTGCGGTACATCTCAACATTGGGAGCATCATGTTACCTCAAAGTCTGTCGAACATTTGTTGGTCTTTGATTAAAAGCAGCTAAACGGGCAGCTTCGCGGCGCACAACTTCTCTTTGCGCAGCTGCACGGGCAGCCTCTCCACCAGCAGGAGGATTAACGTTCCCAGCAGGAGGGGGATCCTCAAACTCTCCATGATGTTCATCTTCATGATGTTCATCATCCACATTGCCAACAATTCGACCAGCTAAACCATCAGCCATTTCAGCAAGTATTTTCTTTCTCCTGTTCTCTCTCTCAAACTTTCCCAATTCTTCATGATATTAAAGAGCCTGCACTACAATTCATACACCTGAAAACACCAAAAAGAGAGAAAAAGCTTTGGTTACCAGCTGTAAATAAAAATACTCTAGAATATAAACTAATCCTAAATCACTAGGTAACGCAATTGGTCCCCGGAAACGGCGCCAACTTGATTGCTCGAGTATTTACCTGATACACTTAACCGCAAGGCAGTATATGCGGGGTCGAATCCACAAGGACCAATGGTACACTAAAGATTCACGAGACATGTAAATAGCTAAAGTGAACGAAAGTTTCTTTGTTTGGTTTCAGAAATTGTAAATAAAAATGCAATAAATAAAACGATTTAACTTATGGGATTAAAACATTGAGCTATAGGGTATTTCAGAGATCAATGACCAATGGAAAAATGAAACAAGGAATTCAATAGTAAAGAACCGTTCTAGAACATGAACACAAGATTTGACTAACCCTCTTTCAAGGTATTAATCACTAAAGTTGACTACTCAATTACTAAACTTTCATTTGTAATCTCCTAATCAAATTTGCATTATCAAACAAGTTCACTAAGTTCACAATTTCCCCTAACATCAACTTTCACAGGTTAGAGAAATATTGCTCAATTCATATTGGTTCAGACATTCTATCGAACTAAGAGCATATGAATCAAAGAAAATAGAATTCCCAAGCAACAATTAAACCATTAAATCATTTGATCCCCTATTTAGAACCCTAAAACCCAATTAGGTGACTACTCACACATATTGAAAGCAACAACACAAAGAGAGGAAGATGACATAATTAAATTGATGAAATAAAATGAGGAGACAATTTAGAAATCTTCTCCAAATTTTCAAAGGGGATGAATCTCTAATCTCCAGAAATGGTTTACAAAAGTCTCAAGGTGCAGAAAAACTCAGAAAAATAGAATATGTTGCTCATTAGGTCCTTGGGGTATTTATACTCTTATTAAAAAGAAATAAAATAAAAGTGAAAATATAAAAATTCAGGAAAAGGAAATAATTGTCTGAAACCCAGGCAGAAAGACAGCAGACATCATTGGACTTCTCCAGACTTCAACAAATTTGTCTACAGACTTCACCAGATTTGTCTACAAACTTCACCAGACTTCACCAGACTTGTCTACAAACTTCACCAGACTTCACCAGACTTCACCAGAATTGTCTACAAACTTCATCAGACTCCTCCAGACTTGTCTACAGACTTCACCAGAATTGTCTAGACTTGTCCAAATTTGATGTTCATATATTTTACCCTGTTTTCCCTTAATATATTCACATCTTTTGCATCTTTTGCAATCCATTTTGACCATTTTTGCATAGCTTTAGGACTGTTCTTGCATTAGAGTTTAGTTGCACTGCATTTGCATCTTTTCATGCATAAACAGGTGATTTTGGAGCTTAAAGCAATTCTGAGGAGAAGTGAAGAAATCAAGAGGAGAAAGCAAGAGAGTTAAGGCTGAAGAACCAAGGTTCGGAGTCCCACTCGACCACCCACTCGACCATGCACTCGACCGTGTGCAGAGAGGGACTCGACCGAGTGGAGGGAGCAACCAGGAAGCCAACTCGACCGAGCACCGGGTCGAGTTGGCCGAGCCGCCTAGCTATTTTGTCTTTTAGCATTTTTAGGGCTTCCACTACTTTTTCTATATAATAGCTTGTACCCTGCAGCCACCAAAGAGTCCAGCTTTTTTAGAGAGTCAAAAACCTAGTATTTACCCTTTTGAGAATTATTTCTTTTTGCATTTTTATTTTTCTTAGATCTTGTACCTCCTTGAAGGAGAGAAACAAAGAATTCTTGGATTTTGTTGGTTCCATAACTTTCAAGATATAAAGAATTCGTGTTTGATTCCTTCTACAATATTGTAGATCTTTGCTTTATCTTTCTGTTGATGCAAGTTTCAGTATTTTCTGGGTTTATGACTTTGTTTTTCATCATGTGTTCTTGTGAGTAGTTGCTTAGGATCTTGAGTATGGGTTAGGCTGGCCTGTGTTTGAGGTTTGTTTGATTTGGTCAAGCTTGATTATTTAGGATCTCTTCTAGGCTAGATGTTCTTAATGCTGATCCTATAACTGAGAGGGTAGGATTTGATTTCAAGCCTCTTAGCATCACACCAATGTCTAAGGAGCATAGATAAGGCTAGATCTAGAGACTATCATTAGGCTTGCTAAAAGATTAGAAGTCTTGTTTGATTTTTGACATATTGCTTAATGCTTGCTTGTATATGTTCTTTACTTTGTGAGAACAGGTCTAGAAATATATGAGTTTGGTTGTTTTTTTGCCATGAGAGTGGATTAAACATGTTCTTAGAAATTATTGTCTAGAGATTAGCTCAAGTTGTTTGAGATTTGTTGACCAAGTTAGACGACCTCAATCATTAGTCCAGCCCATAAATCCCTCCTCAAGACCTTCCTTGTTTATTGATTTCCTAGCTTAAATCATGTTGTTTGAGTGTTGTTTGATTCGCTTTTGTATTGCTCTGTTTTTCTTGCATTGCTCTGTTTTCCGGATTTGTCCAGCTCGACCCTGCACTCGATCTACACTCGATCGAGTGCTTGCTCGAGTTCATCCCCCAAATTCTTGTTTATGCTTTGTAGTTGTCCTGTCTCACTACCTGTTTTATTTTAGTTGCATTTTTGTAGCATTCACTTAGTGTCCTGTTCATTACTTGCCTTGCATTAGTTCATTACTTGCATTATCATAGTTTCTATTTCTGCTCTAGCTTCATAACTGTCATAATCATTATGTTCCATCTACATTTAGCATCTATCTTAGTAGTTTTACTTTCTGCATTTTACATTTCTTCAAGAGGATTGTTAGTGACAAACATCCTTTACATTTGGCTTGACTTAGACATTTATGCACATCCTGATTGCTTGCAAACTCTCAGATTGGACCTCTTGTACTACAACAGCATAAGGGGAATTGAAACACCCTGCCATCCATTCATTTAATATCTCATCATCATTCACCATTCCATACATTCACACAACAAATATATGTGTTTCAATATTTCATGATTCAGTTCAACTTGAAGATGTCCAAAAGTCACTTCTTGCTTATTTATTCCTGTTAAGCTTGAATCCAATCAAAAGACTCCAAATCTAGCACATCGTCTCCACACCTAATCACAACTCAAGAAAATACCAAAAAGACACAAAAGACGGACAAAGATGCGGCAAATGACTCAAAAAAAAATACTAAATGAAGGACAAAAGACACCAAAAACACAATACATCATTGGCCCTACTCATTGCGCAAGTAGCCCTCTTGATCCGTCAAAGCACCATCCTCATCACAAATCAGAATGACTGTGTTAACCATCTTCAAGGATTTGGCTGCTTTTCGGTTTTTAAGCTCAAGTTTTCCCAACTCTTGGTTTGAAAGCTTCATAGTAGGACCAGTCTTGTTGCTCCTTGTGTTAGGCTTATTAGGCATGTACCTGAAACACACAAGAGAAAAGAAAACAAAAGCGTGTAATTTTGAAATAAAAAGAAAAATTTAGACAAAATCAAAAACTCAAATCTAATCGTAGATCAAAGAGTCCCCGGCAACGGCGCCAAAAATTTGATATACTCAAATTAGTCTCTAGAGCTACTCTCTCAAATTAAGAGATCACTGTAGTACTTAGGGGTCGAATTCTACAAAGACTCAAATCTACATAATTGATTATAAAGTTTTATAATTCAGCTAAACAAATTAATTAGAATTGAAATAACAATGCAAAGAATTAAATAAAAGCTTGTGAAACTTCAATAAATCAACAAGCTAGGCATAGGAAATTTCTCAGGAATTTATAAAATATTAAATCAATCAATAAATTAGGATTCAAGCAATTAAGATCAGATCTAGAACTCTAAACTCTTTCGTAAAATAAATCAGTTCTCACTGCAAATATTATCTAAATTTAAAACCAGAAAATCCAAATCTCTTTGTAAAATTCAAGGTTAAAAATCAGCTTTAAAAACAAAGTTTAGATTGTTCACAAAATTATTAAATCAAATCTCTCTGCAAGAAATAATTGTGCTCATCAAAAGGTTTTATCAGAAAAATTAATTATATTCTCATATCAATTTATTTTCCTAGGTTACTAATTCTAGATGATCAATCAAGAATTAATATGAAGAACAACCTATGATGAAGATCTAGAAAGATAATGAATCTTAAATAAACAGATCTAATAAACCATAAAAATCCTATGAAAAACCTTGAACCTAACAAGCAAACTAATCAGACATATTTAATGAAGAATAAAACATCTTTTCTGAATAATAAACAATAGCATGTTTTAAAAATCGCTAGGCGCTAGTCGGGCGGTGGATGGACGCCTAGCGATTAATCGATTAATTGGTGATTATACATGGATTAATCAGGACTAGTTTTAAGGTATTTTTAATATTTTTATTATTTAATACAAATATTATAACAGTTAGTAGTTATGTACTTTGTTTGGGTAATAAATATTGAAGTTTGACATAGCCTAGATGGTGAATTACCCGTGTAGAATGCTACCTGTCCCAGGTTTGACTCCTTGAAGCTACATTTCGTCTGTTTTCATCATTTTATTAATAACGGCAAAATAGTAATTTCCTTATCATCTTCTCCACGTTATCTGTGCGAAGCTCCAATGATAACGTGTTTTTCATCGATTTTATCTCCAATTTAACTGTTTTTTATAACTAACAAGAAATAGGCTCGCGCGATGCGCGAGATTTATTTTATTTTATTTTTATTAGTTATGATATATGTTAAACTTAGAAATATATTTTTGAAATGTATTTTTTTATATGATTTTAAAAAAAAAATGTTTAATATGTGTTTCTTTATTATAAATGCTTTATATATATGGTTATTAATGTTTGGACGCAAAATAAAATAAAAAAAAACATATCGAAATTTTTTTTGACTGAAGTTATTAAATTTCTCAAAGTTTTGTTGTTTTAGATTTTACTGCTTTGTGATAAATTGTTAGGTTCTTAGAGCATCTCCAACCCCACTCTATTTCAAAGTCAATACTCTGTTATAGAGTAACATTTGTTCTAACTCTACTCTATATCTTACTCTAAATAGAATAAATGGTAGGATTACTCTATATGCAATTTTAATTTCTTACACTTCTCTATTTTAGAGTATACAATAGATTGATACATTGAAAAAACTTTGCTCTATTTTAGATTAAAAAATAGAATATATATTGGAGATAGTCTTAGTACACATGAGGTTTTTGTAGAGACCATATATTAGACATTCGAAACAAAAATTGAGTACTGAAAATAGTTTACAAACATGAAAATTATTATCGAAACTTAGTAAACATGAAAATAAATAAATAAAAATTATGATTTAGTCTCAATCATAAAGAAAAATAATTGATAAATATTTATATTTTTGCGAGTGGTTTTACAACTTTATATATTCTTTAACTCAATCTTAATATTTGATTTTCTTTTTGACTCCACAATATGTTGCTATGGTTTGATTCTTCAGTTAGCCTCCTAACATCTTGTGAATTAGAAACTCTATATGAATGCTTAAAATGTGTTATAATTCTATGATGATGGATTATTTCTCGGTCCTTGTCTCTATTCTTATTCATTATGTTCTTTTAATTGTCAAAAAATGAACTCTCCAACATGTCAATTGGTGTAGATCATGGAAGGGAAGACAAAATCAGAAAAATTGATATCAACAACACATACATTCCATTTATTTTTTTCTGACATAACTTCATTTCTAATTTATTTTAACTTACATCTAAATGTTTATTTCAATTAACTATATTTAAACTTATAATATCTATATGTTCCGCCTGAATAAACCAATGGAAGAGGAGGGTTCCGCCGATGGAGCCGAGGACACGGAAAGAAACAGATGGTTTTGCGGGTGATATGCTCAAATTAATCCCTAGAGCTACTCTCTCAAATTAAGAGATCAATGCAGTACTTAGGGGTCGAATTCCACAGAGACTCAAGATCAAACACAATAAATTATAGAGTTTTATAATTATGCTAAAAAAATTAAATTGAATTAAAATAAAAGCAATGAAAATATTAAATAAAGCTGTTGTAAATTCAGAGGATCAAAAAACTAGGCCTAGGGAATTTCTCAGGAAATTATGAAATATTAAATCAATCAAATAATTTAGGATTCAAGTAATTAAGAACAGATCTAGAACTCTAAACACTTTTGTAAATTAAATCAGTTCTCACTGCAAATAATATCTAAATTTAAAACCAGAAAATCCAAATCTCTTTGCAAAATTCTAGGTAATAAATCAGCTTTAAAATCAGGTTAGATAAGTTCACAAAATTACTAAATCAAATCTCTTTGCAAGAAATAATTTTGCTCATCAAAAGGTTTTATCAGGAAAATTAATTATATTCTCATATCAATTTATTTTCCTAAAGTATTAGTTCTAGATGGCCAATCAAGGATTAATATGAAGAACAACCTAAGATGAAGATCTAGATAGATAATGAATCCTAAATAATCAGATCTAATAATTCATAAAAACCCTATGAAAAATCCTCAACCTAACAAGCAAACTACTCAGACATAATCAATGAAGAACAAGACATGATTCTGAATAATAAGCAATTGAAATTATAAAGAGTAAGAAGGAGTTCAAGAATTCTTCTCTACAAAGCAGATCTGATCTCTCTCTCTCCAAAGCTCTCAAAAATCTCTCAGGGTTGCAGAAAATAAAACTTGCTAGAAAATAACTTCTAGGGTTTGGAAAACCTAAAAACACTATTTATATGTCCTAAAACACGTCAAGGACTTGTGTTGCAATTATGGAAAATTTGGGGCAGATTTGTAAAACTTCCAAATTTGGGTCTTGAGTCGGCAGAGAGGGGTGTCGATCGATGCTCTCTTATGTGGTGTCGATCGATGCTCGAGACTTGATCCGATTCCAAGTTGATTTCCTCCACATTATTGCTCCAAAATGATCCAAATTGCTCCACTTTGTTCCTTTCATGCCAAAATCCTAGAAAACCTGTAAAGACTCAAAAACATCCTAGAAAACAAATCAAAAGACTCTAAAAGACTCCTTATATCATGGTTAAAAACCATAAAAACCATGATATATCAGCGGGTGCAGGATGGTATTGTACTTCTTCGCAAGGCTCCCCACCAATTCTAGGAGCAACCAATTTTCGGCGCAGTCTATCTCCCCTACATGCAGAAGTGGAAGCTTTCAGCTGGGCGATGCGGTGTATGATTGGCCACGACTTTAGAGAGGTGGCTTTTTTTACGGACAGTTTGGATCTGGTGAAGATGGTGTCTTCCCCTCAAGACTGACCGGCCTTTGCAACATATTTGGACGGAATCAAGACGGATCAGGAGGAGTTCTCTTCTTTCTCTTTATTTCATATTTCTAGAAATGCAAATGTCAAAGCGGATTCTTTGGCTCGCCAAGCGCGCCTATCCCCGCATCATGTTTTGTTTGTAGGCAACTTTCCTTCAAATTGGCTCGTTTGAGCTGATTCTTTTGTTGACAAAAAAAAAAAAATCTATATGTTGAATTTTCCATCAAATTTTGATGATTTTAAAATAAGATATGTGAGAAAAAATCAGACCGACTCAAATTCATCCAATCAATAAATGAATTCTAAAACCAGAATTTTGTACTATATTAATGAGATTATGAATCTAGATAATATGTTTTACAAGGTAACAGAAGAATCACTAATGATTATTTTGAATAATTAATAAGTGTATTCACGATTTATCATATGCTCAAGTGTTTACTCTCCAATCTTGTAATCACCCTTCATATAAAAAAATTGGAATAATGCATATTAAAATATGGCTCAAGTCATATATATTTATGAAATATCTTATACTATATCTCGCATTAAATTTTGAATAAAATTCATGAAAAGAAAAGTGTGTCAAATTTAATGTTTTTTAGATTCGATATATTATCTCTATTTTCTAATCATTTAAAAATCAATACTATAATTACCATTAAATTATTTTGTAAACTATTATTTTTTATTATTTCATGGGGTGATTAAGAAATTATGTTAATTTTTTTTTAGTACATATGTTTTAAAGAGAGTCAAAATGTAACTTATAGAATACTAAATATAATTTAGTTTTATCTGGATACAATGCGATTTTTTAGATATATTAGAACATATATATATATATTTTAAAATTATTCTGTCATAAATTTATTTGGCTTCAATTTTATTTTAAAAGTATGAAAACTTTTTTTTGTTTTAATTTGTTTGATCAGTAGTTTTATTTTTAGGTTATATGGTATATGCTTCATTAGAAAATATATTATATGTTAAAACTAAATGTTATGTTATGATACCATTATGATATTTTTATTTTCTTTTAATGCATATGTCTTAAAGATAGTCAAATGGTAACTTATAGAATATTAAACAAAATTTAATTTTATTTGAGTTTTGTTTTTAATACAATATATATGATTATTGAATACAATGTAATTTTTAAAATATATTAGTACAAATTTTATATTTTTAAATTAGTCTATCATAAATGAACTTGGTTTCAATTTTTACTTTAAAAGTATGAAAACTTTTTTTGTTTTAATTGGTTTGATCAGTAGCTTTTTTTAAGTTATATGATATATGCTTTCATTAGAAAATATATTGTATATGCTATATGGTATATGCTTCATTAGAAAATATATTATATGTTAAAACTAAATGTTTTGTTATGATACCATTATGATATTTTTATTTTCTTTTAATACATATTTCTTAAAGATAGTCAAATGGTAACTTATAGAATATTAAACAAAATTTAATTTTATTTGAGTTTTGTTTTTAATACAATATATATGATTATTGAATACAATGTAATTTTTAAAATATATTAGTACATATTTTATATTTTTAAATTAGTCTATCATAAATGAACTTGGTTTCAATTTTTACTTTAAAAGTATGAAAACTTTTTTTGTTTTAATTTGTTTGATCAGTAGCTTTTTTTAAGTTATATGATATATGCTTTCATTAGAAAATAAATTGTATATTAAAACTAAAATGTTGGAAGAAATATATTTTTGTAACAATGTGAATTTTATTATCTAAAGCAAACTATCCACCATATAAGATGTAAGTAAAAAAAAAAGTATATAAAAATATTTAATTTAAGATTAATTAGTGAAAGAGACATGTGTCACAAATATACAGCGCCAAGTGTCCTATTGGCAGGCAAAGTTAGAAAAAAACCTTCTCATATTATAGAAGATATGTTAGATCCAACATCTATCTTACTATTTTGAGCAAACAAAGTTGATTTTTTTTTCCGTTTTTTGAGTAAAATCTTGCGAAACACCTCCGCCGAGCGATTAACCGACGTCTCAGCGGCCTCGGCAGCCGCGTTTTAAAATAGGGAGCAATAGATATCAAGAAGTAAGAAGAGATTTTAAGAATTTTTTTCTACAGATGAAATCAGATCTGTCTCTCCCAAAATCTCTCAATATCTCTTCTCCCAAAAGGTGGCAGAATAAAATTTGCTAGAGGAAAACTTAAGGGTTTGTAAAACCTAAAAATACTATTTATATGTCCTAAAACACGTCATGGACTTGTGTTGCAATTGTGGAAAACTTTGTATAAATTTGTAAAACTTCCAAAACTTGGCTTCTCTCATCGGACAAACGGGGTGTCAATCGACACTAATGTGGTGTCGATCGACACCATCACTCTGTTTCGACTCCAAGTTTATTTCCTCCGGAATATTGCTCCAAAATGATCCAAATTGCTCCACTTTGTTCTATCCAATCTAAAATCCTAGAAAACCAGCATAGACTCCAAAACATCCTAGAAAACAAATCAAAAGACTCAAAAAGCACACTTATATCATGGCTAAAAACCGTAAAAATAATGATATATCATTTATATATCCTAGAAAACAAATCAAAAGACTCAAAAAGCACACTTATATCTTGGCTAAAAACCGTAAAAATCATGATATATCATTTATATCATGGCTAAAAACCGTAAAAACTAATATATCACTTTCATCTATCAATACATCTCTTGCTTGATGTGACAAATTTCACTTGATTTTAGGGCTTACTCCTTTTCCTTTATCTTCTGACGCGTCTCTTAATTTGTTCTTATAGTTGTTTTCAAAAACTCCTTCCTTATAGACTTATAGTTGTTCCAATCTTATCACCGTTTTACTTTGATCTAATTTTTTTTATTGCAACTCTCCTTCTTTGCAAAGGTGAACGGTGTTGTTTCAATTCCACAATCGCTCGAGTGGAGGATCCTTTTTCGGCCATTAAAACTGAAACAACCCTTCCCGTTATTTTTATTTTTATGCTATGATTTACTAGAAAACAATGTATTGTTGAAATTATTTAAACAGTATGTTGAAAAAAAAACATAATACAATTGTTTACCAGATACATATGAGCCACTAACATCCTAGCAACAATCAACAACCGCGGATAACCAAGAAAGCAATTCCATTAAACCAAAAGAATTTCCAACAATTAAACCAATATCCAGTAACACAATAATCCAATAAAGAAGTAACCAAAAGCTAACATCCTACAATATTCCAAGGACTTAATCTAGCAACCTAACAACAGCTAAGCCACAATCAATCAAGCCTCTAGAACATCCTCCTCCTCATCGCCTTTGATTCCACGATCACACTTTTCCTTTACCTGCACACCACAAACAACAATTGAGATGCGTAAGTATTATACATCAAACCAGGAAAACAAGTCTCAGATGAGACCAGTGTCGACCGATGCCTCACGGTGTCGATCGATGCCACAAACCAGGGTGTCGACCGATGCTAAACAGTGTCGACCGATGCCCCTCGAAATGGTGTCGACCGATGCTTCCTAGTGTCGATCGATGCCTCTTCCGCAGACACGATCTGCGCGAACACGAACGTCGATCTCTCCTTCCAAATCACCTCGAAACCGTCTCAAACTCACCCAATTTCCTCAGAAACCTTTGGGAATCACAAAAACAACGAACCCAAGAAACAAAACAACACAAACAACCAAGAAAACACCCAAACGAAAGAGATCTCATGCTTAGATCAACCATGGTCAATCACTCACCTCAAATACAGAAGGAAAAGGTTGAAAAACGGTAGAGCAACTCCTTAGGAAGCTTCTCCTTCGTTCCCAGCAACAGAAAACCCAAGAATAGCCAGCAATCTCACCAATCTCTCTTAGGAAAACTCAAGAACACACCTTTCTCCTTTTTCTCTCCAAAAACACCAACGGCGACAGAGGAAAAGGGACTAAGCCCTTGTTTTGTCGATTCCCCCTTTAAATACCCGGTTAAACCACTAACCAAACCGACCCAACCGAAAAATCGCGAATTAAATCAAACCGGTCGAACCCAGAAATTAGTGGTGTCGATCGATGCCACTAGGGTGTCGATCGACACTCCTACCAAATTCACAAAATCTGATTCGCGGATGTTACAATTCTCCCCCACCAATATGGATTCGTCCCCGAATCCCGCAGTACCATCCATCCTCCAAGGACCTCCGTGCCACCGTCAACACGGCCCGCACGTCCCCAGACCGGACTAAACACCGTCAGTCAAGGTTTCCCGTGCCACTGTCGCAACAGCCCGCACACCTCTGACTGACCCTCGAGGTCTCCCTCTAGCCAATATACTCGCATCATAAACACTATTTGCTCACAACTCAGTGCTTCCCCCGTCCGTGGTCGCAACCAACGAATCATGCCGGCTCGCTATCAGGCCAACCGCCTTAAGCTACGGCGTCCAGGAAGTCTCTCACACACACTCCCCCCGCTCTCGGGTCACAACCTAGACATACCGGCTCACTGTTGAGCCTCGGCTCACAGCTACGGTATCCAGAGAGTCTCAAGCATCCCGCTCTTGGGTCGTCACCCTCAAGCGCGCTCTCGGATCGTCATCCGAAGCAACATACCACTCCCACTCTCTGGCCACAAAGTCCATCGAGCTATCGGTATCACAAGAGTTGGGCCCGCACGGCCTTGAGCAAAAACAAATACTGATGCCAACGAGTATCTCCCGGCTAGATCTACCTCAACATATCCCCAAACTTTCCCTTTTTAGAAACTTTCTAACTCTGGAAACCTTCCTTTTTTGGAAACTTCCTATTTATGGAAACTTCCAAAAATAGAAACCCGAACTATTTCTCTTTCCCCATGACAACAACAGTCAAACATAAAGAAAAATACTCATCTTATTAATCTCAAAATGTCATAATCGTTACAAACTCAACGAAATTACAATAGAGAAATAAGACAAAAATACATCAACCGGAGCCATCAACCCGCATCCCGAGCACCACCTCATCTTGATACTTAGTCGCACAACCAACCACCCCTAAGCGACCAAATACCAAGAGAGATGGGCTGGAATACTCCGTACCCGCTCCAGCCACGGACTACAACTCGGACCCGGCTAGACCAGCTCAAGTCGCGGTCTGCTTCTCAAACCACTTCTTAAACCTTGCCTTCATCCTCGCCTCGGGCTCTCAAGTCTGCTCCTCTACTCCGTCACAGTCCCACAAGACTCTCGTCAAAGGAATCTTCTTCTTCCGAAGTTCCTTGACTCTCCTCTCGAGCACCCTCAATGGTCTCGCCTCTAAAGTCATGTTAGGCTGAAGATCCTCAGGAATCTTAGCCAACAACTGATCACCCTCGTGAAGACACTTCCTCAGCATCGACACATGAAATACCTTGTGGAACGCACGCATAACCTCAGGAAACTCTAACCGGTATGCCACTGGTCCCACCCGCTCAACCACTCTGAACGGACCCATGTACCTCGGACTCAACTTAGTCTCCGTCAATGACCTGTTCGGACCCCGCAACATGGCCATCTTGAGGTACACTCTATCACCAACCTGAAACTCAAGATCCTTTATCCTCTTATCAGCATAGCTCTTCTGCCGATCCTGAGCGTCCTTCATGTTCAGCCTCAAAACCCGAATCTTCTCCGAGGTCTCCTGAACAAAATCTGCACCAAATATGCTCATCTCCCCCACCTGAGTCCAACATAAGGGTGTATGACACGGCCTCCCATACAAGGCCTCATAAGAAGCCATCCGAATACTAGCCTGGTAGCTGTTGTTATAAGCAAACTCCACCAAGCTCAAGTGATCTGCCCAATGACCACCCCAATCAAACACACACATCCTCAATAAATCCTCCAAAATCTGGATCGTCCTCTCTGACTGACCGTCCGTCTGAGGATGATAGGCTGTACTCATATGCACCTTCGTGCCCATCTCTGCCTGAAATGCCTTCCAGAACACCGAGGTGAACTTGGAATCTCTATCAGACACAATACTAGCAGGCACACCATGCAGTCTGACTATCTCCCTCACGTACTTCTTGGCCAAAACCGCTGCTCCATCAGTTTTCTTGATGGCCAGAAAATGCGCAGACTTAGTCAAACGGTCCACAATGACCCAAATAGCATCAAACGTCCTCGACACAGGCAAACCCACCACGAAGTCCAT
This sequence comes from Camelina hispida, assembly GCA_023657505.1. Lineage (NCBI taxonomy): Eukaryota > Viridiplantae > Streptophyta > Magnoliopsida > Brassicales > Brassicaceae > Camelina > Camelina hispida. The sequence continues at coordinate 11,720,824 of CP094635.1, read as the reverse complement.
CGTGATCAAATCCCACTTCCACTCTGGAATGGGTAAACTCTAAAGTAATCCTCCAGGAACCTAATGCTCCGCCTTCACTAGCTGGCAAGTATCACACTTTGCCACCCAGTCAGCTACGTCCTTCTTCATCCTGACCCAGTGATAATACCGCTTGAGGTCACGGTACATCTTGGTCGCCCCTGGATGAATAGAGAACTTGCTCTAATGAGCCTCTCTCAGTATCTCCTGCCTCAAATCCTCACCCTTGGGTACACAGATCCGACCATGCAAAAGGATAGTACCATTAGCAGAAACCTGATACTCTGCACCCGCAGCCTTAGAGGCATTCACCAGCCCTCATCGCTCTCCTGAGCTAACCTCACTCTGCTCAACAAATCCGCTCTATCCGCTACCTCCAAACCCAAGGGTTCCTGTGAGATAGCACACAAACTCAACGCACTAATCTCACCTACCAACGCCTCCAAATCCTGCTCCTGAGCCGAAGCCACCCGCTTCCGACTCAAGGCATCTGCAACCAGGTTAGCTTTACCAGGATGGTAAGCTATTTCCAAATCATAATCCGCTACTAACTCCATCCAACGCCTCTGCCTCAAATTCAGCTCAGGCTGAGTAAAAATGTACTTCAGACTCTTGTGATCTGTAAATACCTGTACCTTCCCACCATACAGATAGGATCTCCAAATCTTAAGAGCAAAGATCATTGTTGCCATCTCCAAATCATGAGTAGGATAATTAGCTTCATGCTTCCGCAACTGCCGCGAAGCATAGGCTATAACCTTCCCCTGCTGCATAAGCACACAACCCAACCCCACTCTAGAAGCGTCTGTATACACAACATAAGGCTCATCCTGCTCAGGCAGTGCTAACACCGGCGTGGTAGTCAACATCTGCTTGAGACTTGCAAAACTTGCCTCACACTCTGGTGACCACACAAATGGGACATCCTTCCCTGTAAGCTTAGTCATCGGCTGAGCCATACTCGCAAAACCCTGAACAAACCTCCTGTAGTAACCTGCTAACCCCAGGAAACTCCGAATCTCAGTGGCACTCTGCGGCCTTGGCCACTCCCTAATGGACTGAATCTTCTCTGGGTCCACTGAAACTCCCTCTGCAGAAACACTGTGTCCTAGGAACACCATCTCACGCTGCCAGAAACTGCACTTACTCAGCTTGGCAAATAACTTCTGCTCCCGCAGCTTCTCCAACACTGCTCTCAAATGTACTGCATGCTCCTCAGGACTCTTAGAATATACCAGGATGTCTCCGATGAAAATGATGACTGACACGTCCAGAAACTCCTGGAACACGCTGTTCATCAATCTCATAAACGCAGCTGGCGCATTTGTCAACCCAAACGGCATCACCACAAACTCGTAGTGCCCGTATCTCATCCTGAAGGCCGTCTTCCTCACATCTGCCTCATGTATAGGAATCTGATGATATCCTGATGCCAAGTCGATCTTGGAAAACCAAGTAGCACCCCTCAACTGATCCAACAACTCATCAATCCTCGGGAGAGGGTACTTGTTCTTCACAGTAACTCGATTCAAACCCCGATAGTCAATACACAACCGAAAACTCCCATCCTTCTTCTTAACAAAGAGCACCGGAGCTCCCCACGGTGAACAACTAGGACGGATAAAACCCTTACTCAACAAATCTTCCAGCTGCTTCTTCAGCTCTGCCATCTCTGCTGGAGCCATCCTGTAAGGAGCCTTGGATAACGGCATCGTCCCCGGTTCCAGCTCAATAGTAAAAGGATCCGACCGAGATGGTGGTAATCCCTGCAATGACTGGAACACATCCTCAAAGTCCTCCACCACAAGAATACCACTAACCGTAGACTTCCCCACTGACTCTGGCATGGATATAGTAACCAGATAAGCCTCACGGCCCTTCTCGATCATCTTCCCAGCCTGAACGGCTGAGATCACGAGACTCCCCGAAGTCGGTCTAATACCCTGAAAAACCAACTTCCCTCCTGGACGCTCAAACTCCACTCTACCCCGATAGCAATCCAAATGCACCCTATGCCGATGCAACCAATCCATCCCGAGAATAACGTCATACAACTCCACTGGAGTGATAAGTAAATCCGCTGGCCACGCCTCTCCTGCGGTCTGGATATCAACCCCTCCAGCTCGTCCAATGACCCTCAGGAACTTGCCTCCCGCAACTCTGACAAATCCTGTACGTTCTCCAGGATCCCCTCTGATCCCCGCACTCTCAGCACACTCCGGAGTAATGAAGCTATGAGAAGCTCCAGAATCAAACATGACATGGGACTTAAACCCGCCCACCAATAAGGTCCCTACACAAACCTCATGTGTTGAGAACCTAACACTTGACCACAAGCAAAAACAAATATAATCTAAACTATTGAATTGACCAAGTTCGAATCTCAGAAGTTATACCTGTGATCGCTCCTGCACTAGTGCCACCGGGCTCCTTGGTCGAGTACACCTGTGACGTCGGCTCGATCCAACCCACCGGCTGCACACCATGCTGCACACCCTGCTGCACCCCTGGCTGAGCTCCAGCCTGCAACACTGCTACTGCCCTCTGCTGCAACTTGGGACAACGAGGCTTGATGTGCCCCGTCTCTCTGCAGTAGTAACACACTCGGGTATCTGTCCGCGGCTCCATCACCACCCGCTGCTCTGTCACTGCCCCCTGCTCACCTCTCTGAGGACAGTTAGTTACCTTGTGGTCCCTGCTACCACACCCAAAGCATCCCGCACCACCGTACCTCGACCTCTGCATATCCTCAAACTTCCGCTTCTGCCCATGCGCAAGCTTGCCGCCCTTGCTAGGAACAGAATGCGGCTGAGACTGCTGTGACTGCACTGAAGGACTGACCACAACAATCTGTGACCTCAAGTCATCCTCTATCCCAGCTGCCACCTCAACCAACTCCGCTCTCGTAGCATAGCTCCTCACTCTGCACCGAGTCCTCAAATCATCCCGCAGAGCCAACAAAAACCTCCGCACCTGAGCCGACTCTGGCTCCCATGCCCTGCCTGCATACCCCACAAGCCGACTGAACTCTGCATCTAGCTCCCGCACTGTACGGTCCCCTGAGTCAACCCCAAGAACCGTGCTTCCATACGATCAAGAGCCTCCTGAGGAAAATACTTGGAGTTAAACTCCCTCACAAAATCTCCCCAAGACATACCCCGCTGCACCCTCCGTGCTGTCACCGACCTCCACCACACACGTGCATCTCCTGACAAGTAAAACACTGCCAGATCCACCCTGTACTGGTCGGGACACCTAAGCGAAACAAAAATATCCTCCATCCGCTCTCTCCACTCATCCGCTACACTCGGATCAGTACTTCCTGAGAAATACCCTACTCCCAGATGCCGCATCTGCTCCATCATCCGCACATACTGAGCATCCACTACCTCGGTCCCCGGCTGCACACCTGCCTGCAAACCCGTCATAGGCTGCACCGCTGGAACCTGCCCACCACCCACTGGCGGCACTACTGGATCCTGCCCACCAACCACTGGCGGCACTACTGGATCCTGCCCACCAACCACTGGCGGCACAACTGCTGGAAGTCGCTGCAAAACCTGAGCTAGCAAGTCCATCAAGACATCCTCCCTGCCTGGAGCACATCCTGCTGCAACCCCCACACCCGGGGCAACACCGTGACCAACACCGTCACCCAAACCAGCCTGGTCTCCAGACACTCTAGGATGAACCTGTGACTCCGCCACCTCCTCACTGGCCATGCTCTGGGTCACACTCACACTGGCCTCAGGAACCTGACCTCGTCCCCGACCACGACCACGACCACGCCCACGACCACGACCACGACCGCGACCAACAGCATCCTCACCTCTAACCATTTGTGTCATCCAAGAACAGAAGGCTAAGCAAACAATAATTCTAATACACAAGAACACAACTTACCGTGGAATCTCAAAACAGGCTCGAAGAGGATGTTCTAGGACTTCATGCCACACACAATTGACCAACTCACACAATCAATCATGGCATGGAATCCTAAACATCGACAGCAAAAGCACAATGAACCCTAGACCTAGAACCGTAAGGGCTCTGATACCAAAATGAAACAACCCTTCCCGTTTTTTTTTTTTTTTATGCTATGATTTACTAGTGGTCCCATACCCACTAACATCCTAGCAACAATCAACAACCGCGGATAACCAAGAAAGCAATTCCATTAAACCAAAAGAATTCCAACAATTAAACCAATATCCAATAACACAATAATCCAATAAAGAAGTAAGCAAAAGCTAACATCCTACAATATTCCAATGACTTAATCTAGCAACCTAACAACAGCTAAGCCACAATCAATCAAGCCTCTAGAACATCCTCCTCCTCATCGCCTTTGATTCCACGATGACACTTTTCCTTTACCTGCACACCACAAACAACAATTGAGATGCGTAAGTATTATCATAAATACTTAGTGAAGCCGTCCTCCCATCTACTAGGTTATACACACAAGCATATGAGACCCTCATGTTTAAGCAAAACAAACAACACACAACAATACATCAAACCAGGAAAACAAGTCTCAGATGAGACCAGTGTCGACCGATGCCTCACGGTGTCGATCGATGCCACAAACCAAGGTGTCGACCGATGCTAAACAGTGTTGACCGATGCCCCTCGAAATGGTGTCGACCGATGCTTCCTAGTGTCGATCGATGCCTCTTCCGCAGACACGATCTGCGCAAACACGAACGTCGATCTCTCCTTCCAAATCACCTCGAAACCGTCTCAAACTCACCCAATTTCCTCAGAAACCTTTGGGAATCACAAAAACAACGAACCCAAGCAACAAAACAACACAAAAAAACCAAGAAAACACCCAAACAAAAGAGATCTCATGCTTAGATCAACCATGGTCAAGCACTCACCTCAAATACAAAAGGAAAAGGTTGAAAAACGGTAGAGCAACTCCTTAGGAAGGTTCTCCTTCGTTCCCAGCAACAGAAAACCCAAGAATAGCCAGCAATCTCACCAATCTCTCTTAGGAAAACTCAAGAACACACCTTTCTCCTTTTTCTCTCCAAAAACACCAACGGCGACAGAGGAAAAGGGACTAAACCCTTGTTTTGTCGATTCCCCCTTTAAATACCCGGTTAAACCACCAACCAAACCGATCCAACCGAAAAATCACGAATTAAATCAAACCGGTCGAATCCAGAAATTAGTGGTGTCGATCGATGCCACTAGGGTGTCGATCGACACTCCTACCAAATTCACAAAATCTGATTCGCGGATGTTACAAAAACGAAGGTATATCTTAGATCAATCTCTTTGTTTCGTGCAAAATCTCTTTCATTTGTTTAATCATACAAATATTTAAACTAACCGTTTGATTCCTGTCTTATTGTTTATATAACGTAAGTACACTCTTTTTTCCTTTTGTCGTTGTTGTTCTAAGCACATCAGGCGTACGTTGAGGCCACATGTGTGTCGTTAGAGATAAAAACGACTGAGGCTGAGCTACAAATGGTGAAAGTAAGTACCCAATCGGACAATCCTGATATCTCATGTGACAATTGGAGTTTTAATGTATCATCTCCTCTGTTTTTAATGATTTGTTGTCAACATTTAATCTTCAGAGAACCCATCCCCTTGAACTGTTAGGCAATGGGGTATTTTAGACACCTTCTCGGTGCTGCTTTGTTTTTCATGTTAGTTGAGGAATGAATAAGAAGCATGGATATTACCTAAATTACAATTTGTGCCATAGGCTAGACAAAGCAACCATAACCTCAAAGGTAAGGAGGATATATCGTTATTTTGTTTTTTTTCTTCTCCTAATATTTTCAGTTCTACCCATATACTTAACTACTTAAGAAATGATAATTAATTAGGTGATTTAATTTATTATGTAACGTTTTTCCACTGTTTTAATTCTTCAGTCATCTCAATGATTCCAAACAAATCCATGAAGATCTACTGGCATACTAAAGACAAGAAAGAAAAACCAATACAAATATGTTAAGCTTAACGGAGAAGAGAACTTAGTAAAACTGGTAATATCCTTTTTATGTGCTTAGATAATCTCAGTAAAGATATCAGATGTTAGATGGCAATCTGGATGTTGTAGTCAGTGAGATATGAAAAGAAGACTCATATTTTAAATGTGTTTTTCTTTTAAGTATTACCAAATTTGAATATTTTAAGGCTAGAGTTTCTACGTAAAACAATTTGTTTTTATTTTAGCCATGAGCGTAGTTACTGTAAGTGCATCAGAGCTCTGAGGGTGACAGGAGCTTGCGAAGTGTCTCTGCTGATATGCTGACGTGGCAGATGAGCTGACGTGGAAGAAGATTATGGACGCCGTGATAAAAAGCGTGAGAAGGAAGGAAGAAGAAGATCAAGATATACACAAGGATATTGAGAGTGTATTTGATCGAGAGAGATAAGGGAGAATATTTCTTAGGATAAGAAATATTTTCTTTTAGTTAGGGATTCACTAAGATTTAGGTTAGAGATCGTGAGTGAAGGGTTTAAATGGACGAGGGCTAGCCGCAAAAAGAGTTAGCACTCTTGGGAAAAAGATTGTGAGATTTGTAAACCTTCAAGCGATCAAATAAGGCTTTGAAGGTGAGTGTGTTTTTGTTACTCTTTTAGATCTACACAGGGTGTTGTGGTAGATAGACAAGAGAGTAGGCTTAGATTCATAACTTGTAAAAAAAGAGTTTTATAAGTTGAATAAAAGCGTTTGCTTGGTGTGTTTCCAAGCAGTTTGAGTGATTTGTTGTCCTCTATACCTTTACAATTGGAATAAGAGTAAGCACCTGATAAAAAGTTCTGATATCCTTTTTCAACAGGTGAGATCTTGCGGCAAGGGTATGGAGAAATCACTGGATTTGGTTGCAGTTCAATCACCATTGAAACTCGATCATGAGTGCTTTGGTTTTTGGAAAGTGTCAATCAAGCAGGCCATCTCAAGCATCGACATGGAAGCTTGGTTTGCTGTGGAAGATGGTTGGTCACATCCGACGGAAACAAATGAGAAGGGAGACTTGGTGCCTAAGCACATGAAGAAATGGACAGCCGAAGAAAAAGCGGAGTCCAAACATAACTCACAGGCTCTGTCAGTTATCTTCAAATCGCTGCCTAGGGACATTTTCAATCAAGTTCAAGGATGTGAAGCTGCCAAGGAAGCATGGGACATTCTGGTATTTACGTTTGAAGGCACAAGTAGGGTCAAACGCACAAGGCTGGACAATCTTGCTTCAGAATTTGAAAACTTGCACATGACAGAAACTGAGTCAGTTGCAGATTACAGCAGCCGTCTGAGTGGTATCGCACAAGAAGCTGTAGTTTTGGGTAAACGTTACAAGGACAAGAAACTGGTGAAGAAATTTCTCAGGAGTCTGCCAGATAAGTTTCAACCACACAGGTCTGCTATTGATGTGTCACTGAATTCTGATGAGCTCAAGTACAATCAAGTGGTTGGGATGATGCAGGCATTTGAGATACAGCTGAAGAAGAAAGAGAAGATAAATGAGAAATCATTTGCCCTTAAAGCCATTCAGGAACAGAAGGCTGCAGAGTCTCAGGAAATTGCAGATGAAGAAAAGGTGGGCTTGTTGGTTAAGAAATACTTTCGCAAGATGGAAAGAGGTCAGCAGAAGGGAACATCATCGGTCTTGAAATCCAATACTGATAAGGAGATCAGGAAGGGTGACAAGCAAGAACGACAGTGTGCTGAATGTGAGGGTTTTGGGCATTACAAGTCTGAATGTCCAAACAACAAACGGAAAAATTCTTTGCAATGCTATGGATGTAAGGGCTACGGTCACACTAAGTTTGATTGTCCTTCACGAGAAAACAAGCAAAAGTCCTACATCACTTGGAGCGAAAGTGACTCAGATGAAGAGGTCAGCAAAGGAGAGGTTCTTAACAGCTTCCTTGCACTGCTGGGTGTCATTGAGGAAGATGAAGATGATGATGTGGTGCTGGAAACCAAGGATGTAAATGAGAAAGTGAATTCTGATTCAGATGAAGAAGAGGCGAATTTGTCGGTAGAAGATCAGATAGAGCTTCTCATCAAGACGGTGGTTCAGAAGACTCAAGACAACACACAGTTAACTTCGGAGAGAGATACTTTACAGCTTCATGTTGCAATGATCTCTAAAGAATTAAGTGAAGAAAAGGCAAAGACTCTGCGACTTGAGAAGCAGTTAGATGAACAGCTGAAGAATATAAGGATGCTGAATAAAGGAACCAAAGATCTGGATACACTTCTTAGCACTGGAAGATCCAGCAACCTGAAATGGGGTTTGGGTTATCAAGGAACCAACACCAACCAAGCCACTCAATTTGTCAAAGGAATAGAGTCTGAACCCGAGCTGAAGGAGAGGAAGTTCTCTCAAACGACTAGAATGTATGATTAAGTTTCTGTGAATCCGAATTCAAGAAACCCAAGGATGGTGGTGTTCCCTGAGATAAATACTAGACCGCCATATGCTACTAGTAGGTTGAGGGAGACGACTGAAAGACCTGTTCAGCGTAGTAGAAGGAGAGGATGTTGGTACTGTGGGCATCTAACTCACTACAAAGCCCAATGTTATCAGTTTCAGAATCGTGTGTCTAATCTTATGCAACGTGGTGAGTTTTATCCAGCTGTAAGAAGAAACACACAGGGGTATGTCAGGAAAGATGATCTCTACTGCCATGTGGCCTTCACAGCAGAAAAAACAGAGGTTGATCAGGCCAAGTGGTATTTTGACAGTGTATGCTCCAGGCATATGACTGGTGCCCGTGATAACCTATCACATCTAGAAGGTGTTGCTGGAGGAAGAGTTACCTTTGGTGATGGAGGAAAGGGCACAATCCGAGGGAAAGGCACAACTGGTGGTGACTCTCAACCACAACTTAAGGATGTCTTCTTTGTGGAAGGGTTGAAGGCAAATCTGATAAGTATCAGTCAGTTGTGTGATTAAGGTCTGGACGTCACATTCACCAAGAAGGGGTGCAAGGCTGTGGATCAACAAGGGTCAGTACGACTTAGAGGCAGAAGATCTGGTAACAACTGCTACATGTGGAAATCACTAATACAGTGCTTTAACACGACGACTGAGTTGGATACAGAGCTGTGGCACCAGAAGCTTGGTCATCTCAACATTCGCACGATGATGAAATTGGCCAATCAAGAGGTTGTGCATGGAATTCCTAAGCTAAAAGGTGATCCACATTTCATATGTGGTCCTTGCAACAAAGGCAAGCAAGTCAAGACGTCTCATGGGCCTGTGCCGGATGTTCGCACTAGCCATGCACTTCAGTTGGTACATATGGATCTGATGGGTCCAATTCAAGTTCAGAGTATTTCTGGGCGACGGTTCATCTTTGTCATGGTGGACGATTTTACTTGATACACCTGGGTGCGGTTTCTTCGTGAGAAGGGTGACACTCTTGAATGCTTTCGTATTCTTGCCCTTCAAATCAAAAGTGAAAAATGTTCCATCCAAGCTATTAGGAGTGACCACGGAGGAGAATTTCAGAATGACAAGTTTGATCAATTCTGTGGAAATCATGGCATTGTTCATTAGTACTCAGCTCCGAGAACCCCAGAGCAGAATGGTGTTGTTGAACGGAAGAACAGAACATTACAAGAAATGGCGAGAGCTATGCTGCATGGGAATCAAGTGCCACATCGCTTCTGGGATGAAGCTGTTAACACTGCTTGCTACATTATCAATCGTGTGTATGTCCGACCAGGAACCAGCAAGACTCCATATGAGTTGTGGAAAGGAAAGTCTCCAACGGTTAGTTACTTTCATATGTTTGGCTGTCTATGCTACATTCTGAACGATAAGGATCAGTTGGGTAAATTTGACTCAAAGAGTGATGAAGGGATCTTTCTTGGTTATTCCGGACACAGCACTGCCTTTCGTGTCTACAACAAATGCACAAGATCGGTTCAGGAAACGGTTAATGTTGTTTTTGATGATTCTTCGTTTCAACGAGTTGATATGGTGCCTGTTCTCTCTGACAAGGATCTGGTAACTGAAGATGAGAAGACTGCGCAAGCCTCTGAGAGTTCTAGTGATCATGCCAACCCTGGACTGTCCAACGACGAGCTCCCTCCATCTTCTCAGGTTCATCGGAATCACTCCTCAGACGATTTTATCGGTGCGATTCAGGGGGGTAGAGTTACCAGGGGCAAACAAATTGACTTTGCTCAATTGGCTGGAAGGAAACAGAAGGCTGTAGTTCCAGATACTGTTTCGCAGGACTCTGAGATCATTCAGTTTGCCTGTTTCGTCTCCACTATGGAACCAAAGAATCACAAAGAGGCTCTTGGGGATGAGTTCTGGGTTGCTGCAATGCAAGATGAGCTGGAACAATTTGAGCGCAGCAATGTGTGGGAACTCACTAAGCGGCCGGCTAATGTCAATATAGTGGGAACGAAGTGGATCTTCAAGAAAAAGAGTGATGCCAATGGATGCATTGTGGGAAATAAAGCAAGACTTGTGGCCCAAGGTTACTCTCAAGTCGAAGGAGTTGACTTTGATGAAACATTTGCTCCGGTAGCAAGGCTAGAATCCATCAGGTTCATGTTTGGTATGTCATGTGCTCTCAAATTCACACTACATCAGATGGATGTTAAAAGTGCATTTCTGAATGGGATTTTGCAAGAAGAAGTGCTTGTAGAACAACCAAAAGGTTTTGAGAATCCACAGCATCCTGAGCATGTGTATCGTCTAAAGAAAGCACTCTATGGGCTCAAGCAGGCTCCGAGAGCATGGTATGAAAGGTTAACTACATTTCTTCTGGATCAAGGATATGTTCGTGGAAGTGTAGACAAGACATTGTTCGTTCTCAACAGCAACAATGCCTTGATGTTTGTTCAGATCTATGTGGACGACATTATTTTTGGTTCTACTTGTCAATCTCTGGTGGAAAGGTTTGTAAAGAACATGTCACAGGAGTTTGAGATGAGTATGGTGGGAGAACTGAAATACTTCCTGGGTCTGCAAGTAGAACAATCAGTTGATGGGATCTTTGTGTCTCAAAGCACTTATGCCAAAGAATTGGTACAGCGGTTTGGTTTAGGGAAGAGTAAAGAAGCTAAGGTACCTATGGGAGTCAATGACAAGCTTTCAAAAGATGAGGAAGGAGAGGACGTGGATGAACGACTATAAAGAGGTATGATTGGGAGTTTGCTCTACCTGACAGCGAGTAGACCTGACATCTGTCTGTCAGTGGGGATATGTGCTCGGTACCAGGCAAAGCCCAAGATGTCTCACTTACTGGCAGTTAAGAAGATAATCAAATATGTCAAGGGGACAGTGAACTTTGGTATTTCTTTCACCAAGGATACCAACACCAGTCTGAGCGGATACTGCGATGCCGATTGGGCAGGTTCGGTGGATGATCGCCGAAGCACAAGTGGAGGATGCTTCTTTATGGGCAACAACCTAATTTCATGGCACAGTAAGAAGCAGAACAGTGTCTCACTGTCAACCGCGGAGGCAGAATACATAGCCTTGGGCAGCTGTTGTACACAGCTCCTGTGGATGCGTCAAATGTCCTCTGACTATGGTATGGATTCTAACACCTTGTTAATTCATTGTGATAATTTGAGTGCTATAAACATTTCTAAGAATCCTATCCAGCATTCTAGAACTAAACACATAGATATTAGACACCACTTTGTTCGTGAACTGGTTGAGGCGAAACTGATTGAGATAGACCATGTGAGCACTAATTTTCAACTGGCTGATTTGTTTACTAAGCCTCTGGATTTCAACAGATTCATAAATCTGAGGAAGTCTATTGGTGTTTGTGAACTCTAACCATTTCTCTAAGTTGTGTTGGTCTAAGACAGGAATTGGAGCTAGAACAGATCATAGAAATCCTGGAATATATAGGAGATCAACATCTGAAAGAGTGTAGGAAATAGCTGCCTGTCATGCCGGTCTGTCCATCCTGTTAAACATTGTCATGATTAAGGAGGTCAAAGAGCTGTGAAGAGACATGCACAGTCATTCGAAGGTTTAATTCCTAAGGAATGATAAGTTCTGAATCAGTGGCTGACACAGTCAAATGATGTCACTGAAGATCAAGATGCTGAAGCAGTCATCATAAGGCTGTTTGGAGAAATAAAAAAAAGATATATAAAAAAAAAAAAAAGAAAAAAAAAAATCTTGTGCTCTTCAAAGAGATGAACTCCAGCTGCCTTAACATGTTGGGATGGACTGAAGACTAAAGGCATGCCAGTGTGAAAGACTACCCACATGCAACAGTTCTCTGATCTTCGACAATTCAAGAGGTTGTGATAGTTTCTAGTGAAGGTTCAGAACAAGTGGCTGATACGACAAAGGTCTGGTTAGTGTTCTGTCTTCTGCACTGCTTAATCTTTAACAAAAATAATAAAATAAAAATATTTTTTTTAATGCTCATGTGTGTTTAATTCTCGGTCAGGGTCCCTCATAAATCTGTCATTAGTGGCTGTGTGTATATGTGTGATTGATTCATGAATCTGTTAATTTGAATTGAAAAAGAGGAAGAATGAGATTTATCAATGCATTAGTATTAATTGTGACTGATTGAATTAACGTTTGAATGCAGTCAAATGAGGAAATAGATGCAGTGTACACTAATGTTTAATTAAGTGGTTTTCAGGAAAACTTTAATGTTTTGGGCCGAGTTTATGCAGCCCATTGAGACTCACATATGTGTATAAAAAGGATCCGCTAGGGTTTTGGTGTTTTCCTCATCACCTTTGCAATTTCAGTCCTGTGTTGTTTAATCTTCTGCTCAAATCTCTCTTTCTCCATTCGATCAACGTTCTATCAACGATGAAGTCCATCTTTAGTGGTTTCCACTATGACTCCAGCTAAGATGAGGAGCTTCACACTCCACCGTCCTCGTTGCCTCCGCCCACTCCTTATGCTCCGATTGATCCCGCAACTGCCATGGTGGTTTACCAGCCTCGGGAGGAGTCTGTCGACGCATCACCAACTCGGGTGAATCAAGTCCCTTCGCCTTCTCACGGGAACCAAGAGACCTGCGACTCCTTGTCTTCTCTGCCAAGAGAGGTGACTTCTCGGTCTCCGGTGGTAGATCTTACCGGTAATGTGCCTGTACCTGTCCTGCCGTCTCAAGGAGTCTCATCCAGGTTACGCAAAAGACAGCCGTCTGCTGATCTAGACAGTCGTGACTCCAAGCGCCCATCTCTCCACAAAGATAAGGGCGCATCCACCACATCCCGAGGAGCCTCGTCAAGGGATTTCGATGCCAAACGGTTCATCTCCTCAGAAGCTGTTCGACGGTATGGGTTCTTTGCCTCTCGAACGCTTGCTCTAGAGGTCTGTTATCCACTCGATGCTGCAGAAAAGACTAGAGAGTTCATAAACAACCCTGGGCTGCTTAAAACCGTTACTCAGATTGGCTCGTACGACTCGGAGGTGGTCTATGAATTCTGGGCGAATCTTCCAACGGTCAAGATTGAGGGGGAGTCTGTCGACGTGCTCGTCCGAGACTAGGTCTATGATTTCTCTCCAACCCGCATCAATGCCCTGTTTGGTCTGAAGTCTGTGGATGTGCGCGAACAGAGGTTGCAGACGGCTGCAATTCTGGAGGAGGATCTGGCTCTGTTTCTCTCTAATGGAAGAGTCAAATCCTGCAAGCAGCTGGTGTCCACTGCAATCAAGAACCCGGTGATCAAGGATCTGCATCGGATCTGCTGTAGCAACTGGTCTCCCATGGTGAACACGGGGTACATCTCGATGAATAGGGCTCTGGTGATCTACATTATCATGCATGGGATCTCGTTTGATTTTGGACGAATGATCTACGATCAAATCATTCATCTAGGGTTGCAAGCTCAGTCTGGCTTCCGGTTGCCGTTTCCCAGCCTCATCTATCAGCTGCTGACTGCTCAGAGACCTGTTCCAAGTTTGTCATCAAAAGATGCAAAGAAGGCAAAGGGGAAGAAGACAACGTTCGTCCCTGTTGACCCTGTTTCTCGAAAAGGGTCATCTGCAGAGCGCAAAGCCATCCGGTTGGCAATCAAAATTCTGCAAGATGCCTTGAACGCTGGTAAGTAGTTTCTCACTTTGATGTTCGCTTCAGTTTTCTGGTTTAGTTTCTTGGTATTTTTGACTAAACTGTGCCAAACAAGCAGGGGGAGATGAGTCTGATTCAGAGGCCTGAGGGGGAGATTAAGCTATGGGGGAGCAATTGTTATTATTGCTCATTGTTTTTATTTGATTTTATGTGGTTCTCCCCTGTTTAAAACTTGAAAACTTGAGACTTGTTTTATTTTGTTTCTTTTTTGGTTTTAAACAATTTATTCTTAACAAGTCTTTATCGGTAAATCGTCTTGTGTTGATTGCTGGAATATTTTGCTAGTGAAGGGTTTAAATGGACGAGAGCTAGCCGCAAAAAGAGTTAGCACTCGTGGGAAAAAGATTGTGAGATTTGTAAACCTTCAAGCGATCAAAAAAGGCTTTGAAGGTGAGTGTGTTTTTGTTACTCTTTTAGATCTACACATGGTGTTGTGGTAGATAGACAAGAGAGTAGGCTTAGATTCATAACTTGTAAAAAGAGAGTTTTATAAGTTGAATAAAAGCGTTTGCTTGGTGTGTTTCCAAGCAGTTTGAGTGATTTGTTGTCCTCTATACCTTTACAGTTACAACAAGGATTACTCATGGGAGATGCAATCTCATGTTCTCAACTACGTACTGGTGTCACTTACCTTCTCAAAATGGTTAATCCATTATACAAATCGAGATCAAATATTATCAAGATAACTACTACATAGTTTACGATAATGTTGTATCTTTCTACTACTTATCTTCTTAGCTTCTCTAGTCCTTATCACATTAGGATTTAGCTCTATCTCTATCTCTACTTGTATAAATACAACTCTACCTCTACATGAATACACAAGCTTTCTACAAACTATATCATTGTATCAGAGCTCTCTAAAATCTAAATTTTTTTTCAAAGCTTCTCCTACCTTCTACAACTATGGCTACCAATCCTGAAAATCCTATTGTTACTTCTCACGACGACTCTCCACCTCCAGCTCTTCCTGCATCTACCTCTGCATCAACGGAGCCCTCTCCCTACTACCTTCATCCATCTGACAACCCTGGTGCTCTTATCACTTCTGTGCTCCTTCGCGGCGATAACTACTCTGAATGGGCAACAGAGCTCTCTAATTCGTTGCAAGCTAAACAAAAACTTGGATTCATTAATGGATCTTTTGTTAAACCTGCTGCAGAGCCTTAGTGTTATTGCACGCAATGACAAAATCATCAACGTACACAAGAATATGAATGCACACGTTGTCCCGGACTTTGGAAAACAGAGAGTAGTCCGCATACTTTTGCGAGAAACCAAACTCGCGGAGAGCCGTGGTAAGCTTAGAGAACCAACAACGTGGAGCTTGGCGAAAGCCATACAAAGACTTCTTGAGACGACATACCTTTGTTGGATCAGAACATGGATATCCTTGAGGAAGTTTCATGTGAGATCCCCATGAAAGAAGGCATTGTGAACATCCATCTGATGAACCTCCCAATTCTTAGCAGCAGCAAGACGAAGAAGAAAGCGAACCGTCTTGAGCATGATAACAGGAGCAAATGTTTCTTTGAAATCGACACCCTCTTGTTGAGTATTACCAAGAACCACCAAACGAGCCTTATGACGTTCCAACGAACCACCGGAACGATACTTGTTCTTGTAAATCCATTTGTTTCCAAGTGCTTTCTTCCCAGGAGGTAGAGTCGTAATATCCCATGTGTTACTGATATCGAGAGCATTGATCTCTTTGGACATAGCATCACACCAAACTTTTAACTTTTCAGCATCTTTGTAAAACTTTGGCTCATCAGAAAGTAAGACGGCTGCCATGAACAACCGGTGCGATGGAGAAAAATGTATGTTAGTGTCAAAATCAATAATAGGGTAAGGGGTCGTACCTGAGGCCGTTAGCGAAGAACCAAGATCAGTAGAGGAAAGGACTGTAACAGGGTTATTATTTAGACGAGTAGAGTGATCCACATAGTCGCGTAACAAAACAGAGGGCAGCTTGCGACGATGTCCTTTACCAAGAAGTTCAGGCAGACCCAGAGAGGAAGTAGTTGGAGTAGTGAGAGAGACAACAGGAGGTGTAGAAGATGACACAGTAGGTGAAGATGGAGGCGGAGAACCAGGTGCAGGAGAATGCGGCAAAGGTGACTCCGGTGGAGGGAGAGTCAATGATGGACTAGGAAGCAACCAATCATCGACCATAGAATCACAAGAGTTCATAGGTGGCGTGACATAGTTAGTATCATCGACACCAGGGAAAACGTCTTCAGAGAAGATAACATCCCGACTTGTGAAAAACTCATTGCTATCAAGATCGTAGAGATGCCATGCCTTCTTACCGTAAGGATAGCCGGCAAAAATGCACCTCCGGCTTCGGTCTCCAAACTTGTCCTTATCGCGGGAGTGGCGGTGAGCAAAACAGAGGCAACCAAAGACGCTTAATTGAGTATAATCAGGAGCAGTGTTGAATAAGACTTCATAAGGTGATTTGCCCTGAAGAACCTGAGTAGGAGTGTAGTTAATGAGATGAGCAGCGGTTAGAATACTTTCGCCCCAAAAAGTGAGAGGAAGACGAGCCTGGAAGAGACATGCTCTAGCAACATTAAGGATGTGTCGATGTTTCCTTTCGACACGATCGTTTTGTTGTGGTGTATCCACACAAGAAGTTTGATGCACAATTCCCTGTTGTCTGAAAAATGAAGATAAGACCATGAATTCACTGCCATTATCTGTGCGCACTGTCTTGACCCGACTACCAAATTGTCGTTCACCGTAAGCCACAAAGTTCTTAAGTAATTGAGCAACTTCCGATTTTTCTAACATTAAATAGGTCCATACAGCGCGTGAGTAGTCGTCAAAAACAGTGAGAAAGTATCGTGCACCACAAGAAGATAACTATTAAGGCCAATGTTTATGGCATAGATAATTGACATCCAAAACCATGAATTACTTATTATTCTATTGATGAACAACTTTGAGAACATATCATTTTTATTTTTGTGAAGTTTCATACTTTCATGCATTAAGCTTCAATCACTCACTGTATATTTCCAGTGGCGAAACTTACCATAAAGAGGGCCACTCCGTCAGAAACTTAAAACTTTAATGCGCATTATATGTATAGAAAAGATTAGTTTCAGATATAGCATGGCCTGGTCTAAAGCCAATGTTGTGTAGAAACGTTCTTCGTTGTTTTTTATTAGAAATTTAGGCATTTTTCAATGAGTATCTTCTATAATATGAGAAGGTTTTTTTTCTAACTTTCCCTGCCAATACGACACTTGGCGCGGTATATTTGTGACACATGTCTCTTTCACTAATTAATCTTAAATTAAATATTTTTATATATATTTTTATTTACTTATATCTTATATGGTGGATAGTTTGCTTTAGAAAATAAAATTCACACTGTTACAAAAATATATTTCTTCCAACATTTTAGTTTTAATATACAGTATATTTTCTAATGAAAGCATATATCATATAACTTAAAAAAAGGTACTGATCAAACCAATTAAAACAAAAAAAGTTTTCATACTTTTAAAGTGAAAATTGAAACCAAGTTCATTTATGATAGACTAATTTAAAAATATAAAATATGTACTAATATATTTTAAAAATTACATTGTATTCAATAATCATATATATTGTATTAAAGACAAAACTCAAATAAAAATAAATTTTGTTTAATATTCTATAAGTTACCATTTGACTATCTTTAAGACATATGTATTAAAAGAAAATAAAAATATCATAATGGTATCATAACATAACATTTAGTTTTAACATATAATATATTTTCTAATGAAGCATATACCATATAACCTAAAAATAAAACTACTGATCAAACAAATTAAAACAAAAAAAATTTCATACTTTTAAAATAAAATTGAAGCCAAATTAATTTATGGCAGAATAATTTTAAATATATATATATGTTCTAATATATCTAAAAAATCGCATTGTATCCAGATAAAACTAAATTATATTTAGTATTCTATAAGTTACATTTTGACTCTCTTTAAAACATATGTACTAAAAAAAAATAACATAATTTCTTAATCACCCCATGAAATAATAGAAAATAATAGTTTACAAAATAATTTAATGGTAATTATAGTATTGATTTTTAAATGATTAGAAAATAGAGATAATATATCGAATCTAAAAAACATTAAATTTTACACACTTTTCTTTTCATGAATTTTATTCAAAATTTAATGCGAGATATAATATAAGATATTTCATAAATATATATGACTTGAGCCATATTTTAATATGCATTATTCCAATTTTTTTATATTAAGGGTGATTACAAGATTGGAGAGTAAACACTTGAGCATATGATAAATCGTGTATACACTTATTAATTATTCAAAATAATCATTGGTGATTCTTCTGTTACCTTGTAAAACATATTATCTAGATTCATAATCTCATTAGTATAGTACAAAATTCAGGTTTTATAATTCGTTTATTGATTGGATGAATTTGAGTCGGTCTGATTTTTTTCTCACATATCTTATTTTAAAATCATCAAAATCTGATGGAAAATTCAACATATAGATTTTTTTTTTGTCAACAAAAGAATCAGCTCAAACGAGCCAATTTGAAGGAAAGTTGCCTACAAACAAAACATGATGCGGGGATAGGCGCGCTTGGCGAGCCAAAGAATCCGCTTTGTCATTTGCATTTCTAGAAATATGAAATAAAGAGAAAGAAGAGAACTCCTCCTGATCCGTCTTGATTCCGTCCAAATATGTTGCAAAGGCCGGTCAGTCTTGAGGGGAAGACACCATCTTCACCAGATCCAAACTGTCCGTAAAAAAAGCCACCTCTCTAAAGTCGTGGCCAATCATACACCGCATCGCCCAGCTGAAAGCTTCCACTTCTGCATGTAGGCACTACAAGAAAATAAGTTTATTGAGACGTATTTTTAAGACAAAAAAATTTCTTCACAAATTTGTGACACTTTAAATACGATATTATGACTAAGTTTATTTGTAACAAATTCATAGTATTTTCGTCACTATATTATGACGAAAAAACTCAGTAACAAAAGTTTGTCACAATTAGTGATGAATATGCTACGATAATATTAATCGTCACTCTTATGACTACATTGTGACCAATATGTTGTTGCAAATTAGTTATGAACTTATAAAAGATATGCAAGTCACAGTTTGTGACATAAAATGAGTAAACGTTAGTCATAAAATAGTATAAATTGTTATGTCATTTATACAAAGCCCATTAAGCCAAGTCTCTAACCCTAATTTAACAAGACTAATTTAAGAGATGATTAGGGTTTTATTCTTTATAATTCCGTGCCTTCATAACCTAGAGAGAGAGAGAGTGAACCATTTGAGAGAAAGAGAACAAGGAGCCACAATTGAGATTAAGGACATATCTTACATGCTCTAAGAGATGGTGGAAAATAAGGGGTAAACGGACTCTTTTATGGACGAATTTTGGTGAACAATTCCCCAACCCATAGATGTAAGTTTTCCCCAAAGGATTTTGTAACCCCTTTTGTAGATTAAATGTTATACATGTTTTCTCAAACCTATTCTGCGCAGATCCATGAATTAACATCAGTCATCTTGTGAAATCGTTTTCCACTGCTACAAATTGAACCATAAGCTGATCTACCAACCGTTGGAAAGATCTGAGTCTTACCTTTCCAGAAAGCCTGAAATCGTTTCCATAGGAGTTATAACATGGAAGTTATCATCGAATATGTCCATCTGGACGAATTTGTGATTTATTTTCTTTGTAAGAATAAAGATAGCTTATAATGTATATCTAATGTTTATGATTATAAAAAATTTGTATGATAATAAATTTAAAAAATAATATTGTTTTGAGATTGATTTTTTAGTTATAATTTTTATCATATGCAATGAATTTTTATTAATAACACCATTTGAAAATAACTTCTAATGATAAAATTGGACATTATGATAGTCACAAAATATCATGATTTTTGAGTATTTGTTAAAATTTTGCGAAAAAATTCTAATTATCATTTGTGACCATTCGAGATTATAGTTTCGTAATAATAAGATACATAATTAAAACGTTATTTTAAACATGAATTGTGACGATTTAAAGAAGTTTTGTTAGTCTGTAATTAAGACAGTTTTGTTACTTTTTGGTGTCGTAGTTATTGATGACAAAAAGGTTACTAATATATTCGTTGCAACTCTTGTGACGTTTTTGTTACAAATAAAAATTTGTGACCATTGTATTGCAACCATTCAAAAATCGTCACAAATTTGTAACAATGTTTATATTGTGACTAAATATTTTGTATTGTGACTAAATATTTCGTCTTAATAAAATTATTTTCTTGTAGTGAGGGGAGATAGACTGCGCCGAAAATTGGTTGCTCCTAGAATTGGTGGGGAGCCTTGCGAAGAAGTACAAAACCATCCTGCACCCGCAAAACCATCTGTTTCTTTCCGGGTCCTCGGCTCCATCGGCGGAACCCTCCTCTTCCATTGGTTTATTCAGGCGGAACATATAGATATTATAAGTTTAAATATAGTTAATTGAAATAAACATTTAGATGTAAGTTAAAATAAATTAGAAATGAAGTTATGTCAGAAAAAAATAAATGGAATGTATGTGTTGTTGATATCAAATTTTCTGATTTTGTCTTCCCTTCCATGATCTACACCAATTGACATATTGGAGAGTTCATTTTTTGACAATTAAAAGAACATAATGAATAAGAATAGAGACAAGGACCGAGAAATAATCCATCATCATAGAATTATAACACATTTTAAGCATTCATATAGAGTTTCTAATTCACAAGATGTTAGGAGGCTAACTGAAGAATCAAACCATAGCAACATATTGTGGAGTCAAAAAGAAAATCAAATATTAAGATTGAGTTAAAGAATATATAAAGTTGTAAAACCACTCGCAAAAAGATAAATATTTATCAATTATTTTTCTTTATGATTGAGACTAAAACATAATTTTTATTTATTTATTTTCATGTTTACTGAGTTTCGATAATAATTTTCATGTTTGTAAACTATTTTCAGTACTCAATTTTTGTTTCGAATGTCTAATATATGGTCTCTACAAAAACCTCATGTGTACTAAGACTATCTCCAATATATATTCTACTTTTTAATCTAAAATAGAGCATAGTTTTTTCAATGTATCAATCTATTGTATACTCTAAAATAGAGAAGTGTAAAAAATTAAAGTTGCATATAGAGTAACCCTACCATTTATTCTATTTAGAGTAAGATATAGAGTAGAGTTAGAACAAATGTTACTCTATAACAGAGTATTGACTTTGAAATAGAGTGGGGTTGGAGATGCTCTAAGAACCTAACAATTTATCAAAAAACAGTAAAATCCAAAACAACAAAACTTTGAGAGATTTAATAACTTCAATCAAAAAAAATTTCGATATGTTTTGTTTATTTTATTTTGCGCCCAAACATTAATAACCATATATATAAAGCATTTATAATAAAGAAACACATAATAAACATTTTTTAAAAAAAATCATATAAAAAATACATTTCAAAAATATATTTCTAAGTTTAAGATATATCATAACTAATAAAAATAAAATAAAATAAATCTCGCGCATCGCGCGAGTCTATTTCTAGCATATATATATGTTAAGGCTAGAGTTTCTATGAAAAATAATTTTTTTTTTTTAGCCATGAGTAGTTACAACAAGGATTGATTACTCATGGGAGATGCAATCTCAAGTTCTCAACTACGTACTGGTGTCACTTACCTTCTCAAAATGGTTATCCATTATACAAACCGAGATCAAATATTAAAGCCAATGTTTATGGCATAGATAATTGACATCCAAAACCATGAATGATTTTTTATTCTATTGATGAACAACTTTGAGAACATATCATTTTTATTTTTGTGAAGTTTCATGCATCAAGCTTCAATCACTCAGAAACTTAAAACTTTAGTGGGCTTTATCTATATTAACATTTTTAAGTACATTTTGTGTTATGCCCTTTTAATTGTAGTTATTTAAAAATTTATTTAAAATCTTAACCCCTAGAAAATTTCCTAAAATAACAATTACATCAGATTTTGTTTTCTAAATATTTTACATTCCATTCCATTCCTACTAGAAATGTAACAACCTGCAATCAATATTTTATAAAAATAGAAGCTATACTATATTAATAACACATTCTATTGTTTTTTGAAGATATTCTATCTCTAAATTCTTTGCAAACAAAGAAAACAATAATTTAATTCCTATTTTGTTTTTTGAAATATGTTAGCTTTGATTCTTAATGTAGATAAAAATGTTAATATAGATAAAAACTTTGATTCTCATTTTTTAAAATCATATTTTTGATATATATATATATAAACTTAATAAAAACTTTAAAATATTATAAATAAAAGCTTATAAAAAGTTAAAAGTATTATACAATGTTTTTATATAGTAGGACGGGTTATAAAAAAGACATGTTGGAATTAATAAAATAATAAATTTGTGATAAACATGGATTAAATCCTTATTTTATTATTTGTCAACACTACTAATATTAGAATATTTGACATATCAAATCAACTTACTTTAACTAAGATTGTGTAAAATAAGTAAATCATTATGAAAATATGACTTAATCACAACTTATAAATTACTTATTATGTATTTAAATCCTTTATTTTTTGTTCTAATAACTAAAAACTAAATAGAATCTCAAACACTAAATAAAACAAACTAAGTTTAACAAAAAAAAATAGTTACACAGTGTACCGCAGGTTAAAAATTTATATTAACATTTTAGCCGTTTGAACGACTGAAAATTTTAATTATTCTTTAAACCGCAGAAAATTTTAGTTATTTCTTTATTTACAAAACAACCACAATTTAACATACAAATACAATATAAATTATAGATAATTATAAAAATTATAGACCCGTGGTGTACTACGGGTTAACATCTAGTGTGTATAGAAAAGATTAGTTTCAGATATAGCATGGCTGGTCTAAAGCCAATGTTATGTAGAAACGTTCTTCGTTGTTTTTTACTTATAAATTTAGGCATTTGTCAATGAGTATATATATATCCCGAGCTTTTTGCAATAAAGAGATTGGAAGATGGAAGAGATGCAAAAGATACAATTAATAGGGAGGGATCAGAATTTAACTTGGATTAAGTACTTAAAGGACTTGGTATGCTCATGCAAATGTTGGTTACAATAGAAGTAAACACAAATTCAAACACACAAGAGAAGGAGAAAAAAAAACCATAAAAGAAGAAAATATTTTTACAATACATAATAGGTCATATTATAAAACAGCTAAATGGACCAATTCAAAATTATGATCATAGAAATACCTACAAAATCTATGCATTTCATTGGTCACTATAAAAAAATATCAAATGTTAAATATGTATCCCGACATAGCCCTGATTAATCCCTAGTTATAATCTAATTTAGACCATATCTGTATACTTTTTCTTTCTTTCTTAAACCATTGTTTTATATTTTTATGTTCTTTTTTTTTTAGGTTTTAATTGTCTAAGACCACCAAATTAATTTTGCAATGATAATAGCTACATTTAAAGAACCACCAAATTATTATTTACTAAAATTTATGGTTTAATAAATTATTTGGCATAATATTAATTATAATGAACTAAACATACTGTTTAAAACAAACATACGTCTAGATACATTATTATTTCTTTTTTTGTTGTTATCTCAATACACAAGCTTAAGTGTCCATAGTACATATCTTAAGAAATATATATTACATAAGATATTCCTTTCTTCACATATTTTACACACATGTTTTATTCTTTACCTCGCATCATACACACATCACACTTTACTACTTCGTATTATAGACACAGTATTTTATTCGTTACTTCACATCTCTTACTTAACATCAATTCTTTACTTCTTTACTTCACTTCACTTCATGCTTTATTCTAACAGAAAAATGTAGAAACTTCTACTATATAATCTTACTAATAGCAATAAGAGTAATCACCCAAAAAAAGTAATCTATCAAGAGATATAAAACATAAGAAACATGATTAGCCATGGATACGTTGATTGGCAGTTCAGTGGCAGCGATGCAGCTGAAAAGGCCGCTGCAGTCTCTCTAGGTACTTACTCGTCTGAAATCTTTGGCATGTGCGACCCTCAAGGAAAGCCTATTTTGCCTCCACTAAGCGAGGAGGCAGAGACCAGCCATACTGCCGAAAAGGCAGTCGTTCAAGCTGTCCTCTGTGGCAAAGGAAACGCCTACGCCCCTAGTATTGGCCTTTCGGTTGCAAAACGGTAAATATAGAATGTTAACTATTTTAGACTTTTTTGCACATTTTTGTAGTATTGTTGGTTAGATCTATATATGTTAGTTTTTGGATTGGTTCAGGTTAGTCCTTAACTTATTTGAGAATTAAGCCGAATACATTATGGCCAGTCGAGTTAGATAGAATCGGTTCAACGAAATTGGCATCCTTGGCTGTTTTGAATCTTAACTCTATGCTTATCAGTGCTGTGGCGGATTATTTAAACCGAGATCTTGATAACAAGCTAACGGGAGATGATGTATATATGACTGTTGGGTGCAAACAAGCAATCGAGCTTGCGGTCAAAATCCTGGCTAAACCAACAGCCAACATCTTGCTTCCGAGGCCTGGCTTTCCATGGGACATAGTCCACTCTATTTACAAACATCTTGAGGTTCGAAGGTATGAAGTCATCCCAGAAAGAGACTTTGAGATCAATTTCGACAGCGTCAGAGAGATGGTAGACGAGAACACGTTTGCGATATTTATAATCAACCCCCATAACCCCAATGGGAACTACTACACTAAGGCTCATCTTGAGCAGGTATTTAAGTAATTTTACTCTTGGAAAATTGTTCACATAAAACATGATTGGCTAGATGAACTAGGCATGCATAAAATCTAGTTTTTGTTTACGTTTTTTCTTCAAATTAAGTAATGTTATAATCAAATTTCTCTCCTACGTTGTAAGCTTAACCCACAAAAACAAATAAACACATTTTTCTATGTCATTTACGATTTGCAGTATCGAAAACATAAATTCTACTATATTAATTGAGAAGTACAAATATGAAACTAATCTTATAGAGTGTAAAAATTTACATTGTCATGTTAGTAATCTCAAACAAAATAAGTTTTAGAAAACATATATAACAATAATTTTTTTAATTATATTATGAATTTATGGAGAAAATGTTGATCCGTGTTTTATGCCACAAGATATCTCCTAGTAGCTTTATTTTAAGGCAATCAAGATGCAATCTTTACTTTTGAAATCAATCACAGCTGGCGACACTGGCTCGGGAACTCGGGATAATGGTAATTTCGGATGAAGTATATAGATGGACCGTGTTCGGGAGTAATCCCTTTGTTCCAATGGGAAAATTCTCCTCGATAGTACCCGTAGTTACTGTCGGGTCCATATCGAAAGGGTGGATAGTCCCAGGATGGCGAACCGGCTGGCTTGCACTGCACGATATAAATGGTGACTTCAAAACCACCAAGGTTGGTCCGGAAACAGCAATATGCATTATTTTCCTATATATAATTCTATATTAGATTAATAGTTAAAAAAAAAAAAATCATTTCAATTCATTTTCTTGGCCTTATCTTGTTTTTATATGTACAGGTCTTAAAAGCTGCTAAAGAATATCTTGAGATTAGTTCTAAACCACCAACTGTTATCCAGGTTCGGATCGCGTTTCATTAAAATTTGTTCAATCTCCAGAATTATTATAAATAAATATTATGAATGCGATATTCCATCATGAATTCAATATAGGCGGCTATTCCTACCATCTTGGAGAAAACTCCTCAAGAGTTCTTCGATAAGAGGCAGAGTTTTCTGAAAGACAAAGTGGAATTTGGATATTCAAAGCTCAAGCACATACCAACCCTCACCTGTTACATGAAACCTGAAGCATGCACTTTCTTATGGGTATTGATTTTATTAATCTATATTATTTTTACATTTTTTAATTACTGTTAATTAATTTTTCACAATATTTTTGAGTTTGAAACCAACTTCTCCTTGTGTGGATGGGCATACCGCAGACAAAGCTGGACCCATTGGATTTTGTAGACATTGAAGACGATCATGACTTCTGTAGAAAGCTTGCTAAGGAAGAAAACCTCGTTCTTTTACCTGGTAAAACCTTGATTGTGAAAACCTCGTTCTATTATTTATTATTATTATTTTTTGTGAACACTTGTCAAATAAAAATTATAGATTAAACATGCAGTCTAGTGGTTCGTACTAGAGTTTGTTGTTGTGTCACAACCCAGTTTTAATCCGACTGAATGCATGTTGTTGACAAAAATCAAATAAAAAATATTGTGTGTTGGATTGGTTTAGGGATTGCATTTGGTCAGAAGAACTGGTTGAGGCATTCTATCGACATGGAGACTCCGAGACTAGAGGATGCATTTCAAAGATTGAAGAGCTTCTGTGAACGCCATTCCATTATAGTTGAAGCTAATGGCGCCAACTAAAGACTTCCGACTTCTCGAATATATCTGAGGCTAAGATATAAATGGGGATGGTTTGCTGATATGAAATAATAAATCATTAAGAGTTTGTGATAAATAAAATGGTGTTTTAATCCCTCACATCAATCATTAAGAGCATGTATCTTTGAGAAATTATTTCCATGTATTTTCTAATTTTCTACTCATGTAGGAAACAAATATAATTCTATTTATTCTCAGTTGAATAGATTGGTTCGATTTGAGTTCAGAATTTATTATTTGGAACCACCTTATATACTACTTATTAGGAGCCAACAAAACAAATTGAACCAGAGATTACAGCCAAAGTGAATAATGATTTTAGTTTGGTTCAGCTAAAATTTAACCTGATTAAATCCATACACGCTTAATTTACACTGATTCAATCCATAAAAAGTAAAGAAATAATGATTTCATTTGCTTCTGGTTCAAAAGAAATAATGATTAAAGAATTGTATTTTACACGGCTCATATCTACTGAGGCCGGTGGTGTTGTGGGGGTATTTTTTTAGTTAGAAACTACAAACAAAAACATACGGATCAACGTACGAATCTTTTGAGCTATCAACAAAACAAGTAAGAAAGGAGATTCCGACTACACAAACAGCTCAATTGCGCATGTGTTTTCAGTGTTTGTTACGAGAAAGAAGATGATAAAAAGTTGTTATGACATTCAAAAAAAAAAAGAAAAAAGTTGTTATGAGTTTCAAAATATCTACGGTATTTCTCATTATCTGTAATATGTCAGCTGTACAACGTACCTAATATATATATATATACTAGTGCCATGGCCCGTGCGTTGCACGGCCTAATTAAAAATAGTGAATTTTAATTTTAAATTAACATTCCTTCACGGGTACAAACAATTGTTATAGAATCATCGAGTATAGAAAAATAATACAAACGTTCTTGATTTCGCAAGAATTATACTTTACAGTAGCCTGGTATCTTTTTTTCTTGGTTCCGCTTCTCTTCTTTATTCTTATATTCCACTTTGAATTTTTTTCAGACTTTCATCATTCTATATTCACTAAACCATAGTATACCTAATGAGAATAAATACGTTTAATTAGTATAGTTAAGATTAAGAACAATGATACATCAAGATACAAACTGATAAGTGAAAGGAATTGTAGCTGTCATAGTAGAGTAGGAGACAATTTAAAACTTTCATTGGCGGAAAACTCTTGCTCTTATTATGTTGGAGATTAACCGGAAAATCAATGCTAGAAAAAAAAAAAAAAAAAAAAAGATAGTAGTGTAAACTATAAAATCTGGAATATACACTTGCAAATCCATAATTCTGAAGACTAATAATAATTGCAAAACATAAAGAAGAGGAAAAACGATCTGTATCCCTCTATAAACTTTCATATAGCACCGTAACTACACATTCTAAATCTCGATTTCAGTCCACATAAATAAAAAGTTATAGTCCCGTTTGCCCATTTAAAGTTCAAAACCTTCATCCCCATTAATGTTGGTGAACTCGGTTTATGACATAAACCCGATACCAACCCAAAAATCCACTAAAATAAACCGAACTGAAACCTGATTAATTTTTTTTTTTTTTTAAAGAAGAAAAAACCATCTCTCTTCGTCTTCTTCCTTCCTCCACCTTCTAATACCAGATTTTCTTCTCAAAAATTAAATAACCATAATTTCTATTAAAAAAATTTACTTTTCTTTCCTCCCTACGTGACACTTCTGACTTCTCCTTCTCTTCTCTTTGATTTTTTTTTCCAGATTCGTAACCTCTGTTCCAATCTTATCACTCGTCACATTTGATTCTAGATCTTTTGCCTTCGAACAATTCAGAGAAAGAAAACCTTAAACATGATTGTGTGTGGATTATAGCTAATTTCGCAAACAAATTACACCTTGAATTTGAGAAACTGATTTCAAAATCTGGGTTTGAAGGTCACCACTGCCATGGAATAGCCAAATTCAGAATCACAAATTGTTCCTCCTCCGTCGTCGCCGTCACCGTTAACGGTGGTTTCAATTCGAAGTCTCAGCAGTTTCGTATTGATACTTAGGATCCCACAAATCTGAAATCAGAGTTTCTTCTCGGAGACATCGCGAAGCTATCATCGACGCTTCTGCTTTGTCTGTAAGGGACATTTCGAAGGAGATGAATCGGAGAAGAACTTTCATGACATGCATATAAAATCAGAGACCCACTCATTTAAGTCATGCAGAGAGAGAGATAAAACAAACCGGAGAGATTTGAGTGGGTATTTGATTTGTTTACCACCCATCTTCTTCCAATGTCAGAATTGGTTAGAGAAGCTGAATAATTTTTCTATTTTCTTTCTCTGTAGTATTGATGGCGGATTTAGAAGAAAGAATGGAGGATCTAATTAGGTTTTGAGAATTTAGAGAAGAAGATGTTAATGTATCTGTATTTACTTTTGGTACAATGGATTATACAGATGAAGACTTTCGTTTATGAAATTGGGAGAGAACTTGGTTGAGGGAAAGAACTTTGAGATCATGGTGGAACGGTTTCTAAGAAAGTGGTACTGGTTTTTTTTCTCGGGTTTTTTTTTTTTTTTTTTTTTTTTTAAGAATAATAGAGTACAATACATTGAAAGCGAAAGACCAAAATTTGAGACTTTTGCCAGATGTCAGAAGGAGAGAGTGGCAGTTAATTGAAAATTTACTTGTGACTTATAGAATAAGGATATATATATATATATATATATATATATATATTTTATCAATTTTAATGACACATGTTATAATATGCGTATAATAAAATTTCTTTTTTATTTTTGATTACCACCAAGAGTTTACTTGATTTATCAATTAAGTGATTTCATTTGGGATTCGATTAGTAAAGTATATATAAGAGAATTCCACTAATTTTGTTTACATTTATCAGTAAATAATTCAAAAATCAAGTAATTCTGAGCAATATATAAAGGAAGTAATCCTGATTCTTGAGCTATTTTTTGGTACGGTAACAAAATTTATGGTTGTTTTA
Organism: Camelina hispida; assembly: GCA_023657505.1. Classification (NCBI taxonomy): domain Eukaryota; kingdom Viridiplantae; phylum Streptophyta; class Magnoliopsida; order Brassicales; family Brassicaceae; genus Camelina; species Camelina hispida. The sequence goes on along the minus strand of CP094635.1, from coordinate 11,691,229 downwards.
ACAAAAAAAAAAAAAAAAATCAGAAAACTGATTTTTCATGGATCTGTATAAATGACATATCTTGTAGTGGTATTTGGATATTTAAGGTTTGGACAATTTTTGGCATGAGACCTAGCTTTTTTAAGTCTTATCCCATATTCGCTCGTTTAATTATTTTAAGACAAACAAACTACTTTGGGTTGACAAAAGTATTATTTTCACATTTGTAATTACCTTAATTAGAGGGAAATCAAGGTTTAACATGTAGAGGCAGGCACGAAGATGCATTATTTCATTTTGTCCTCTCAATTCATTTTTCAACATCCCACGTGAAATATCAGTTGGATATTCGTTGGCAACCAAGATATTCGTTGGCAAACTGAATACTCGTTGGCAATCAAGATAAGTGTACTATGTACTAGGCAGTGTAGTAACTATACAATACTTTTGTTATTTGGTATGTATTTTATTTGGACCTTTCGGTGCGGTATCCAAACTCCAGAGTCTTCTTACATAAAGGCTTAAAGACACTTGGTTATCAATATGAGAATACTTGGACTTTTTGTCTCGGCAAGACTTTAAAACTCACACAATTATTTCACTCTCTAATTAGCTCTTTTGTTGTATCCAAATATCAAATGTAGTCTTGGAACATTCCTGATATTTTACTTTACACATTCATGTTCATCAGTCTTTGTTACCTTAGGACTTACGAGCGGGAAGGACTTGAAACCCGACTGCCAAATGTTAGGGTTTAAGACAAAAAAAAATTTATGCAATGAGTTCGTTATTTTTGGGAACCTTTAAACATAAAGAACTGTGCATGGGTGAATATGCATTTGAAATTAATTGTCTATTATTGATTATAATTTTGACTCCTGATCCGGAGGGTGTCGCAGACTTGTATACATAATTCTATTCTACGTGTACTAATCCCCTTGATCGAGAGAAACCCACACGTTCCAACGCGTAGACACTCAACATATAAATTTAACCCTAAGTTTACAAAAGATTACTTGTAATCAGCTTGATCGAAGTTTCCCACGTTCTAACGCGTGGAGGCTCGACATAGATTATTTACTATTTGTTTCTCTCAAGATTTTTTTGGATACTCAGCACGTGAAAATCATGTGTTTAAGGTTTTTTTTTTTTTGAAGTACTATATAATCCCCCTCGTAGCGATGAAAACAATCACCAAACCAAAAATCTAAACAAGAAAAATATAAGAAATATGGCCAAACTTACTTCCGTCAACTGGCAGTTTAGTGGTAACGAAGCAGCCAAAAAGGCTTCAGGTTTTACCCTAGGCAGTTACACCTCTAGAATCATGGGTCTGTGTGACCCTAATATACCCATTTTGCCCCCTCTAACTGAAGCCCCCGAGACTAGCCATACCGCTGAGAAGGCAGTTGTTAAAGCTGTCCTTGACGGTAGTGGAAACGCCTATGCTCCAAGTATTGGCCTTCCCGCAGCTAAAAGGTAATATATACATCGAATTATCGTTGATCATTTAAGATATTTTTCTTGAAAAGCCCTAAGAAAAACTGTCCCACAAAAAAAATTGTTTTACAATATGATCTAGCCCATATAACACTTTTAGTTTCACCTTAACTCTATATTTTCTATGACAAATTGTTTTTTGCTTCCGTTGTTCTCAGTGCGGTGGCAGAGTTTCTAAGTCGAGATCTTCCGAAGAAACTGACTAAAGATGACGTGTTTATGACCGTTGGTTGCAAACAAGCCATCGAGCTTGCAATTGAAATCTTGGCTACACCGAAAGCCAACATCTTGCTTCCGAAGCCGGGCTTTCCATGGGACATGGTCCACGCAATCTACAATAATTTTGAGGTTCGTGAATATACTTTCCTCCGTGAAAAGAACTATGAGATCGACTTTGACAGCGTCCGTTCGCTTGTGGACAAGAACACATGTGCGATACTTATTATCAACCCACACAATCCTAATGGGAACACGTACTCTGAAGCTCATCTTAAGGAGGTATTTTACAGATACTCTAATTAGCTATACACCTTATATGATCTCATCTTTGATAATGTGTAACGTAACTATTGAATATTTCTTTATATATAAGCTGGCTGAGTTGGCCCGAGAACTAGGGATACTGGTGGTTGCTGACGAAGTTTTCAGATGGACTGTGTTTGGGAGTAATCCCCATGTTCCCATGGCGAAATTCTCGTCGATCGTACCTGTGATCAGTCTCGGTTCTCTATCGAAGGGATGGCATGTACCCGGATGGCGAACCGGCTGGCTCGCGCTGCACGATCTAGATGGTGCCTTCCAATCCAACAAGGTTCTAATCCACTTTTTCCGACCACCCTTTAAACATTACTACCATTACTTTATATCGTCGGTATATATATAAGTTAAAAACAAATTTTTTGCCTCCAAACAATGAGATTACATGCCATTGACATACTAAATCTCTATGAATGTATTGATTAATTTTATCATTGTATAAATATATATATTTGGTGTACGTGAAAATCAAATTTTGTTTCTCGTCCACATCGTCTATTTAAAGAGTTGAAAATGTCCACACGTACGTAGTTTTCCTTGTCCTAATCTTGCTATATATGTACAGATCACAAGTGCTCTTAAGAATTTTCTGGCGATAGATAATAAACCAGCAACTGTTATCCAGGTATGGGATTTTCTAGTTCGGAAGCATACTGTAACCAAGGTTTATTTATTATTATTATTTTTTTTTGCATGCATATATTAAGGTGAATTCGTGACTTTTATCATGTAGGCAGCTGTTCCCACCATCTTGGAGAAAACTCCTAAAGAGTTCTTCGAGAGGAGGAAGGCTTTTCTAAAAGAGAAATCGGACGTTGCATTTGCCAAGCTCAAAGAAATACCAGTCCTAACCTGCTACCACCAAACTGAAGCCTGCACCTTCTTATGGGTATTCTATTATTACTACATTTCTGACTTCTTATTTTGAAACAATCTTACAATATATACATGTTTTTTCTCTTCTCCCAGACCGAGCTGCACTTGCGATTCTTTAAGGACATTAAAGATGATGAAGAATTCTGTGAAAAACTTGCTATTGAAGAAAGCCTTGTCCTTTTACCAGGTATTTATGATTAATTTCTCATTAATTACCTATGATCAAGGTAATTTAACGGTTTAGCTTTTAAGACATCTTTCGCATAACAACATATATATAGCTTTTAAGACATCTTTCGCATAACAACATATTGGTTTAGGGATTGCTTTTGGTCTGAAGAACTGGGCGAGGCATTCTATCGACATGGATATTTTCGCTTTGGAGGATGCATTTGCAAGACTGAAGAGCTTCTGTAAACGCCACACCACTATACTTTTAGCTCCTTCAGTCAAAGACGTCAATGGTGTCAACTAAAAGGTCAATATGGATCTTTGCCCAAGTCTTTTTACATATGCTATAAAAAAAGGTGTGTTTTATTGATCTCAGATAAGTCATGAACACATTCGTATCGTACTAGTATTAAATAAAATTGGTGTACTTATCACCAACCATGTAATGTTTTCTCGTAGTTTGCAATATTTCTACCACTAAAATTGGTGTACTTATCACCAACCATGTAATGTTTTCTCGTAGTTTGCAATATTTCTACTACTAAAATTGGTGTACTTATCACCAACCATGTAATGCATTCCTACTTTTCAATAAATAAAATTAAGAATTTCTGTTTTATGATGATCGTTTGATATGGATTCGTGTGCAATTACCAATTTTGGAATATCTCTTTTGATTTATCTTTAAGTATCTTCAACAGACATGTGTCGTGTCGTGTAATTCAAAAGCATGTTGATTGCTGAATCGGATTTCTAATTGTAGGCAAGAGCACTTTTATTTCTAGAAAATCCAATACAAGATAAAACAAAACAATAAGAAACAAAGCATGCAATCTAACATATATATATGAGATAGTCAACTACTAAACTTACAACGATGAGTAAATTATTACATCGTACATCACTAAGATTTCGTAGTTTTCCAAATCTATTCGCTCAAAGACGAAGACTCAAATAAATGGAGTCGTAGGAATCTTTGCTTCTTCTTTAGTGCTGATGAGTAATCGACAGAATTACTGTGTTTTTGTTGTATTCTGTGTTTGATATGGTTATGCATTCCACGTGATATATCACTTTTATAGGACAATGAAGGAAAACAGAAAAAAATGATTAACTCACCCAAATCATTTAAACAAATGAGTTGGGTTAACTCATGACCAATAACACTGTTCATTTGAGATTGCCAACACTGATTATTATATGATATTAGTAAAATATGAGCTATATTTGTTTGCTTTTTTATTGGTTAAGGTTACTCCTTAACTTATTTGACTTAGATTTCAAACAAATATATTCTGACCAGTCATGCTAGATAGAAGTAGCACTGAAAAGAGTATGCAAACTAAAAATGGGTACGGAATCAGGGACGGAAAATGATAAAGTAAAAATTTATAGATACGTGTATGGTATGGATACTTTAATAAACATATAAGAAAAGATACTCATATTTTAAGTAAGAGGAGATCAGTAAAGCTAATGGAAAAAGGAGAGAGGAAAAAAGCGACTAGAAAGTAGAAAAAAATAAGAAATGAAAATATGTTTATGATAAAAATGTTATGAATGAAATGAAATGGATGCAAATATCATAACTTCGATGTTATCTTCTCCTAAAGCATCTAAGGCCTCCCCATAGAGTTCTTGATCCCAAAATTTCTCCAGTAAGAGGACGGCTACCAAATATAAGTGCATGTGCTACTGGCCGGCAGACCTAACGCTGAACTTTTCAGGACTACAAGCCAAAACATATATATATATATATATATATATATATATGTGTGTGTTCAACTAGACCATTAGACTAAGGAAACTTTGTTCAAAAAGCAGCCGAAATTTAATTTTATTATTAACAGCTGCAAGCTATTGCTTGGCTTGCTTGGCCTCTTGGCTGGCTCTGCTGGCCGGTTTAGTAAAATTGAAAGTGTAACATCCACGAACCAGCTTTTAGGGTTTTGAGATAGATGTCTGTCGATATTATCAATTTCTAGTTCAATCAGTTTGTTTTAAATCATTGAATTGGAGCAGTTTGGTTTAAGAAAAACTGTGATATTTAAAGATGGAATTCGACTTAGAGATTTGGTCAGCCTTTTTTGTCGTTTCGAGAGAGAGAGAGAGAGAGAGAGAGAGAGAGAGAGAGAGAGAGAGAGAGAGAGAGAGAGAGAGAGAATCTTTTGAGAGATGGAGAGTGAGAGAGAGGCTAAGAAATAGAATCTTGCTATTTAGATTCATATCTCTAAAAAGATCATGGATGTTTTCTCTATTTCTTAAGTTGATAATAACATCTTATTATATAAAGTTGGGTTTTGAAAGTTAGTCAATAACAAGATTTTGACATGTGTCAAGTTATCAATATGAGATTTTGACATGTGTCAAGTTAATATTTAATAGGAAAAAAAATTTTATTACAACAAAAATATTTTATTCTATTTTTAATAATATTAATAATGTAAAAATATATCATTACAAGATTTTGACATGTGTCAAGTTATCAATATGAGATTTTGACATGTGTCAAGTTAATATTTAATAGGAGGAATTTTTTTATTACACAAACATATTTTATTTTATTTTTAAAAATATTAATAATGTAAAAATATAATTATCAAAAATTACAGATTGTATCATATTTAAATGATTTATTCAAAAACATTGCTTTCAGCTTCTTTTAATTGGGAAATGTTTTTTAATGGGAAGGTAAAATTTTCTTATTTTTTAAAACCAAAATTTTCTCTACTTTTTTTTTCAGTTGGAAATAGATAAGAATGATATGTTGACCTAAAAAAAATTAACATATGCGTCTTCTTTTTCTAATACTGAAATTTAAAATTTGTTGTAGTATTTTTAGATTATTTTTTAATTTATATTTTAATCTTTGAATTATTTGGGATTCATATATTACCGTGCTTATAATTTTCAATTGTTTTTTTTTAATTATGTCAAATTAATTTTCTTCTAATTTCTCAACCTTGATTGGTTGGCCATATATCTTTGTTTTTTTTTTTGCAAACATAATTGTTACCATTATTCATTCAACTCCAAAAGGAGATAACGAGTAGAAGCTCATCAACCTAATGGATGAATAAAATAGGCTAATCAAATACAAGCTTACAACAAACATAGATAGATAGACTGGAAAAACATAGATCGTTGTTGATAGATCCATAGGAGCTTAAAGACTGTTACACCCTGATTTGCGGAAATATTTTAAAAAAATTGATTTGACCACATATATCACCAAAATGCACTTATTTTTTGGTCAAAGTGCCTTAGAGAACTTTATGACGGGTGACCTTCCTGGAAGTGATTGTCGGAACTTTGTGAGTGAGGAAAAAACACAGGAAAATGTCATTTGTTGATTTTGTAGAGTCGGTAAACAAGGTTTTAAAGTCTCTCAGACGTAACAAACCGGCCATTGAATATGGATGGATCCACTGGCCATGATAGATGTAAGGCTCACTTAGGAAGGTGGACCCATGGACTGAGAGTGTACATGGGCTCACTAAGCAAGGTGGCGGTTGAGGCGTTACAGAGAGAGATGCTACGTCATGGTATGTCAAAGACACTTCCACGAATACATTGAGAAATTTAACATTAGTTACTATCAAAAGATTTTGTGACGTTAGAAAATGGTTTTTACTCTCATTGGATGTCGGAGCAAGCCATTTTTAGATAGCAAAAAGACGTGAACATGTTCTCTTCACACATGAGGAGGGCAGAACTGAAGTTCTCTATATGGTGGAGAAGGTTGGATGCAAGGTTATCTCCCCAAAGGAGGAAGGCGGAGTGAATGTTCTCTTCATGGTGGAGGAAGTTGGATGCAAGCAGTGCCGTGCCCAGGTTTATCGGGGCTTAAGGCGAGTTTAACATTAGAGGTCATTTTAATATATTTTATGAAAATAAATAAATATTAAAATTCAAAACTAAAATAAAATAAATATCAAAAATTCGAAACTATAGAAATTGTTCAGAAAAAACAAAATCTAAAAAGCCTTAAACATAACCGTTCTTCTTTCTATTTCAATAAACTCTTTCATCAAACTTTTTTAATCTTTCTTCCTTCGGTTTTTCGACCTTACTCGGTCTTTCACAATATAAGGTTTTGTTTTCCTTTTTATATATTTATATAAATAAATATATTCAGAAGAGTCATACATAGGTTGTTTAGGAAATAAAAAGAGTCTCAAAACCATAATGATACACCATATTTTCCATAATTGAGGGTAAAAAAACACACAAAAAAAAAAAAACTATATACTTTGGGGGCCTGAGGCAAATGCCTTTTTCCTAACACATAGGCACGGCCCTGGATGCAAGGTTCTTTCCATAAAGAATAAGGGCGGAGCCGAGGTTTTCTCCATGGTAGTCATACATTATTGTGATGATACATCATTGATTAGTATATTATGCAATATCTATTTTTCAAAAAGTTTTTGGAGCCATCTATTTTAGTAATTAAAAGACTATGAAGAAGTGAAAGTAAACTAGTTGGCTTAATGTGTTAATATAGATATTTTCTAGGTGGTGATAAAAAATAAATTTGTAACATAGAGTATATATAAGTGTAAAAAATATACTTTCTAATAGTAACATACATAAAAGATTTGTAAATGTATATAAATTAGTGAATTATTATAAAAATAAAATTTATAAATAACGTAATACAAATTTTAATATATTTTTGTTAAATTAAATTTAATTTAAGAAAACTTTAAATTCGCACATCGGATCTTCATCTAGTTGTATCAAAATAATCGTCAAAACTAATAATGAATCTAAATTATATGTAAGTGTTCCTTTTTTTAATGAAATTAAAAAGAAATTTTATTAAATTTAACAGATAAACAGAGGACATTAGCAGAGAGAGACGTGAGCAGAGGGCGAGGACTATGATGCTCCTTGGTTGAGATGATGTGAAGAAACGAGAAAATCGTGACGGAGAGGAGACAGAGAGACGCGGCAGAGGTGGTGAAAACCATTGGTGGGTCTGGGACTCATGTCGTGGTTTGTGGCAAGTTTTGATGGTGGTAGAGGAGCTAAGACAGGTCAGATCTGAGAAGGGAAAGGGGAGATCTGAGAAGGGAAAGGGGAAGAAAAGAAAAAAGTGAAAGGAAGATGGAAATAAAGGCTCTGTTGAGTAGCCAAATTTGGGGGCTCGCCGGTGATGGATATGATGTTATTTAGAAAAAAAAAGTAAATATATCAGCCTGATATCCGAACAAGCCAAGAGTCAATAGTAATTGACAGAGCCTCGATAGGCATTAAACTTAAGGAGTTATGTGTGTTACTTCTTGGTTAAGTAACTGCTAGAAAGTGGTGCAATCTTAACATGAACTGTTCTAAGATGGGTTATTTGAGAACATCTTTATGAGGTCGTAAAGATGTTCTATTGAGCTGAAAATTTGTGGAGAGACTTGTGGTATGGTGGTACTATAAGCCCCATAATCAACGGTGGAATTGCGAATTGAATTGTTAGTTTGTGTTTTATTATAAGGTTGTTATGGAGGCTTTATATATATGGAATGAACAATGACAAATTATATTGTGGGTTGGGCAAACAATCTCGGTTTGAGCTGAAACCTTCTTGGTGAATAATAGTTTTCTTACTTTTTTCTTGCATTGGTCCTTGATTATAATAATTTTCTTACTTCGATTATAAGGTTGTTAGCTTTCTGTTGCATTTGGTACTGTGAATTTCCTGAGCCACAGTTTCGTTTTTTTTTTTTTTTTTTTTTTTTTTTTTTGAATTATTAAGAGGTTCCGGGCCTAGGCCCGTACATCCCCTCAGACCAGGGACAAGATGTATTAAACTTTTGCTTATTCATGATCTAAAGTGTTATTACTATTGAATCTCACACTATGAGCTTAAGTTTACATGGAAGAACGCAGTAAGATCATGATAAAAGATAGTTCCCAAAACCATTTTAAACAGACAGGGAGGCATCAAACCAGTTCTCTCCTATGAGATGTATCGAATACAGGTTATTCCCTACTCAAACATAAACCAAAAATGACATCTATTAGCCACACATACAAAGACTGCTATTTGCTGCTTTGTATTGTTTCAATTCATCCTTAGCTGCTGATTCTTGTACAGACCGAATTGGTCGCAGAGAATCTAAGTCTTTTCTCTTCCTACATAATCTCATATTCTGTGTAGCCGGTGTGGAACTGCAATGTATCAGTCCAAGCTGGGGACTTGTTCAGTGAGCATCTTGCTGTGTAAATAGCTGAAGCAGCAAGCATGGAGGGACAGAACAAATGCAGAAAACCCGAATCATCCATGTTTCAATTTTGAAACAATCTCTGATTCAAACCTGCAACACAATCTCAACTAACATCTAGTTAATAACCAGTGCTTGCAGCTTGTGTTGCAGCCTAATAAAGATAGATGCATCAGACCAAAGTCCTCATAATCTACAAGTGTTTGAGAAAAAAAAAAAAAAACAAAACATAGTGAATACCTCATAGCGTCATCATCTCTAATCTATTGCAAGAGTTCTTCCGGGACATTTTCGTCATCATCACGTACAATCAGGTCAACCAAAGCGTTATACACCGGAGGAGTATGCTTATAACCAATCTGCCTACCTGCCCAAACGAAGAAGCTGATAACATCAGAAGGTTTCTGTATCAAACGCAACACTTCAATCACCAAGCTCTCACTCAGATTCTCTCTAAATTGCCTAAGAAACTTCTGTGGGATTTGCTCCCAAACACATCGTCGCCACCAGAAACAGCCTCTGCGATGGCTCTAGCATCAATAGGTTCAAGCTCCTCCGATTCAATCTCCTCTGATTTCAATCGATTCAATCTCCTCCGATTGATCGACTCCGAATTCAATCTCCTCAGATACAATCTCGTCAAGTTCAATCGGGCCAAAAAAATAATTGAGAGATTCGCGACAGAGAGCGAGAGAGAGAGGAAGGGAAAGAACACAATCAAGCCAAAAAAAAATTGCTCTCATCCAACCCTACGCTAACACGTCACAGTCTCTTATGTGAAATTGAGTATACTAAATAAGAGGAGTTCTTCTTCATTTTTTCCTTTTTGATTTATTTTTTTTATACTTTTTCACTAAAACTCCTCCTTTAAACCCCCGTTGGGGATAACCTTAGCTTTCTGTTGCATTTGGTACTGTGAATTTCCTGAGCCACAGTTTGGTTTTTCATTAGTAGCATACTGAGGATTTAACACAAGAATAATTTTCACTGCAACGAGATTTTGATGACAGACTTTATAACGAGCATATATGTACTTGCAACCTTGTGGCATTCTAGCGATAAAAATATAACATTTAAGAATGAAAAATTACAATACTATCTATTCAGTAATGGAAAAATAACTTTAAAACCTAAGAACATAAACAAATATAGGAAGATGATAAGATAATTTGTGTGTGAGATTTATAAGATTTTATAAAATAATTATAAGTTTGACATTGTAACTTTGTATGTTTTTATAAAACACGTATTTTGGAAGGTCTCTGGCTTTTAGAGAAATTTTGAAAGAAAAAAAAATTAGGAGAGAATGTGATACTAGGATTTTTGTATCTTTTAATAGGTTTCAATTAATCTTATGCAGTTGTAGTACAGAAGGTGTCAATCCAAATGGGATGTTGTTAGCAATCAAGATGCAATCAAAGTATCACAAGTGAAGCCAGTTCAAAGAGAGGTTTTATGTCTAACAATCCTAGAGTGATCAGAATGCAAAACGGAAATGAACTACAAAACTAGAAACAAAAATGTATGACAAGAGGTAAGCGTGAGTAAAAATGAAATTGAGTCTAAACAAGAACAAAATAGCAAGATGAAAAACGGTCTCAGGAATGCAATATCAATCAAAGATAGAAGTCCTAAGGATGAGAGTAATTGATGTCGGTGGAGTATCCTAGTCTAAAGAGTGTTTAACATGCCATAAGCAAACTATCCCTAAACAATGAACGTCACTGGCTTAGCTAATCCAATATCTTGACAGAAGCTACTCAGACTAAACCACTTCCAAACCTAGCTCTCGCTAGAGAAACATGATCAAGCATGGCATGACAAACAAGTTCATTTACGTCAACAAACTCCTAAAAAACTAATCTCTTAGGCTAGGAACGTAAGTCTCTGGTACTAGTTGGTCAGACATTTTATCAAACACCTTCTGGGCTTGGAAATGTCTAAGACCTAGTTCCAATTGATTAGAGAGATACTAGTATTTCTAAATCTAGTCAACAAGGGAATCATACAAATCAAAGCTTAAACACCCTACATCCTAAGATCTTCCACCTAATCTATCCCATCCTTAAGAACTCTAACACTACTCGGATCTAGAAATCATCATCAACGATACAGACTCAGAAAACATTGAATCAAGCATCATTAGATAGATAAAAATGGGAAGACCAACTTTGTAGAAGAAATCAAATGAAAAAACTGAATAAACTCAAAGATGTCGGATTACAAAGTCTCAAAATGGTTTGGGTGGCTAGGTAAAACCTTAACGAAAAAGAACAAAACGAGATAAAAGATGTTTTGGGCAAAGACTTAACAAAATGTATATATGGTCAAACATGGAAAGTCCTAAAACATAAAACGAAAAATAAAGAGTCGGTTTGGAAATCTCCTGAAATGTGTGAGACGAAGCGTCTTTCTTCATGACATGTGCGATCGAGTCGGTGCGTCGTGAGCGTGATGCATCGGTGGTGGTTTAGCTGCGATGGAACGAGTGAGTATGGCTCGAGCGGTGTGAGTGTGAGTGGCTCGAGCGATGTGAGTGAGAGTGGATCGAGCAGTGTGAGTGAGAGTGGCTCGAGGGAGGTGCAGGGAGGTTTGCTCGAGCTGTGTGTATACGCATCCAATAAACGATGATAACTCTTGCACCACACCTCCGATTGGCTTCAAATAAATGGCATTGGAAAAATGACTCAATTCCCTACAACTTTGATGAAGACGTCAAAAGCTGAATCCCTCTACTGGTGGCTCGAGTGGTGGCTTGAGCGTGGATGTTGGAGCGTTGATGTTGGAGCATGGCTCAAGTGTGGATGTTGAAGCGTGGCTCGAGCGTTGATGTTGGAGTGTGGCTCAAGCGTTGATGACATCCATTCCAGGCATGATGGATCGAGTGGGGTGCTGGTGCTTCTTCCTGGAGCGCGTCCAAGTCGCATGTCAGTCGAGTCACATGACGTCCATTCTGGGCATGCTTGGTCGAGCCGCATGTCTCAACCTCCATTCAGTTCCAACAGTTTGGACATCTCCTAAACACCTGAAATAAATCCAATATGCAAGATGTATGCAAGACCAATGCAAAGACTACCTAGATATGCATATTATGCAAAAGAGATTAAAAACAATGCAAAACAATGAGTTAAGAGAACAAAATGAATAACAAATGCATGATGAAAGAGTGTACAATATATACATATCTACTCCCCCCAAACTTATTCTTTGTTTGCCCTCAAGCAAATAACAAGAACAAAATATCGGAGAGAAGTTTGAAAATAGGGTCTCAGAACCTAAAACATGTTGAATAAAATAGTTATAATCAAGATCCTTGTTTTTAGTTCTATGATGCATGTTGAAAGAACTTTATTTATTTAATCTACACATGAAATCCTATCAATCACTTCTTTTAACATTCATTAACAGAGAACCGTGAATCAAGCTATGCAATACCGTCAAACTCATTTGGTTAAGGTAAAAGGTTAGAGAGAAATGAGGTCTCCTTCTGAAGTGGTTCCATCAATACATAACAAGGTTCTCTCATGAATAGGAGTTAAGCTTAAGAAAAGGATAAAGGTTGAAACCAACTGATATATACAAGAGTAGTATCATGTCTACTCAAAGGTCTCAAGGAAAATTAGCTCTAACATTATAACCCTGGAGTTGTTCCTATCTCTACCCTTCATCAATATCTCAAACCCATTCTCTTGTTCTTTGCAGTTAGTCTTAGGAGAAGGTCACTCATTATTATTCTAGCGGATTGGGAAATCTTTTTTTTATCACTATGGTTCTCTTTCTTTTCTTTTCTGAATTCTAGACATCTTAAGTGTTTTACTTTCCCTTCCTTGCCTAAACTTTTCATTTTATGCCCAGAACCAATAACTCTTTTTTTTTTTTACTTTGTTCAACCCAAATCCTATACTAGACCCGTTAACCTTGAAAACGAATTTCCCTCCTAAAGACTGTTTACCCTTTTGCTTTCTCTTTTACTCTTCACTTTTCTGCACAAATCCCATCCTAATACCCAAAATCGAGTTCTCACCTAGTCATACGAGTCCAGATAACACGAACTAGAACTAAACAAGATCCTACTCTTGTCGGAAACCAACCACTTTCTAACAAACTCAACTCGGAAAAGGTCTTACACTCAAGAATACAGTTAGCTTGAAAGAAGGGTTGGTTAAGGGTGTGGGAACTGTTCCACAGATGAGAATCAGCTACTTGGATTAACAAGGATGGTAAAAAGGAGAAAGATAATCCATGAGTTCAACTTCAATGCATAACAGGATAATTGCAAGTCAGGATTAGGTTCAGGTATATAGGGGATGATGTTTATTCAAAACATGCCTATATCTTACATTTTCAAGTTCAATCAACATGCATCAAAGAACTAATAACAAGGGCATTGAACTTATCCTATTAAATTCAACATGCTAACAAGGTTGCAATCATCATCAACCCCTATGCAAAATGCAACAACCCTATATGAATAACACTAGAGTCAATCCTAATATGCAAGTGCAAACTATATGAACACTCTGTTTTTATGGAAAATTTTGAATTTTTTTAAATTTTTATGGTTTTTCTATGCCAATAGATGGATGCAGAGTCAAACATGATATACATCATCTCAAACCCTCCCCCAAACTTAAATTACACAATCTCCTGTGTAAGAGAAATTTGCAGAAAGATTTGAGGATCACAACAAAAACAATGCATGAATAAAATGGTATATGCAAAGGGAAGGTGTGAGTACCTCAGTAGTAGAAGAAGGAGTCGGTGCTCGCCCAAGGAGGAGCGTGAAACTGACTATGTCCCTCGCCCTGTTCGGGATCCGCGGGAGTGACCTCAGTTGGTTGGTCGACTTGATGCTCAACCGCTTGTGTGTTCTGATACACGTTATGCTGCTCGTCACACTGCATGTCATCAACTCTGGACTCACCATGGTCTGATACCAAGACAACTACCACCGTAGGCTGATAATCACCTTGATTTTCGATCTGTTGCTCAACCCCGTGCATATCCTGATAATCACCCTGACCTTCATCTTGCTGCTTGACGTAGCGGAAGCTAATAGGGATAGAACTAGAGATCCGTTGATTCCTCGGAATACCGGATAACTAGGGTTGAGAGTCCTCCTCTCAGAGCTTGAACGCAAGCTCTTGGATTTGTGAATACTCTTCACAGTGGTTTATCAAAACCTCTTTAAATCTTTCGATTAATCAATTCATCAATAACTGCATACAATAGGAGGCCTAAGAAGGCTATATATAATAAAGCATAAAACCCTAAAACATAGAATATTCTAGAATAATTATAATAAATATATTAAAAGATAATAATAATAGATATTTGGAAATTATCCAAATATCTCGCTGCATCAGGTCTCGCCGGCCAAGAAAAGATTCGTCCTCGAATCTTGTATCTTCGTTGCATCAGCTCCTTCCGGCTAAGAAAGATTCGGCCTCGAATCTTCAGCAAGGTCTTCAACATAGGAGATTTTCGCAGATCCATCTTCATCTCCATCTTTTGGTGTTGCATAATTTTTGCACGGATACGGTCTGACCCGAACTTTGCACGAAACCGGTATGACCCGAAATTTTCACGAAACCGGTATGACCCGAAATTTGCACGAACTCGTTCTGACCCGAAAATTGTACCGATCCGGACTGACCCGAAATTTGCACGAACCGTATCTTGCCCGAAGTTCGCACAGATTTCTTCTTCTGCAGAAAACCCTAATTTTGCACGGATCTGCCTCTTTCCGAGTTTTGCACAAACTGAAACTTCAACGACTTCTGTAGAAGAACCGAAATTTGCACACATCGAATATTCTGCAAAATTATCACGAACCGGAACTTGCACAGATATGGTAGAAATCGTGTTCTGCACGGATTTCGCACAGATCTGAAAACACCCAGATTTTGCACGAACGACATCCGCCTCATAAACATCATAGATGGGAGGACCATAGAACTCCTTGTACTGTCCGTACAAGTCTTCTGAAAAAATAAACGGACATAAATCCGTAGGATAGAGACATCCAAACATCATAGTAATCAAAGAACCGATTCGGCTCTGATACCAACTGACAGAGAGCGGAAGCTTAATAACGGACGAGAACGCCAGATCTCCAAGAGAACTCGGATTCACGAACGGATCTTGCTTAGAACGTCGTAACTTGACGAAGAAGCAATAAGGATAGGGTCGAGATCGGAAACGATATCGACGTGGTTTTGCAAGTCCTCCTTGCAGGGCTTGAATACAAGCTCTTAGGGTTGAGAGTCCTCCTCTCTAGCCTTTAGGTAAAGCTCTCGTAAAATAATGTTTATTCAATAATCGATTATCCTCTGTACATGTGAGGGTTTGATCCTTTTTATACAACTTTTATGTAAACTCAAATCTAAAACTAAGGAAAGATATAAACACTAAATATTCTAATCCTAATCCTTTCCAATATCAAATAATTATCAATAAAATAAGCTAACAAATCTAATGGATTCAAATCCATAAACACTCACGTAAAGCCCAATATATGCTGCATCACTGCTCAACCTCAACCCCTTGTTCATCCTGAGCTGCAAAACGACACGTTGACTAATGACTTTAGGAGGCTCTGGAATCTCACGAACCTCGTCTCCTTCTCTCCCTAGACTCATGAGACGAGTGGAGTTGGTAAGTTGGTGATGACTCGTGTGCGTCGAGTGGAAGCTGGTCGAGTTGAGAGGGCTCGACCCGAGGTGAATGTCACAGTGCCGGTCGAGCGGAGCGGTCGTCGCTTGGGCAAGACAGATCCGTCGGTCGAGTGGAACCGGATTGGATACGGCGGCTTGATGAGGCAGTTGGGAAGGTCGGCTCAATTTGTTGGTTCAGAAAGGCGAGAACAGCGGCTCGAGTGAGGCAGTCAGGAAGTTCGGCTCGATTTGTCAGTTCGAAACGGCGAGAACGGCGGCTCGAGTGAGGCAGTCAGGAAAGTCGGCTCAATTCGTTGGTTCGGAACGGCAAGAACAACGGCTCGAGTGAGGCAGTCGGGAAGGTCGAGTCGCGAGCATGATGTCCTAGTGCCAGTCGAGTCAAGTTCCACGCGTGTTGAGCTTCCTGGTTGATTGGGTCTTTTGACTGCTACTTTCACTTTTTCTTTTGTATTGCTCATACTCGCTTATGTAGATTCCTGAACACCAGAAAACTAAAAACAAAAATAAAAAACATAAGGATCCTAAAAAAATATTTACAATTATACCTTTGAGACTTCCTCCCAAGTGAGCTTGTTTAAAGTCTCTGAGCTTGACTTTGCATAATCCTTATGCTTTGGGAGGGTCATAGAGAGGTTTTGTAGACCCCTCTAGAATGTGTTGTCTAGCCATATACTCTTTAACATTTTGCCCAGTTTCAATAAGAAAAAATCTTCTCTTTTTCATTACCCCGAACCCCTGCCTTGCTTTTCTTGGAGAAGAAATTTTAAGTTTTCCCTGATGCTGCATGATTTGCCATCTCATCTCCTTCGACATGGCTGTTAACTCTGTCACTGAATCCCTTAGAATCTTGGTTGTTTGGAGTACAGACAAACTGTTAAGCGCAGGAGGACTTGTCTCTTGCGGTTGGTGATTAGGAAGCAGGTCTCGACGCTTAGGGAGGGTAACGACTGCACTCGAGTTGGAGAATGGTCGAGTGACACTTTGAGTTTTCTCTTTGGTTACTAAAACCTCTGTTTCTGCCTCATTCACACCCTCAAAGATGTCAAACCCAGCTTTCTGAGCTTTCTCTTCAATCACGAAGGTCTGTCCATCAATAGTTGGTTTCTTCTTAGAATCCTTGATATCAAATTTCATCTTGAAGTTTTTAACCAGATTGAGATCAATCATCCCCTTCTTGACATCAATGACTGCTCCAGCTGTAGCTAAGAAAGGTCTTCCCAGGATTGGTGGATCTTTAGGCTCTTCATCCATTCCCAGCACCACATAGTCAGTAGGAATCTCAGCTTGTCCAATTTTGATGGGCAGGTTCTCTAGTAGACCATGAGGTAGTCTAGTACTCTTATCAGCCAATATGAAGCGGAGGTTGCATGACTTGTATTTGTTGAATCCTAGCCTCTGAGCTACAGAGAGTGGCATGAGGCTGACTGAAGCACTAAGGTCACATAGGCACTTTTTGAAGTCCAATGGACCTAAAGAACAAGGGAAGGTGAAAGAACCAGAGTCCTCTAGCTTCTTTGAGATAATCATCTTCTGAATAATAGCCTTGCATTCATGAATAACCCCACCTATGACATGTACTACCCTCTCATCTTCCAGAGCCTTAGCTTGAGCTCTTTTAGCTATCTCCTCCTTCTCTTTGGTCCTTTCTGTTACCAAATCAGTTAAAAACTTTGGATATTGAGGAACAAGTGCAAATGCATCAAGCAAAGGCATCCTAAGTTCAATCTCCTTGACTTGTTTTTTGAGCAGAGCTTTATACTTCTTAGTAAGCTGCTTCTTAAACCTCATTGGAAATGGTAGAGGTGGCTTGTATGGTGGAGGAATGAATCTCACAGGTTTATCCATGGAAGCAGCGGGATCTTTAGTATCTTCAGGATTAGATTGCTTGGCTGACTTAATTAGGTCCTTGAGCACCTTGATGGGATCCTTTATCTTAACATCATCTTGAAGAAAATCCTCCCCATCTGAACTCTCATTGTCCTCAGTGAGCCGTACATCTACAGCTTGGTGGTGATTGCATGGATAGTAGCATAGTCCTTGGGATTTTGAACTGCTTTTCCAGGTAGTTGGCCAGGTGTTGAGGTAGAACCAGTTTGCCTTCCATATACTTCAGCTTTGAGTTCAGAGCTTCAAATTTGACGTTCAAAACATTGTAAGAAAATTCCATCCGCTGACTGAGTTCAGCAAACTTCTTAGCAGTATCCAGAGAACCACTAGCTTGACCCTGAAGAAGTTGTTGCATCATGTGCTTCATTTCTTCGTCAGGAGCTTGAGTAGGCTGAACTTGGCGTGATGAAAATCCTGGTGGGGGTCCGGAGGGAGCCTGATAACCCTACTGGAACTGTTGTTTAGGCGTGAATCCCTGATTGTAAGGCAAAAAAGCTTTTGTTGACCTTGTTGTTGTTGTTGAGGAGGGTACACATGATCTTGTGGATTAGCAACGTTTTTACTTCGGTAAGACAAATTGGGGTTTGTCGTGTATTGGTTGTAACCTTTGTTGTATCCACCTTGATCGTGGACAAATTGGGGTTTGTCGTGTATTGGTTGTAACATCTGGAACTTGGAAAGGGTCATCCTCAGATACGAAGTGGACGCTCCTCTGCTAGCTTAGCAAGATACGGTCAAGCTTCTCATTGACATTCTTGAGATCCTTCTTGTACTTCTCCTCAGACCCAGCGTCACCTCTAACTGTGCGGTCGTAGTCCTCATTGTAATTGCCATCTGACTGGGCGATATTTTCAACTAGTTGGCAACCTTCATCTACGTCCTTGTTCAGGAAGTTGTCGTTAGAAGCAGTGTCAAGCAGCATCGTATCTTTAGAAGGACACCACGGTAGAGAGTGCTCAGTAGTGACTCGTTGCTGAATCCATGGTGTGGTCACTGGCTATGGTAACCCTTGAAATGCTCCCAGGCTACACAGAATGATTCTGAGTTCTTTTGAGTGAAGCTTGATATGTCATTCCTAAGACGTGCTGTTCTGGCGTTGGAAAAAAATTAGCCAAGAAGGCTTTCTTGCAGTCTTCCCAAATGGTGATGGTTCCCTTGGGAATGTTTTTCTCCCACTGATGAGCTTTATCTCCCAGGGAGAATGGGAAGAGGCGCAACTTGTAACCATCTTCACTCACGCAGTTGATCTTGGTGAGACTGCACAGACGGTCAAACTCGTCCAAGTTGTCGAGTGGATCATCCATAGGCAACCCATGAAACTTGTTTTCTTGGATCATGGTGATCAGACCACTTTTGATTTCGAAGTTGTTATTCTGCACAGCGGGAGAACGATTCCAGAATGCTGAGTATGAGTGTTCGGTGCATCCCCAGCACCAATGTTTTGCGGTCTCGGATTTGGTCCATTCTGTTGTTCCACAGTGACTGGTGCGGGATGATCAGTGAGATGACGAGCTTGTCATGGTCTTTGTAAACGATTGATGTCATCGATAGTATGAAGGAGATTCTAATGCCCTCTTGATCTGGTGTGCATGTAAGGTTGCAATCAACAGGTACCTGAGATGCAAAACAAACAAGTAGACAACCAAAACAAGTTAGTAATCAGATTAACTGTGTAACAGAACTTAATCTTGCAAAACTTGAAATCTTAAATGTAGCAAAACGAAGCCCAAATGGCAACGGCGCCAAATTGATACTAGGATTTTTGTGTCTCCTAGTAGGTCTCAATTAACCTTATGCAGTTGTAGTACAGAAGGTGTCAATCCAAATGGGATGTTGCTAGCAATCAAGATGCAATCAAAGTATCACAAGTCAAGCAGTTCAGAGAGAGGTTTTATGTCTAACAATCCTAGAGTGATCAGAATGCAAAACAGAAATAAACTACAGAACTAGAAACAAAAATGTATGACAAGAGGTAACCGTGAGTAAAAACGAAATTGAGTTTAAACAAGAACTGAATAGCAAGATGAAAAACGGTCTCAGGAATGCAATATCAATCAAAAGATAGAAGTCCTAAGGATGGGAGTAATTGATGTCGGTAGAGTATCCTAGTCTACAGAGTGTTTAACATGCCACAAGCAAATTATCCCTAAACAATGAACGTCACTGGCTTAGCTAATCCAATCTCTTGACAGAAGCTACTCAGACTCAACCATTTCCAAACCTAGCTCTCGCTAGAGAAACATGATCAACCATGGCATGACAAACAAGTTCATTCACGTCAACAAACATCCTAGACAACTAAGCTCTTAGGCTAGGAACGTAAGTCTCTGGCACTAGTAGGTCAGACATTTCATCAAACACCTTGTGTGCGTGGAAATGTCTAAGACCTAGTTCCAACTGATCAAAGAGAAACTAGTATTTCTAACTCTAGTCCAGAAGGGAATCATACAAATCAAAGCTTAAACACCCTACATTCTAAAATTTTCCACCTAATCTATCCCATCCTCAAGAACTCTAACACTACTCGGATCTAGAAATCATCATCAATGACAGACTCAGAAACATTGAATCAAGCATCATTAGATAGATAAAAATGGAATGAACAACTTTGTAAAAGAAATTAAATGCAAAAAATGAATAAACTCAAAGATGTCGGATTACAAAGTCTCAAAATGTTTTGGGTGGCTAAATAAAACCTTAAGGAAAAAGAACAAAATGAGATAAAAGATGTCTTGAGCAAAGACTTAACAAAATGTATATATAGTCAAACATGGAAAGCCCTAAAACATAAAACGATAAGATAAAGAGTCGGTTTGGGAACCTCCTGAAGTGTGTGACACAAAGCGTATTTCTTCATGACATGTGCGATCGAGTCGGTGCGCCACGAGCGTGATGCGTCGGCGGTGGTTCAGCTGCGATGGATCGAGTGAGTATGGCTCTAGCGGTGTGAGTGGGAGTGGCTCGAGCGGTGTGAGTGAGAGTGGCTCGAGCGGTGTGAGTGAGAATGGCTCGAGGGAGGTGCGGGGAGGTTGGCTCGAGTTATGTGTATATGCATCACTAAAATGATGATAAATCTTGAACCACATCTCCGATTGGCTTGAAATAAACGTCATAGGAAACATAACTCAATTCCCTACAACTTTGATGAAGATGTGAAAAGCTGAATCCCTCGACTGGTGGCCCGAGTGGTGGCTCGAGCGTTGATGTTGGAGCATGGCTCGAGCGTGGATGTTGGAGCGTGGCTCGAGCGTGGATGTTGGAGCATGGCTCGAGCGTTAATGTTGGAGTGTGGCTCGAGCGTTGATGAAATCCATTCCATGCATGATGGATCGAGTGGGGTGCTGGTGCTTCTTCCTGGGAGCGCGTCCAAGTCGCATGTCGGTCGAGTCACATGACGTCCATTCCGGGCATGCTTGGTCGAGCCGCATGTCTCAACCTCCATTCAGTTCCAACAGTCTGGACATCTCCTAAACACCTGAAATAACTCTAACATGCAAGATGTATGCAAGACCAATGCAAAGACTACCTAGATATGCATATTATGCAAAAGAAACTAAAAACAATGCAAAACAATGAGGTAAGAGAACAAAATAAATAACAGATGCATGATGAAAGAGTGTAAAATATATACTTATCATATCGACTACTAACTTTGTGTAGAATTCTTGATCACCATTTCTATGGCAGATAGGATCTACCCGGTATTGTACGGTCTTACACTTATTTCTTGTGAATCCTGATTTTAGCTTCTATCCTGAATTCTAATGCTCCTAAATTCCTAAAGTTTCATGGTGTGCTAGTTCTGAATTCAAATTACCGAGGCTGTGGTTATGATCGTAGATTTTTCTCTCCAATGAAACAACCCTTCCCGTTTTTTTTTTTTAATACCTTAATTTACTAGTGGTCCCATACCCACTAACATCCTAACATCAACCAATAACTGCGGATAACCAATAAGACAAATTCCATTAAACCAAATGAATTCCAACAATCAAAACCAATAACCAATATCATCAAGCAAATAAAGAAATAGCCAACAACTAACATCCTACAATGTTCCATTGACTTAATCTAGCAACCTAACAATAGCTAGACCACAATCAATCAAGCCTCTAGAACATCCTCCTCCTCATCGCCTTTGATTCCACGATCACACTTTTCCTTTACCTGCACACCACAAACAACAATTGAGATGCGTAAGTATTATCACAAATACTTAGTGAGGCCATCCTCCCATCAACTGGGTTATACACACAAGCATATGAGAACCTCAAGTTTAAGCAAAACAAACAACACACAACAATACATCAAACCAGGAAAACAAGTCTCGGATAAGACTAGTGTCGACCGATGCCGGAAGGTGTCGATCGATGCTACAAACAAAGGTGTCGACCGATGCTCCTCAAACGGTATCCATCGATGCTACAAACAAAGGTGCCGACCGATGCTCCTCAAAAGTGGTATCGATCGATGCCTCCTCTGCAGACACGATCTGCGCGAACACCAACGACGAATCCTGAATCCAAACCATCTCGAATCCGTTCCAAACTTACCCAATTACCTCAGAAATCACTGGGAAACACAAAAGCAACGAACCCAAGCAACAAAACAACACAAACAACAAAGAAAACACACAAACAAGAGAGATCTCATGCTTAGATCAACCATGGTCAAGCACTCACCTCTTTCAAGAAGATTCTGACCAACAAGAACGAATTCAACACTCCTAGCACCCTTCCAACACGTTCCTAGCCTTGGATCTTCAATCCCACAGCAAGATCTCACCAAAAACGCCTTGAAATCTCACAAACTCTCTCAAGAACCTTAGGAACTGTTTTCTCTCTTTGTTTTTCTTTGAAAACGGCGACACAACAACAAAACACGACCCTAGGTCGTTTTCTCCCTTTTAAGACCCGGTTCAATGGTTTTCCCTAAACCAACCGGTCCAAATCGACGATTGAAACAAACCCGACGAACCCAGAATAAGTGGTGTCGATCAATGCCACTAGGGTGTCGATCGATGCTACTCCCAAAATCACAAAATCTGGTTCGCGGATGTTACAATTCTCCCCCACCAATATGGATTCATCCCCGAATCCCGCAATACCGTCCATCTGTCAAGGACCTCCGTGCCACCGTCAACGCGGCCCGCACGTCCCCAGACCGGACTAAACACCATCAGTCAAGGTTTCCCGTGCCACTATCGCAACAGCCCGTACACCTCCGACTGACCCTCGAGGTCTCCCTCTAGCCAATATACTCGCATCATAACACTATTTGCTCACAACTCAGTGCTTCCCCCGTCGTGGTCGCAACCAACGAATCATGCCGCTCGCTATCAGGCCAACCGCCTTAAGCTACGGCATCCAGGAAGTCACTCACACCCACTCCCCCGCTCTCGGGTCGCAACCCTCGAGACATACCGGCTCACTGCCAAGCCTCGGCTCACAGCTACGGTATCCAGGGAGCCTCACATATCCCGCTCTCGGGTCGTCACCCTCAAGCGCGCTCTCGGATCGTCATCCGAAGCAACATACCACTCCCACTCTCTGGCCACAAAGTCCATCGAGCTATCGGTATCACGTGAGTTGGGCCCACACGGCCTTGAGCAAAACAAATACTGATGCCCACGAGTATCTCCCGGCTAGATCTACCTCAACGTTTCCACAAAACTTTCCTTTTGTGGAAACTTCCTATTTATGGAAACTTTCCAAAAATAGAAACCCAAACTATTTCTCTTTTCCCATGACATTAACAGTCAAAACATAAGAAAAATACTCATCTTATTAATCTCAAAAATTGTCACAATCGTTACAAACTCAACGAAAATACATCAGGAAACAAAAATACAACAACTGGAGCCATCAACCCGCATCCCGAGCACCACCTCATCTTGATACTTAGTCGCACAACCAACCACCCCTAAGCGACCAAAAATCAAGAGAGATGGGCTGGAATACTCCGTACCCGCTCCAGCCACGGACTACAACTCGGACCCGGCTAGACAAGCTCAAGCGGTCTGCTTCTCAAACCACTTCTTAAACCTTGCCTTCATCCTCGCCTCGGGCTCCCAAGTCTGCTCCTCTACTCCGTCACAGTCCCACAGGACTCTCATCAAAGGAATCTTCTTCTTCCGAAGTTCCTGGACCCTCCTCTCGAGCACCCTCAAAGGTCTCGCCTCCAAAGTCATGTTAGGCTGAAGATCCTCAGGAATCTTAGCCAAAAACTGATCACCCTCGTGAAGACACTTCCTCAGCATCGACACATGAAATACCTTGTGGAACGCACGCATAACCTCAGGCAACTCCAGCCTATATGCCACTGGTCCCACCCGCTCAACCACTCTGAACGGACCCATGTACCTCGGACTCAACTTAGTCTCTGTCAATGACCTGTTCGGACCCCGCAACATGGCCATCTTGAGATACACCCTATCACCAACCTGAAACTCAAGATCCTTTCTCCTCTTATCAGCATAACTCTTCTGTCGATCCCTGAGCCTCCTTCATGTTCAGCCTCAAAACCCGAATCTTCTCCGAGGTCTCCTGAACAAAATCTGCACCAAATATGCTCCTCTCCCCCACCTGAGTCCAACATAACGGTGTACGACACGGCCTCCCATACAGAGCCTCATAAGGAGCCATCCCAATACTAGCCTGGTAGCTGTTGTTATAAGCAAACTCCACCAAGCTCAAGTGATCTGCCCAATGACCACCCCAATCCAGCACACACATCCTCAATAAATCCTCCAAAATCTGGATCGTCCTCTCTGACTGACCGTCCGTCTGAGGATGATAGGCTGTACTCATATGCACCTTCGTGCCCATCTCTGCCTGAAACGCCCTCCAGAACACCGAAGTGAACTTGGAATCTCTATCAGACACAATACTAGCAGGCACACCATGCAATCTGACTATCTCCCTCACATACTTCTTGGCCAAAACCGCTGCTCCATCAGTTTTCTTGATGGCCAGAAAATGTGCAGACTTAGTCAAACGGTCCACAATGACCCAAATAGCATCAAACGTCCTCGACACAGGCAAACCTACCACGAAGTCCATCGTGATCAAATCCCACTTTCACTCAGGAATAGGCAAACTCTGCAATAAACCTCCAGGAACCTGATGCTCTGCCTTCACCAACTGACAAGTATCACACTTAGCTACCCAGTCGGCCACGTCCTTCTTCATCCCGACCCAGTGATAATACCGCTTGAGGTCACGGTACATCTTGGTCGCCCCTGGATGAATAGAGAACTTGCTCGAATGAGCCTCTCTTAGTATCTCCTGCCTCAAATCCTCACCCTTGGGCACACAGATCCGACCATGCACAAGGATAGTACCATTAGCAGAAACCTGATACTCTGCACCCGCAGCCTTAGAGACATTCATCAGCCCCTCATCGCTCCCCTGAGCTAACCTCACTCTGCTCAACAAATCAGCTCTATCAGCTGCCTCCAAACCCAAAGGTTCCTGTGAGATAGCACACAAACTCAATGCACTGATCTCACCTACCAATGTCTCCATATCCTGCTCCTGAGCCGAAGCCACCCTCTTCCGACTCAAGGCATCTGCAACCAAATTAGCTTTACCAGGGTGGTAAGCTATATCCAGATCATAATCTGCTACTAACTCCATCCAACGCCTCTGCCTCAAGTTCAGCTCAGGCTGAGTAAAAATGTACTTCAGACTCTTGTGATCTGTAAACACCTGCACCTTCCCACCATACAGATAGGATCTCCAAATCTTAAGAGCAAAGATCACTGCTGCCATCTCCAAATCATGAGTAGGATAATTAGCTTCATGCTTCCGCAACTGCCGCGAAGCATAGGCTATAACCTTCCCTGCTGCATAAGTACACAACCCAACCCCACTCTAGAAGCGTCTGTATACACAACATAAGGCTCGTCCTGCTTAGGCAGTGCTAACACCGGCGTGGTAGTCAACATCTGCTTGAGACTTGCAAAACTTGCCTCACACTCTGGTGACCACACAAATGGGACATCCTTCCCTGTAAGCTTAGTCATCGGCTGTGCCATACTCGCAAAACCCCGAACAAACCTCCTGTAGCAACCTGCTTACCCCAGGAAACTCCGAATCTCAGTGGCACTCTGCGGCCTCAGCCACTCCCTGATGGACTGAATCTTCTCTGGATCCACTGAAACTCCCTCTGCAGAAACAATGTGTCCTAAGAACCCCATCTCACGCTGCCAGAAACTGCACATGCTCAGCTTAGCAAACAACTTCTGCTCCCTCAGCTTCTCCAACACTGCTCTCAGATGTACTGCATGCTCCTCAGGACTCTTAGAATATACCAGGATGTCGTCGATGAAAATGATGACTGACACGTCCAGAAACTCCTGGAACACGCTGTTCGTCAACCTCATAAACGCAGCTGGCGCATTTGTCAACCCAAACGGCATCACCACAAACTCGTAGAGCCCATATCTCGTCCTGAAGGCTGTCTTCCTCACATCTGCCTCATGTATAGGAATCTGATGATATCCTGATGCCAAGTCGATCTTGGAGAACCAAGTAGCACCCCTCAACTGATCCAACAACTCATCAATCCTCGGGAGAGGGTACTTGTTCTTCACAGTAACTCGGTTCAAACCCCGATAGTCAATACACAACCGAAATCTCCCATCCTTCTTCTTAACAGACAACACCGGAGCTCCCCACGGTGAACAACTAGGACGGATAAAACCCTTGCCCAACAAATCCTCCAGCTGCTTCTTCAGCTCTGTCATCTCTGCTGGAGCCATCCTGTAAGGAGCCTTGGATAACGGCATCGTCCCCGGTTCCAGCTCAATAGTAAAAGGATCCGACCGAGATGGTGGTAATCCCTGCAACGACTGGAACACATCCTCAAAGTCCTCCACAACCGTAATACCGCTAACCGTAGACTTCCCCACTGACTATGGCATAGAGATAGTAACCAGATAAGCCTCACGGCCCTTCTCGATCATCTTCCCCGCCTGAACGGCTGAGATCACGAGACTCCCTGAAGTCGGCCTAATACCCTTAAAAAAACCAACTTCCCTCCTGGATGCTCAAACTCCACTCTACCCCGGTAGCAATCCAAATGCACCTTATACCGATGCAACCAATCCATACCAAGAATGACATCATACAACTCCACTGGACTGATAAGCAAATCCGCTGGCTACGACTTTCCTGCGATCTGAATATCAACTCCTCCAGCTCGTCCAATAACCCTCAGGAACTTGCCTCTTAGGGAAACTTCCACAAGATAGCTTAATCCAAAATTAGCTTCCCGCTTAGCAATTCTCCACAGAAAATCATCAATGCGAGCGTAATAAAACAAACAAGTACCATACGTTCGCATATTCCGATTCACCGTATCGAATGCTTTGCAGGCAGCTAACTCAAACCACTTGACTTATTCCCTCCAACAAGCTTACCAAAACCTTGAATCTTGCAACCCTGTCCATCTCCAATGAACGTAATCCAACATCGTCGCAACGATTAGTTTATCCTGCCATGAAGGCTTCTCGTGAACTTATGTATCTGGCAAACATGCCTCTCCCGGCTCAAACCTGCTGTAACTCCCCTTCTCGGGAATCCAGCACCACCGGCCTCACAATCTTTGCGCAAAGCCAAAAATTCATAACCGCTCTGGTCATAAAATCTTGGCCCACCGGCCAACATAAATCTTAAAATCCAAGATTAAACCATCCTCACTCTCGAGGTTTACATTCCGTCGTTATGTTCATACTCACGTCCTAGGATTTGCTTGCTCCAAACTCTTCCACTCTTAGGTCGCAACCTTCGAGTCATACCGATCTCACTCTCAGACCAGCGTCTTCGAGTTATACCGTCTCACTCTTGGACCACAATCCTCAAGATCTCGGTATCAGGGGAACTACTCATCCCCTCAGGAGAACAACATCCCCTCTGCCACTCTCGGAGCCCTCAGCCCCTCGAGCTATCGGTATTCAGGGGAATCACCATCCCCTCAGGAGCAACAATCCTTAACGACTATAAAAATCTCTCGACACAAGTACCTCCTGTGGTCCGAGTATAACATTGCAATGTTACAACTGCCCACTCAACTTACATTAACCAACTGGATTAACCCCCAAACAGAGAAATATATGCTCCACTGCATATGTCCACCTATCCGCCTCTCTAGGTCTGAAACCTCTTGAGAATAATCTCATACCGGTCATCTACAACTGCTCCATCCTCTTAACATAAGGTGGAAAGTCCTCAATATCCGCAGCCCTTGGCTGCACCCCGCCACATGCGGCACAACTGGAGCCTACACTGGTACCCCTCTCGGTAACCGCTCCAACAGCACGCCAACAGATCCGCCAAGCGATCATCTCGACCCTGGGCTCCACCTGCTGCAACCCCACACCTGGGTTCCCAGCACCCCCGGCACGCTCACCGGCTAACCCCCCACTGGTCCCTCCTGATACGCTTGCGACCCCCTGACGTACCTCCCCGTGGAACTCTGGACCACACACTCGCTGGCCTCGGGACCCGCCCGACAATGACCACGACCACGTCCCCGTCCACGACCAACAACTCCAACACCTTAACCACTGATCTTCCAAGAACAGAGGCTAACAAGCAGAAAACAAAACAATACCACACAAAGAAACATAACAATAACTCACCGTGGAATCTCATTGAAGGCTCGAAGAGGATGTTCTAGGACTTCATGCCACACATAATTGACCAACTCACACAATCAATCTTAGCATGGAATCCTAAACATCAACAGCAAAAGCACACTGAACCCTAGACCTAGAACCGTAAGGGCTCTGATACCAAAATGAAACAACCCTTCCCGTTTTTTTAATACCTTAATTTACTAGTGGTCCCATACCCACTAACATCCTAACATCAACCAATAACTGCGGATAACCAATAAGACAAATTCCATTAAACCAAATGAATTCCAACAATCAAAACCAATAACCAATATCATCAAGCAAATAAAGAAATAGCCAACAACTAACATCCTACAATGTTCCATTGACTTAATCTAGCAACCTAACAATAGCTAGACCACAATCAATCAAGCCTCTAGAACATCCTCCTCCTCATCGCCTTTGATTCCACGATCACACTTTTCCTTTACCTGCACACCACAAACAACAATTGAGATGCGTAAGTATTATCACAAATACTTAGTGAGGCCATCCTCCCATCTACTGGGTTATACAAACAAGCATATGAGAACCTCAAGTTTAAGCAAAACAAACAACACACAACAATACATCAAACCAGGAAAACAAGTCTCGGATAAGACTAGTGTCGACCGATGCCGGAAGGTGTGGATCGATGCTACAAACAAAGGTGTCGACCGATGCTCCTCAAACGGTACCCATCGATGCTACAAACAAAGGTGCCGACCGATGCTCCTCAAAAGTGGTATCGATCGATGCCTCCTCTGCAGACACGATCTGCGCGAACACCAACGACGAATCCCGAATCCAAACCATCTCGAATCCGTTCCAAACTCACCCAATTACCTCAGAAATCACTGGGAAACACAAAAGCAACGAACCCAAGCAACAAAACAACACAAACAACAAAGAAAACACACAAACAAGAGAGATCTCATGCTTAGATCAACCATGGTCAAGCACTCACCTCTTTCAAGAAGATTCTGACCAACAAGAACGAATTCAACACTCCTAGCACCCTTCCAACACGTTCCTAGCCTTGGATCTTCAATCCCACTGCAAGATCTCACCAAAAACGCCTTGAAATCTCACAAACTCTCTCAAGAACCTTAGGAACTGTTTTCTCTCTTTGTTTTTCTTTGAAAACGGCGACACAACAACAAAACACGACCCTAGGTCATTTTCTCCCTTTTAAGACCCGGTTCAATGGTTTTCCCTAAACCAACCGGTCCAAATCGACGATTGAAACAAACCCGACGAACCCAGAATAAGTGGTGTCGATCGATGCCACTAGGGTGTCGATCGATGCTACTCCCAAAATCACAAAATCTGGTTCGCGGATGTTACAACCAATAACCACCCCTCGATGATTCTAGATAATTACTTCAGGTACTACCTTGTTAAGCAACCAACCACTAGCACCTCCATCACCATACGGGCTATTGACCCCCGAATCCCTGCCATGGCTTTGATCCTGCTAGTGTTCATCACTCCAGTGTGTCCCTTGGTGCTGACTCTTCTACTAACGGCAATGTGTCCTTTGACCGTGACCTTCCTGTCATCTCTCGAGATCCTCGACGATGTCCAATCCTGCAACTATGATCCCACATGTTTCAAAGTGTTTTTTAGCACTTGTTTCATAGCCTTCATAGAGTCTTGCTTGATGTCTACTTTACTCTTGTTCTTGTTTTTGGCTTTGGGGAAAGCCTTTGTTTGTATTTGTAATCGATTAAACTCTGGGATAATTTATTTCCTTCCTTGTTGCTTCTGTTTGAATTAATAGAATCATTGTTTGTCCAAAAAATCACAAATATTATAGTTTGAAAATTTTGTTTTTTTGTTATTTATTGGATGTATGTTATCACCAACACCAATTTATATAAAATAATATTTTAAATCACTGTATGTAATTTTTTACTTTTTATATTTTTATATTTTTTTTAAAACAACATAAATAATACTTAATATAAATATTTGAACATTTGTGTGCAAAGAAATGAAAACTAATACGTTATAATATTTTTGCATACTATCTGTCTAAGTATAGCAAGTTATTTGAATGATTTTTAAGTCTAAAAATATTGTTAAGATAATCCATAAAAGTATATCCACGCTTAATAACCTAGTGGACCAAAAGTTCTCACTTTTAAGTAAAGTACTCCGCAGAGCCGGCCCAAAGGCCAAGCCAATGAAGCATATGCTTGTGGCCCTATAGAAAATTCTATATTTTATAGGTAATTTTCGGCCTTTTTTTATGAAAAGTTTGTCTAGTGGTATTAACCTTGCATTGCGTGTATCCTAGCTCGGGTTCGACTCTTACAAGCATCATAACAATCTTTTTATTTTTCTTTGTTTGTGGCCTTTAAAATCATAGAGCCGGCTATGCTCCGACCCATCTAACCCACGTACAGAGACTCTCCAGGAGAAATGATTCGCCTGATCAACTTTACACAACACACATCATTCATCTGTTTGACATGTATTAAGTATACATTGATAATTTGTTCCTAGAATAATCACATATGACGAACCTTAAGATGGAAGAAGCATAAGGTTGTTAAATTTACGGAATGAGTCTATAGTGGTTAATATGGGAAAACTGCGATTTCATACTTGTACCCTTCTTAAAAGTACGAATTTTTATTTGTACAATTTGTTAGTGCCAATTTAAATATATACTCTAATAAAATTGGAAATTCATACATGTACTTTTAAAATTGAGCCGAATTTGAAATTCAGGTCAACGGATGCTGTCGAAGACTCGACGTGTAGTATGATGTGGCACCGTGTTTGTAAAACGACGTCGTTTGGCTCTTTTTAATTCATAAAAATGTTGAAAAAAACAACACTTGTAACTCAAACCCATGACCTCTGACAATTTTAACATAAGACATAACCAGTTGATCCAACAACCATTTTTAGAGATGTGGTACACATTTATAATTATAACAGATGGTCGGAACGGCTACAATGCGATATGAACGGTTATTTTTATTTTCTAAATTTGATTTATTTTAGATTAATTAACCTTTTTGGATTATTCAAAAACTAATTAGAGGATTGAAAATACATATATTTTCAGATCCATTATTGTTGATTTATTTATGCATAATTAAAAAATGATACTTACGATAATTGTTTAAGTTTATAATTATAAATGTGTATCACATCTCCGAAAATGGTTGTTGGATCAACTAGTTATGTCTTACGTTATAATTGTCAGAGGTCATGGGTTCGAGTTCCAAGTGTTTTTTTTCAACATTTTTTTGAATTAAAAAGAGCCAAAACGACGTCGTTTCACAAACACGGTGCCACATCATACTACACGTGGAGTTTTTGTCAACATCCGTTGACCTGAATTTCAAATTCGGCTCAATTTTAAAAGTACAGGTATGAATTTTCAATTTATTAGAGAACATGTTTAAATTGGCACTAACAAATTGTATAGGTAGAAATTCACACTTTTTGGAGAGTAAATGTATGAAATGGCCTTTTTCCCGTGGTTAACATATGTAATGCATACTCTTCCGCTTTAAAAAAAAAATATTGGAATTTAGTAGGTATTGATGTTTCTTGCGGTGTTAATATTATTGATCATCTAACTATACCTGAAAATATATTGTTCTATTTATGCTGATTTATGACTCTTATAATAATTAAATTAGGTAACAACTCCCACATAGTTATTTATAGAAAATATTAACAAACCGACTAACTCAAAATATTTAAATAGCCTAATCACAAATATTAAATCAATAAATTAGATTATCTTAGAAAATTTAGTTTAGAATCCGATTGTTACTAACATATAATAAAATTAATTAATTAAACTATCGAGTAATTTAGTATATGTTGTTATGGTTACATAAGAAACATGCAAAATTGTTATGATTACAAAATAAAACATAAAAGATATGAATTAGATTTTTACACCACACAAAAAACATGTTGCAATAAATAGTAACATTTTATCAATATTTTATCTTCCATATTTAAAGATTTCACCGGTGAAACATATTTTTTACATGAAAACGCAGCTTTGAATAAATAAATAAATAAAAAACTTTAGTTACATATTATGTCTGACACAAACAAATATTGGTTCTAAAATAACAATTTTCTTTAAATCGATTTATCTCGCATATAGTGCGGGTTGTTACCTAGTATTGATTATAATAGGATTCAGACTCTCGCGATGTTGTAAAGTATTTTAGGAAAAAAAAAATTTAAAATTTAAAATTATATATTGTGAAATTATTTGAATGTAATAGAATAGGTTAAATACATAAACTGTTACTAAAAACACAACCATCAAAATGAAAACTTATAACAAAAAATATTATGTAGAATAGATGCAACTTACATATTGTTTAAAGCATTATAAATATGAGATACTTTTATGAAAAATCAAGGTAAAGAGCTACAATTAAAAAAATCATTATGACAAAGTGATCCTAACTGAAAATATTGAACTAATGGTTATAATGAGTAAATGTTATTTTATTAAATAACTATAATTAAAAATATATTTAATAATGAGTGAAGCTGTATCAACGAATAATTAAAATTAACATGCACAACTCTTAAAAGTAAAATAAAATAAATTTTAAATATTAAAATAGTTTTTAACAAAAAGTTACTATAAATAGACGCAACTTTAAATTATATATTAAGTTTTATTAAATTTCTATATTACTATAATCATTTCTAAAATTTTAGTTAGATTATAGAATAACATTGAAAATTATATATTAGTATTCAAATTATTTAGATTCAACATAAAACGAAAAATTTGTTTCAACGAAAAATGATTTGTTAGTTATTGATGAAGAGATAAATATATAGAGAGTTCAAAAGATATGAATATTTAGATAGATACACCTATTAGAACGAAAAGTTGTGATAAAAAAATATGAATAAAATATAGTGAAAAGACACAACTCTACAATGAACAAATACAACTGTTTGAGTTTTAAAAAAAAAACAAATAAAACCATTTTTTTACAAAAAAATATTACAGAAATAGGGAACCACTCGATATCGGGACTCCAATCATGATCAAGGGCTTTCATTACAAAAAGTCGCAACTGTTATTCTCATTTATTCTGATTGTTATGACACAAATATAAATTTTATATTAAGTTGTATTAAATATCTCTATTGCTATAATCATTTCTAAAATTTTAGTTAGATTATAGAATAATGTTGAATATTAGATATTAATATTCAATAATTTAGATTCAACATAAAATGGAAAATATGTTTCAACGAACATGTTAGTTAGTGATGAAGAGACAAATATAAAAAGAGTTCCAAAAGCATGACTATTTAAATAGACACACATATTAGGACGAAAAGTTGTGATGAAAAAATATAAATAAAATATAGTAAAAAACATAACTCTACAATGAACAGATACAACCATTTGAACTAAAAAAAAACAAATAAAAACAATTTTTTTGCGAAAATGTACTACAAAAAATTGCAATTGTTGTGTCTGCACTTGATTATACCTACAAACTCATATAAACTATTTTTAAATAGAAGGCATCTTTATTACCATATTCAAAAGTCAAATCCAAAAGCTCACTTATAATTCATCTAACTCTTGGAAAAAAAGATTAGGTATTTTCATTAAACTTATATATAAAAAATTAACTAAAAGTTGTAAATTAGATTCATCATTCCAAAAATCTTTTGTTAAATCAAGAATTTGAGAAATTTTTTTACTTTAAAAAAAAATTGAATGCTAGAGAATAATTTAGAGAGTTGTAAAAAGCGTTGAGATTAAAATTTTATGTTATTTTGTGTCATGGCCAAAAAATAAAAATAGTTCAAACAAACAAATATATATAGATTTCAAAAGATATGAATATTCAAATATACACAACTCTACAATGAACAGTTGCAACTTTACAAAAAACCGTTACAATGAACAATCACAACTTTTTGTAAAACACATAATTTAAATTTTCTACAGTTTTTTTTTTTTTTTTTTTAAATTATCCAAAAGGTATGATTGAAAAAACAAAACTTTTGGTGGCATTTCTTCAGATTGCTATTCTATATAGGTATTTCATTGAACTTTTTTATATAAAATTAACTAAAAGTTTTTTTTTTTGTCAACCGAAATTAACTAAAAGTTGTAAATTAGATTCATCATTCCAAAAAAACTTTTGTTAAATCAAGAATTGGAGGAATGTCTTTATTTAAAAAAAAAAATAATGCTAGAAAATAATTTAGAGAGCTGTAAAAATCGTTAAAATTAAAATTTTATATTATTTTGTGTCATGCAAAAAAATGAAAACAGTTCAAACAAAGAAATATATATATATTTCAAATAGGTAAACCTCTACAATGAACAGTTGCAACTTTACAAAAAAACTGTTACAATGAACAATCGCAATTTTTTTGGTAAAATACACATTTTAATTTTTTTACAAATTTGTTTTGAAAAAATATCCAAAATGTATGATTGAAACATTACAATCTTTGGTGGTATTTATTAAGACTGCTATTATATACAGTATAGATTAACGTTAAACGTGAGAAAGACATTACTATTAATAAATGTGACAATTTAAGGCTCCCAAGGCAAGTCACATCATCATTCTCAAGCTTCTACCTTAGGCTGACACATCATCACTCAGGTAAAAAAATTATATAACACATCATCTACAAGTTTAGGGTCCGAATGGTAACCACGGATTTAGTAGTGCGGTACAAAAAATTTCTTAGTGCGGTACAGTTCAACTGCGGTACGTGCAGGACAAATGTATTTGTGGGACAAGTGCGGTTATTCAAAAATAAACGATACAAAATGATGTTTGATTGGTGAAAAACAATTGGCAGTGCAGATTTCATTTTATTTTATTAATAACTAGTATAAGTATATATTTTCATTTATTTTGTATTAATAAATTTATATATACAGTCTTGGGAATGATTGGTTAAACTTTTTATGCAACTTTAATTTTATATATTATATTATGCAGTTTTGAGTATGATTGGTTAAACTTTTTAAAAATAATTATTGTTTAACATGCGTGTTTTAACTAAAACAATCCTATATTTTGAAACGGAAAGAGTTGATTTTATTGAACTTGTATTAATTATAAAAACTTATATCTTATAATTGTAAATTAGAATCAAATAATTTTAATA
This sequence comes from Camelina hispida, assembly GCA_023657505.1. Classification (NCBI taxonomy): domain Eukaryota; kingdom Viridiplantae; phylum Streptophyta; class Magnoliopsida; order Brassicales; family Brassicaceae; genus Camelina; species Camelina hispida. Next base: position 11,655,560 of record CP094635.1, on the reverse strand, counting down.
TAGTTGATTTTATTGAACTTGTATTAATTGATTTTAATATGTTTTTAATTGTGTTATAATTGATTGTAATCCATTTCTGATTAAAACATTATAAACATTCAATACATACATAACTACATTTTTTTTTTGGGCAACACATACATAACTACATATGCATACAAAACCGCAATTATTTTCCAAAACACATGAAAATAGGAGCGTAATTACTGTTGGATGCATTTTACAATCTCTCTTTGTAAAATTGAACCGCACTTTGAACAAATTACTATTATATTAACAAAAGTAAATACGTACCGCATGTTACAAAATTATGTTGATTGGTGAATTAGAGCGGAATCTATAAAAAACTGTCCCGTATTTGTAATAACGCAGTTCCCATTCACTACCTTAACCTTTCTCCGATTAAACTTTTCCTCTTCCACGTCTTCGTACCTGTAAGAATACGGAGAGACCATCAATCAGCTATAAAGCTTCGTATTTAGGTCAATCATTCACTTTCACATCTCAAACTTCACATTCACTTTCACATCTCAAACCTCTTTTATTTCTTCAAATTTTCGACTCCTTTCATCTATCAATACATCTCTTGCTTGATGTGACAAATTTCACTTGATTTTAGGGTTGACTCCTTTTCCTTTATCTTCTGACGCGTCTCTTCATTTGTTCTTATAGTTGTCCAAAACTCCTTACTTATAGTTGTTCTAATCTGATAACGTTAAATCAAAACTTGTTCATATAGCAGAAAACAGAGTAAATGAAAATGAAACAGAGGAAATAACAGAGTTGTTTATTGATCAAGAAACTAAAAATGAGTCAACGTTCACGAAGGAACGCAGAATCACTTCTCACCTGCAGAGTCTCGAAAGAGAATCTCTAGCAACGATGAGGAAGAAAGCTTAAGAAAAGTTATCTAAAGTTACAACTCTGAAAATGCATAAAAAGATAAGTATGAGCTAACATTGCTCTTATACTGCCACCACATTAACAGTGTCAACCTCAACCTCTTATTCCGTTAGTGTGACGTTCACAATCTGCACTGCTGCCACCTGCATCTTGCCAGCTCACATATTCCCTTATCACGTGCTCTCACTCTCTGAAACAAACCGCACGTTCCTTTACTAATCCTCATATGATCCACGTGCGATTCCTCTCTTTTTTACTATATCATAATCTTATCACCGTTTTACTTTGCAAAAGAGAACGTTGTTGTTTCAATTCCACAATCGCTCGAGTGGAGGACCCTTCTTTCGGCCATTATAATGAAGGTATATCTTAGATCCTCTTTGTTTCGTGCAAAATCTCTTTCATTTGTTTGATTATACAAATCTTTAAACTAACCGTGTGATTCCTGTCTTATTGTTCATATAACGTAAGTACAGTCTTTTTACCTTTTGTCGTTGTTGGTCTCAGCACATCAGGCGTACGTTGAGGCCACATGTGTGTCGTTAGAGATAAAAACGGCTGAGGCTGAGCTACAAATGGTGCAAGTAAGTACCCACTTGGCCAATCCTGATATCTCATGTGACAAATGGAGTTTTTATGTATCCTCTCCTCTGTTTTCGTTTAATGATTTGTTGTCAACATTTAATCTTCAGAGAACCCATCCCCTTGAACTGTAAGGCAATGGAATATTTAAGATGCCTTCTCGGTGCTGCTTTGTTATTCATGTTAGTTGAGGAATGAATAAGCATGTATATTACCTAAATTACAATTTGTGCCACAGGCCCACAGGAAGCCAGCTCGACAAAGCAACCAAAACCTCAAAGGTAAGGAGGATATATCGTTATCTTGTTTTTTTCTTCTCCTAATATTTTCAGTTCTACCCATATACTTTATTAAATAATTACTTAAGCAATGATGATTAGGTGATTTAATTGATTTTGTAACGTTTTTCCACTGTTTTAATTCTTCAGCTATCTCAATGATTTCAAACAAATCCACGAAGATCTACTGGCATACTAAAGACAATAAAGAAAAACCAATACAAATATGTTAAAGAAAGTTTTTCCTTAACGGAGAAGAGAACTTAGTAAAACTGGTAATATTCTTTTTATGTGCTTAGAGAATCTTAGTAAAGATATCAGATGTTATAGGCAATCTAGATGTTGTAGCCAGTGAGATATGAAAAGAAGTCTCATATTTTAAATGTGTTTTTCTTTTAAGTATTACCAAATTTCAATCAACAATCTTTTCAAGGCTAGAGTTTCTACGTAAAACAATTTGTTTTTATTTTTTTTAGCCATGAGCGTAGTTACAACAAGGATTACTCATGGGAGATGCAATCTCATGTTCTCAACTACGTACTGGTGTCACTTACCTTCTCAAAATGGTTAATCCGTTATACAAATGGAGATCAAATATTAAGGCCAATGTTTATGGCATAGATAATTAACATCAAAAACCATGAATTATTTTTTATTCTATTGATGAACAACTTTGAGAACATATCATTTTTATTTTTGTGAAGTTTCATGCATCAAGCTTCAATCACTCACTGTATATTTCCAGTGGCGAAACTTACCAGAAAGAGGGCCATTCCGTCAGAAACTTAAAACTTTAATGGGCATTATGTGTATAGAAAAAATTAGCTTCAGATATAGCATGGCCTGGTCTAAAGCCAATATTGTGTAGAAACAAACGTTCTTCGTTGTTTTTTACTAGAAATTTAGGCATTTGTCAATGAGTATATATATTTCCCGAGCTTTTTGCAAGAGAGAGATTGGAAGATGGAGGAGATGCAAAAGATACAACTAATAGGGAGGGATCATAGTTTAACTTGGATTAAGTAAAAGGACTTGGTATGCTCATGCAAATGTTGGTAACAGTAGAAGTAAACACAAATTCAAACACACAAGAGAAGGAGAAAAAAACCATAAAAGAAGAAAACATTTTTACAATACATAATAGGTCATATTATAAAGCAGCTAAATGGACCAATTCAAAATTATGATCATAGAAATACCTACAAAATCTATGCATTTCATTGGTCACTATAAAAAATATCAAATGTTAAATATATATCCCTACATAGCCCTGATTAATTCCTAGTTATAATCTAATTTAGATCATTTCTGTATGCACGTTTTATGTGTTCGATTTTGTTCCATACTTAACTTTAATTAATCAGAGTTTGGATTCTTTTCGTTACTTATTCTTTCTTTCTTAAACCATTGTTTTATTTTATTATGTTCCTTTTTTTTTTGTCACCCATATTATGTTCTTTTTTTTTAGGTTTTAATTGTCTAAGACCACCAAATCAATACAATAAAATTAGAATGTTTTTCGTCAGAGTTTGACACCTCAACTTTTGTATTGAAGCAGAGACTGACACATCAGTTAAAATGAATATCCAATCAAATTAATACACATGAGCTTTTATACTGTTTGGTGGACAATACTAAAAAAAAAATGTTGGACTTAGCGTGAACTCTTTTTGGGGCATGAAATGTCCAAATATAGATTAAACATGCAGTCTAGTTGTTCGTAGTAGAGTTTGTTGTTGTGTCACAACCCAGTTTTAATCCGATTGAATGCATGTTGTTGACAAAAATCAAATAAAAAATATTGTGTGTTGGATTGGTTTAGGGATTGCATTTGGTCAGAAGAACTGGTTGAGGCATTCTATCGACATGGAGACTCCGAGACTATAGGATGCATTTGTAAGATTGAAGAGCTTCTGTGAACGCCATTCCAGTATAGTTGAATCTCCACTTAAAGACGTCAATGACGTCCGTCAACTAAAAACTTCCGATTTCTCGAATATATCTGAGGCTAAGATATAAATGGGGATGGTTTGCTGATATGAAATAATAAATCATTAAGAGTTTGTGATAAATAAAATGGTGTTTTAATCCCTCACATCAATCATTAAGAGCATGTATCTTTGAGAAATTATTTCCATGTATTTTCTAATCTTCTACTCATCTACGAAACAAATAAAATTCTATTTATTCTCAGTTGAATAGACTGGTTCGATTTAAGTTCAGAATTTATTATTTGGAACCTTATTACTTATTAGGAGCCAACAAAACAAATTGAACCAGAGATTACAGCCAAAGTTAATAATGGTTTTAGTTTGGTTCAGCTAAAATTTAATTTACACTGATTCAACCCATAAAAAGTAAAGAAATAATGATTTCATTTGCTTTTGGTTCAAAAGAAATAATGATTAAAGAATCGTATTTTACACGGCTCATATCTACAGAGGCCGTTGGTGTTGTGGGGGTATTTTTTTAGTTTAGAAACTACAAACAAAAACATACGGATCAACGTACGAATCTTTGGCCTCTTCTTATATTCTCGTGAGCTATCAACAAAACAAGTAAGAAAGGAGATTCCGACTACACAAACAAGCTCAATTGCGCATGTGTTTTCAGTGTTTGTTACGAGGAAGAAGCTGATAAAAAGTTGTTATGACATTCAAAAAAAAAAAAAAGTTGTTATGAGTTTCAAAATATCTACAGTATTTCTCATTATCTGTATTTATATAGATATAAATCTTATTATATAAACTTTGGTTTTAAAATTAGTAACTACATAATTGCAACATGTGTCAATTTTAACGTGTTATAATATACATACAATAGTATTTCTTTTTTTATTTTTGATCACTATCAAGAGTTTATTCGATTTATCAATTAAGTGATTTCATTTGGAATTTGATTAGTAATATATATATATATATATATATATATATGAGAGAATTCCATTAATTTTCTTGACATTTCAGTAGCATTTCTTTTTTTTTATTTTTGATCACCATCAAGAGTTTATTCAATTTATCAATTAAGTGATTTCATTTGAAATCTATACTAGTATTTTTGCAGCAGTTTTTGCTCAAAAATCATTTTAGAAACAATTAGCATTTAATGCATTGTTTTTAATATTAGTTACCAAAATTTTCAAAATTAACTATAGGTAAGATTTAAAAATAAGGAAAATTTTCTATCTTATTCAAACATAAATATATGCTTCTCTTTCACTTTTATTTAAATTTGTATTAATTAATCTTGAATTATTCTATAATACATTTAGTTAATAAAAATTGTAATTTTTTTCTGCATATGATGTAATACAAATATTTTAAAACAGACATATATTACTCAATAGCTCACATCGCCTAAAAAGTTGGACAATAGTTCAGAGTCATACTATAAAAGAGACCAAAATGATTCAAAATACAAATGAGTAGAAAGCTTGATTTATCAGACATTCAAAATTAAAAAATATTATTTGTTTTATTCCGGTTCTTAAAATGTTAAAAATATTAATAATATTTAAACGTTTATGAAGTTTCAAATATTATAAATATTTAAAATTTATAAGTTTAACTATTATAAATATTTCAACTTTTTAAAAAGTTAGAAGACCTTTAAAATATTAATAATATATTTAAACTTTTACGAAACTTCAAATATGAGAAATACACAACTATTTTAAGGATTCTAAGTATTATAATATTTAAACTTTATAAGAAGCATCAATCTTATAAAATATAAATGGTTATTATCTTAATAAATAACATAACAACTCAATCTAATATTTATAATATAAAATAAATATTAAAACTTAAGATGCTATAGTGCGAGTTAAATATCTCGGGACGGGATTATATAGCTGGACGAGTTTTATCGATATTTATCAAAATTTAAAATATTATTAATTCGGTGTTACACTGGTAAAACATCATTTTATTATTTTGTTAACATTACCGGTATAAGAAAATAGACATATCTAATTATATTGATTAAATAAATATTATGTAAAAAATAAATTATATTACGGTATTATATAGTTTAAACCATAAAATTAACAATTATTATGTAATTATAACATATATAACCAACAAATACAACTTATAATTGAAATGTTTTAATTATAAATAATTTGTCCCGCGGTGTACCGCGGGTCCTAATCTAGTTCGATTAGTAAAATATATGAGAGAATTCCATTAATTTTGTTGACATTTATCAGTAAATAATTCAAAATCAAGTATTTGAGCAGCAATATATAAAGGAAATAATCCTCAATTATTGAGCTATTTTTTGGTATGGTATTAAAATTTATAGTTGTTTTAACAAATAATTTTCATAAAACTGGTTTTTCACGGATTGGTAAAAATGACATATCTTGTAGTGGTATTTCGATATTTAAGGTTTGGACAATTTTTGGCATGAGGCCTAGCTTTTTTATGTCTTATCCATATTCGCTCGTTTAATTATTTTAATACAAACAAACTACTTTGGGTTGACAAAAGTATTATTTTCACATTTGTAATCACCTAAATTAGAGGAAATCAAGTTTTAACATGTAGAGGCATGCACGACATGCATTAATTCATTTTGTCCTCTAAATTTATTTTTGAATATTCCACGTGAATATTCGTCGGCAACCAAGATAAGTGTACTATAGGAAATACTAAAATTTTCACGGGTCGACATGTTGAGCAAATAAAAAGAGGACGGCTAACTAAGAAAGATTTTTTTTTTTGGTTTTATAGGGTATTATATGTACATTAACTAACTTTATGTAAACAGAATAATAGATTCAGTAAAATCATGTATGTGATTGTTCTTTAATGTTTTCTCTGTTTCACAAAAATTATCATTTAGATACATTTCATCTAAATTAAAAAAACATTAAAAATATACATATGAGTTTTTATTTAATAAGTGATTAATAGGTTAAATTAGTTATAGATTTAAAGTAAAATTAAGAAATCTAATGTAAAAAATAAATTGGAAATATAAAATGATTTATTAAAAATATAAAACGGTACTCTTTGTAAACAAAAATAAAATTTGAAAATAACATTTTTTTGCGAAACAAAGTGAGTATTTTTTTAATTCAATACTTTTGTTATTTGGTATGTATTTTATTGGGACCTTACGGTGCGGTATGCCGGTATCCAAACTCCAAAGTCTTCTTAGAGGTTATCAATATGAGAATACTTGGACTACCTTTTGTCTATTTATCGGCAAGACTTTAAAACTCACACAATTATTTCACTCTCTAATTAGCTCTTTTGTTTTATCCAAATATCAAATATAATCTTGGAAGTACTTGGAACATTCGTAATATTTTACTTTACACATTCATGTTCATCAGTCTTTGTTACCTTAGGACTTACGAGCGGGAAGGACTGGAAACCCGAGTGATTGTAGGCAGCGACTGCCAAATGATAGGGTTTAAGACCAAAAATATTTATACAATGTATTCGTTATTTTTGGGAACCTTTAAACATAAAGAACTGTCCATGGTTGAATATGCATTTGCATTAATTGTCTATTATTTGATTATAGTCCTGGCTCCTGATCCGGAGGGTGTCGCAGACTAGTATACATAATTCCATTCTACGTGTACTAATCACCTTGATCGAACGAAACCCACACGTTCCAACGCGTAGACACTCAACATACAAATTTAACCCTAAGTTTACAAAAAGATTATTTGTAATCAGCTTGATCGAAGTTTCCCACGTTCTAACGCGTGGAGGCTCGACATAGATTAATTTACTATTTGTTTCTCCTATATTTTTTTTGGATTCTCAGCACGTGAAAATCATGTGGTTAAGTTCTTTTTTTTTTTTTGAAGTGTTGAAACTTGTATTATATAATCCCCCTCGTAGCGATGAGAACAATCACCAAACCAAAAATCTAAACAAGAGAAATATAAGAAATATGGCCAAACTTACTTCCGTCAACTGGCAGTTTAGTGGTAGCGAAGCAGCCAAAAAGGCTTCAGCTGCCACCCTAGGCAGTTACACCTCTAGAATCATGGGTCTGTGTGACCCTAATATACCCATTTTGCCCCCTCTAAGTGAAGCCCCCGAGACTAGCCATACCGCTGAGAAGGCAGTCGTTAAAGCTGTCCTTGACGGTAGTGGAAACGCCTATGCTCCAAGTATTGGCCTTCCCGCAGCTAAAAGGTAATATATACATCGAATTATCGCTGATCATTTAAGATATTTTTCTTGAAAAGCCCTAAGAAAAACTGTCCCACAAAAAAATTGTTTTACAATATGATCTAGCCCATATAACACTTCTAGTTTCACCTTAACTCTATTATGTATCTTGGTATATTTTCTATGACAAATTGTTTTTTTGCTTCTGTTGTTCTCAGTGCTGTGGCAGAGTTTCTAAGTCGAGATCTTCCGAAGAAACTGACTAAAGATGACGTGTTTATGACCGTTGGTTGCAAACAAGCCATCGAGCTTGCAATTGAAATCTTGGCTACACCGAAAGCCAACATCTTGCTTCCGAAGCCGGGCTTTCCATGGGACATGGTCCACGCAATCTACAATAATTTTGAGGTTCGTGAATATACTTTCCTCCGTGAAAAGAACTATGAGATCGACTTTGACAGCGTCCGTTCGCTTGTGGACAAGAACACATGTGCGATACTTATTATCAACCCACACAATCCTAATGGGAACACGTACTCTGAAGCTCATCTTAAGGAGGTATTTTACAGATACTCTAATTAGCTATACAACGTGACCTTATATGATCTCATCTTTGATAATGTGTAACGTAACTATTGAATATTTCTTTATATATAAGCTGGCTGAGTTGGCCCGAGAACTAGGGATACTGGTGGTTGCTGACGAAGTTTTCAGATGGACTGTGTTTGGGAGTAATCCCCATGTTCCCATGGCGAAATTCTCGTCGATCGTACCTGTGATCAGTCTCGGTTCTCTATCGAAGGGATGGCATGTACCCGGATGGCGAACCGGCTGGCTCGCGCTGCACGATCTAGATGGTGCCTTCCAATCCAACAAGGTTCTAATCCACTTTTTCCGACCACCCTTTAAACATTACTACCATTACTTTATATCGTCGGTATATATATAAGTTAAAAACAAATTTTTGCCTCCAAACAATGAGATTACATGCCATTGACATACTAAATCTCTATGAATGTATTGATTAATTTTATCATTGTATAATATATATATTTGGTGTACGTGAAAATCAAATTTTGTTTCTCGTCCACATCGTCTATTTAAAGAGTTGAAAATGTCCACACGTACGTAGTTTTCCTTGTCCTAATCTTGCTATATATGTACAGATCACAAGTGCTCTTAAGAATTTTCTGGCGATAGATAATAAACCAGCAACTGTTATCCAGGTATGGGATTTTCTAGTTCGGAAGCATACTGTAACCAAGGTTTATTTATTATTATTATTTTTTTTGCATGCATATATTAAGGTGAATTCGTGACTTTTATCATGTAGGCAGCTGTTCCCACCATCTTGGAGAAAACTCCTAAAGAGTTCTTCGAGAGGAGGAAGGCTTTTCTAAAAGAAATCGGACGTTGCATTTGCCAAGCTCAAAGAAATACCAGTCCTAACCTGCTACCACCAAACTGAAGCCTGCACCTTCTTATGGGTATTCTATTATTACTACATTTCTGACTTCTTATTTTGAAACAATCTTACAATATATACATGTTTTTCTCTTCTCCCAGACCGAGCTGCACTTGCGATTCTTTAAGGACATTAAAGATGATGAAGAATTCTGTGAAAAACTTGCTATTGAAGAAAGCCTTGTCCTTTTACCAGGTATTTATGATTAATTTCTCATTAATTACCTATGATCAAGGTAATTTAACGGTTTAACTTTTAAGACATCTTTCGCATAACAACATATATATAGCTTTTAAGACATCTTTCGCATAACAACATATTGGTTTAGGGATTGCTTTTGGTCTGAAGAACTGGGCGAGGCATTCTATCGACATGGATATTTTCGCTTTGGAGGATGCATTTGCAAGACTGAAGAGCTTCTGTAAACGCCACACCACTATACTTTTAGCTCCTTCAGTCAAAGACGTCAATGGTGTCAACTAAAAGGTCAATATGGATCTTTGCCCAAGTCTTTTTACATATGCTATAAAAAAAGGTGTGTTTTATTGATCTCAGATAAGTCATGAACACATTCGTATCGTACTAGTATTAAATAAAATTGGTGTACTTATCACCAACCATGTAATGTTTTCTCGTAGTTTGCAATATTTCTACCACTAAAATTGGTGTACTTATCACCAACCATGTAATGTTTTCTCGTAGTTTGCAATATTTCTACTACTAAAATTGGTGTACTTATCACCAACCATGTAATGCATTCCTACTTTTCAATAAATAAAATTAAGAATTTCTGTTTTATGATGATCGTTTGATATGGATTCGTGTGCAATTACCAATTTTGGAATATCTCTTTTGATTTATCTTTAAGTATCTTCAACAGACATGTGTCGTGTCGTGTAATTCAAAAGCATGTTGATTGCTGAATCGGATTTCTAATTGTAGGCAAGAGCACTTTTATTTCTAGAAAATCCAATACAAGATAAAACAAAACAATAAGAAACAAAGCATGCAATCTAACATATATATATGACATAGTCAACTACTAAACTTACAACGATGAGTAAATTATTACATCGTACATCACTAAGATTTCGTAGTTTTCCAAATCTATTCGCTCAAAGACGAAGACTCAAATAAATGGAGTCGTAGGAATCTTTGCTTCTTCTTTAGTGCTGATGAGTAATCGACAGAATTGCTGTGTTTTTGTTGTATTCTGTGTTTGATATGGTTATGCATTCCACGTGATATATCACTTTTATAGCACAATGAAGGAAAACAGAAAAAAATGATTAACTCACCCAAATCATTTAAACAAATGAGTTGGGTTAACTCATGACCAATAACACTGTTCATTTGAGATTGCCAACACTGATTATTATATGATATTAGTAAAATATGAGCTATATTTGTTTGCTTTTTTATTGGTTAAGGTTACTCCTTAACTTATTTGACTTAGATTTCAAACAAATATATTCTGACCAGTCATGCTAGATAGAAGTAGCACTGAAAAGAGTATGCAAACTAGAAATGGGTACGGAATCAGGGACGGAAAATGACAAAGTAAAAATTTATAGATACATGTATGGTATGGATACTTTAATAAACATATAAGAAAAGATACTCATATTTTAAGTAAGAGGAGATCAGTAAAGTTAATGGAAAAAGAGAGAGGAAAAAAGTGAAACGACCGACCTTTTTTTTTTTTTTTTTTTAATAAATATATATATAATATAATAAATAAACTACAACTAGTGGTCCCATACCCACTAGTCACCTAACCTCAAACACAACCAACAGCGGAAAATAATAATAATAATAACCAATAAATATCAATCCAATGATATAAATATCCAATATAATTCCATCCTTAACTAATGATCCAAAACATCATGAAAACAAGTAACCAGCAACCTAAACCATGCTCTAAGACTCAACTCTAGCAACCTAACAAAGCCAGATCAACAATCAACCGAGTCCCTAGAACATCCTCCTCTTCACTGCCTGGATCCCACGGTCACACTTTGCCTTTACCTGCACCACAAACACATATTGCAATGCATGAGTATTTTACAAACACTCGTAAGGCAATCCTCCCATCTTGGGGGCTATACACACAAGCAATAGAGTATCGGTAATCTTCACACAACAATCAACAGACAATAACAAAACAGGACGTAGCATCGACCGATGCCACAACTGCATCGATCGATGCCAACAGGAGAGCATCGATCGATCAGAAGCTGCATCGATCGATGCAAGTGTAACTTGCATCGACCGATACCCAGTCTGCATCGACCGACGCATGCTCGACGCACACGAAAAACCCTAAAGTTCTTCGCGCCGTCCTCGCACTTGCATCGACCGATGCAAGCTATGCATCGATCGACGCAACGTCGAGCACCGTGATTTCTCCGAAATTTCTCGCCGGATCTCGTTCCTACAATCACAGAAACTCAATCCCAAGCCACAAGAAAGCTTCCTAACGTCCATAACAACACGCTAATACGTCTAACAACAAACAACAAGCAAATCACTGAATTCTCTAGCTTAGATAAGCCATGGTCCTGCACTTACCTTTGCCACAGGAGAAACCAAACCTTAAACAATCAAGAACACGCTCCCAGGAAGCTCCTACAACGATCCCAGCTACAGATCTCTACAGGAACGCCCCAAATCTCCAAGAAATCACCAAGAACTCTCAAGAACACTTCTCTTTCTCTTTTGTTTCTCTCAAATGCGGCCAAAAAACGCGAATGAGACAAAACTCTCGAGTTAAGGGTTTTCCTTCCTCAAAACGCAGCGTTTGACTTAAGTCAAAACGCACAGAATTGAGTCAGCATCGATCGATGCTCCTACTGCATCGATCGATGCACACCCTAAACCGGGTTCACGGATGTTACAATTCTCCCCACCAAACTGGATTCGTCCTCGAATCCCAAACAACCATCAGCCAAGGACTCCCGTGCAACCGTCCCCACGGCCCGCACTCCTCCGACCGATCTACAGAAGGTCACCTCTAGGCGATAGACTTCACGCTCCAGGCGTCATTTGCTCTCGACTTTTGGACTTTCCTTTTTCTCATAGGCCTAAACCTTGAGTTTCATCGGCTCCCCATCAGACCTAAGTCTGCATGCCAATGCTGGTTCCTCATCGGGCCTAAGCCCGCATGCCATAATATATGAGGAAAAATCCAACTCGTCTCTCGGGTCGTCACCCTACAGCGCGCCTCCGGACCGTCGTCCGAAGCCGATATACCAACCATACTCCAAAGTCACAAAGTCTCCGAATATGGCAGTACTAGGAGAACCAAAGTCCTCCCAAGAGCCGCGAGCAAACGATTCGAACACGTCGAGTCCTATCCCTATCCAGGTTTCCTCCCCGTGACTCGCGTAAAACATCTCAACGTTCTACCAGCCACATATTCCCTCACTGGAAAACCATATGACCACACAAGGATCATATACACGCCACAAAGGCTGCCACAAAGGCCAACAAAATGTCCTCACGAGGACCGCCACCAAGGCCAAACAAATGTCCTAAAAAGAACCGCCACCAAGGCCACTCGTCCCGAAGGACCGTCACGAAGACCATTCGTCCCGAAGGACCGTCACGAAGACCATCTGTCCCGAAGGACCGTCACAAAGACCATCTGTCCCGAAGGACCGTCACAAAGACCATCTGTCCCGAAGGACCGTCACAAAGACCATCTGTCCCGAAGGACCATCACAAAGACCATCTGTCCCGAAGGACCGTCACAAAGACCATCTGTCCCGAAGGACCGTCACAAGGACACTCTGGCTAAACAGCCCGCCACAAAGGCCAACAAACGGCTAAAAGCCCGCCACAAAACCACACAATTGGCTAAACGCCCGCCACAAAGGCCACACAATGTCTAACAAGACCGCCACACACAGGCACTCTGACCCGAAGGTCCGCCACAAAGGCACAAAAGCCTCTCCCAGGCTTCCACCGCAAAAAAATGGACAAATTCTCTTTCCCGAGAAACTTTCCATATTTAGCACTTTCCCTTTCTGGAAACTTTCCACTTAAGGAAACTTCTATTTCAGGAAACTTTTCCCCAACCCGTCTCACGAAACCTAGTACCCCGAGCACCACCTCATCTTGTTACTGAGTCGCACAACCAACCACCCCAAGCGACCGAGTAACAAGAGAGATGGGCTGGAATACTCCATTCCCGCTCCAGCCACGGATTACAGACGGAACCAGACTAGGCAAGCTCAGGTCGTGGTTGCTTCTCATACCACTTCTTGAACCTTGCCTTCATCCTTGCCTCAGGTTCCCAAGTCTGCTCCTCCACACCATCACAGTCCCAAAGGAATCTCATCAAAGGAACCTTCTTCTTCCGAAGTTCCTTGATCCTCCTCTCGAGAACCCTCACTGGTCTCGCCTCTAAAGTCATGTTAGGCTGAAGATCTTCTGGAATCTTAGCCAACAACTGATCATCCTCACGGAGACACTTCCGCAACATAGACACATGGAATACCTTATGGAACGCACGCATAACCTCAGGTAACTCCAGTCTATATGCCACTGGTCCAACTCGCTCAATCACTGAACGGACCCATATACCTCGGACTCAACTTAGTCTCTGTCAATGACCTGTTCGGACCCCGACATGGCCATCTTGAGGTACACTCTGTCTCCTACCTGAAACTCCAAGTCTCTTCTCCTCTTATCAGCATAACTCCTCTGCCTATCCTGAGCCTCTTTCATGTTCAGCTTGAGAACCCGAATCTTCTCTGAGGTCTCCTGAACAAAATCTGCCCCGTACATGCTCCTCTCCCCCACCTGAGTCCAGCATAACGGTGTACGACACGGCCTCCCATACAAAGCCTCATAAGGAGCCATACCAATACTCGCCTGATAGCTGTTGTTGTAAGCAAACTCTACAAGGTTCAGGTGATCTGCCCAATGGCCACCCCAATCCAACACACACATCCTCAAATCCTCCAGCGGATCGTCCTCTCAGACTGCCCATCTGTCTGGGGATGATAAGCTGTACTCATATGCACCTTAGTGCCCATCTCTGCCTGAAATGCCTGCCAGAACACCGAAGTGAACTTAGAATCTCTGTCAGACACAATGCTCGCTGGCACCCCATGCAATCTGACTATCTCCCGCACATACTTCTTAGCCAAGGCCGCTGCTCCATCAGTCTTCTTAATGGCCAGAAAATGTGCTGACTTAGTCAACCGGTCCACGATGACCCAGATAGCATCAAAAGTCCGTGAAACTGGTAATCCTACCACAAAGTCCATGGTAATCATATCCCACTTCCACTCAGGAATGGGTAAACTCTTCAGTAACCCGCCAGGAACCTGATGCTCAGCCTTCACTAGCTGACACACATCACACCTCGAAACCCAACCCGCTACATCCTTCTTCATCCCGACCCAATGATAGTACCTCTTGAGGTCACGGTACATCTTAGTCGCTCCTGGATGAATAGACAGCTTGCTCGAATGAGCCTCTCTCAGAATCTCCTGCCTCAACTCCTCATCCTTGGGCACACAAATCCGACCATGCACCAAGATAGTACCATTATCTGAGACCTGATACTCTGACTCAACATCCTTTGAGGCATTCACCAGCCCCAAATCCTTCTCTTGTGCCAACCGCACCCTACTCAAAAGATCTGCTCGGTCAACTGCTTCCAAACCCAACGGTTCCAGTGAAACAGCACACAAGCTCAACGCACTGATCTCTCCTACTAGAGACTCCATCTCCTGCTCTTGAGCCGAAGCTACCCTCTTCCGACTCAGAGCATCGCAACCGTGTTAGCCTTACCGGGATGATAGGCTATCTCCAAATCATAGTCGCCACAAGCTCCATCCACCGCCTCGCCTCAAATTCAACTCAGGCTGAGTGAATATATACTTCAGCTCTTATGATCTGTAAACACCTGTACCTTTGCACCATAAAGATAAGACCTCCAAATCTTCGGGCAAAGACTACAGCTCCCATCTCCAAATCATGAGTAGGATAGTTGCCTTCATGCACCCGCAACTGCCGCGATGCATAGGCAATCACCTTCCCATGCTGCATCAGAACACACCCCAAACCAACTCTGGATGCATCTGTATAAACCACATAGGGTTCTCCCTGCTCAGGCAAAGCCAATACTGGCGCAGTAGTCAACATCTCCTTCAGGCTTGCAAAGCCTTCCTCACACTCTTCGACCAGACAAAAGGAACATCCTTCCCTGTCAACCTAGTCATAGGACGTGCTCGCTTGCAAACCCCTGCACAAATCTCCTGTAGTAACCTGCCAAACCGAGAAAACTTCGATCTGTAGCATTCTGCGGTCTAGGCCAATCTCTGATAGCCTGAATCTTCTCTGGATCCACGAAACTCCTTCAGAAACGATATGACCCAGAAAGCCCATCTCACGCTGCCAGAAACTGCACTTGCTCAACTTAGCAAACAACTTCTGCTCCCGCAGCTTCTCCATAACTGCCCTCAAATGCACTGCGTGCTCCTCAGGACTCTTAGAATAAACCAGGATATCGCCGATGAAAATGATGACAGATACATCCAGAAACTCCTGAAACACACTATTCATCAATCTCATAAACGCTGCTGGTGCGTTAGTCAATCCGAAAGGCATCACCACAAACTCATAGTGCCCATATCTCGTCCTGAAAGCAGTCTTCCTCACATCTGCCTCATCTATCGGTATCTGATGATAACCCGACGCCAGATCCACCTTAGAGAACCAAGTAGCTCCCCTCAACTGATCCAACAACTCATCGATCCTAGGAAGAGGATACTTGTTCTTCACAGTGACCCGGTTCAAACCCCGATAATCAATGCATAATCTGAAACTCCCATCCTTCTTCTTCACAAACAACACCGGCGCTCCCCATGGTGATACACTAGGACGGATGAATCCCTTACTCAACAAATCCTCTAGCTGCTTCTTCAGCTCGCCATCTCTGCTGGAGCCATTCTGTAAGGAGCCTTGGATAACGGTGTCGTCCCGGTTCCAGTTCAATGGTGAAAGGATCCGACCGAGATGGTGGTAATCCTGCAAAGACTGAAACACATCCTCAAACTCCTCTACTACCGGAATACCGCTAACCGTAGACTTCCCCACTGACTGGCATAGATATAGTAACCAGATAAGCCTCACGGCCCTTCTCGATCATCTTCCCAGCCTGAATGGCTGAGATCACGAGACTCCCCGAAGTCGGTCTAATACCCTGAAAAACCAACTTCCCTCCTGGACGCTCAAACTCCACCCTACCCCGATAGCAATCCAGATGCACCATATGCCGATGCAACCAATCCATCCCGAGAATGACATCATACAACTCCACTGGACTGATAAGCAAATCCGCTGGCCATGACTCTCCTGCGATCTGAATATCAACCCCTCCAGCTCGTCCAATAACTCTCAGGAACTTGCCTCCAGCAACTCTAACAACTCCTGTACGCTCCCCGGGATCCCCTCTGATTCCCGCACACTCTGTGATCGCCCCGGCACTGGTTCCACCAGTCTCAGCTGTCGTGTAAACCCGTGGCGCCTGCTCAATCCGTGCCACCTGCTGACCTCCAGGCTGCACCTGCTGCAACGCTGCCACTGCTGCCGGCTGCAACTTGGGACAAAAAGGCCTGATGTGCCCCGTCTCCCTACAGTGATAACAAACCCGAGGTCCTGCCGTCGGAACACTCCTCTTGGGACAACTAGCAACCTTGTGATCCTTGCTCCCACATCCGAAGCAACCCGCACCACTCGGCTTCTGCGTAGCCTCCCACTTCCTCTTGGTTCCCTGAGCATGCCTACCGCCCCTGCTGGAACCACCCTGCTGCTGAGCCTTACTAGGCTGAGCTACTGGAGTAACCGACACTGACTGTGCCCGGATATCCTCCTCAATCTCTGCTGCAGTCTCAACCAGCTCGCACGCGTAGCATAGTACCGCCCTCTACAGTGAACTCTCAACTCATCCCGTAGAGCTCTCATAAACCTCCTCACCTGAGCCTCCTCGGACTCCATTGCCCGACCCCCATAACATAGAAGTCGACTGAACTCTAAATCCAGCTCCCGCACTGACCGCGTCCCTGAGACAACTGAAGGAACTGCACCTCCAAACGATCCAATGCCTCTCTAGGAAAATACTTGCGGTTGAACTCCAAAACGAAGTCAGCCCAAGTCATCTCCCGCTGCACCCTCCTAGCAGCCACAGACCTCCCCACAACTCAGCATCTCCACTCAAAAGTAGACCCCTATGTCCACCCAGAACTCCTCGGGACATCTCAGTGTGGAAGTTACGTTCCACCCTCGTCCTCCACGCATCCGCAGCAGTAGGATCTACACCTCCCTGCTCAGTACGCAACTTGCCCATCTCGACAACATGTTGAGATAACGAGCATGAACCCCACATCTGCAGCCACTGGCTGCCGCTCCTCCGCCACCACTGGTGGCACTACCCGAGCCTGAGCCGGTACCACAGGTGGTAACCGCTCCAACACCTGTGCTAGCAAAGCCGCAATGTCAACACCAGGACTCCACCCGCTGGGGCTCCCACACCGGGACCCTAGCACCACCGGCCACTGGAGCATCAACACCGCCCCTCCGGCCACACTCACAGAATCCCCGGAACACCCTGCGACTCGCCAACACCCTCGGCTGTCACACTCTGGTCCTCGGTCTCACTAACCACTGGGGCTCCCCTACCACGACCACGACCACGATCGCGACCACGACCGCGTCCACGACCTCGACCAGCAACAGCACCACCTCTAACCATCTGCACTACCATGAACAGAAGGCTAAGCAAACAATTACTATTTAACACAGAAATAGAAACTCACCGTGGAATCACCAATAGGCTCGAAGAGGATGTTCTAGGACTCCATGCCACACACAATTGACTAACTCACATAATCAATCAAGACATGCAATCCCAAACATCTACAGCACAAAGCCTAGTGAACCCAAACCTAGAACCGTAAGGGCTCTGATACCAAAATGAAACGACCGACCTTTTTTTTTTTTTTTTTTAATAAATATATATATAATATAATAAATAAACTACAACTAGTGGTCCCATACCCACTAGTCACCTAACCTCAAACACAACCAACAGCGGAAAATAATAATAATAATAACCAATAAATATCAATCCAATGATATAAATATCCAATATAATTCCATCCTTAACTAATGATCCAAAACATCATGAAAACAAGTAACCAGCAACCTAAACCATGCTCTAAGACTCAACTCTAGCAACCTAACAAAGCCAGATCAACAATCAACCGAGTCCCTAGAACATCCTCCTCTTCACTGCCTGGATCCCACGGTCACACTTTGCCTTTACCTGCACCACAAACACATATTGCAATGCATGAGTATTTTACAAACACTCAGTAAGGCAATCCTCCCATCTACTGGGCTATACACACAAGCAATAGAGTATCAGTAATCTTCACACAACAATCAACAGACAATAACAAAACAGGACGTAGCATCGACCGATGCCACAACTGCATCGATCGATGCCAACAGGAGAAGCATCGATCGATACAGAAGCTGCATCGATCGATGCAAGTGCTTGCATCGACCGATACCCAGTCTGCATCGACCGACGCATGCTCGACGCACACGAAAAACCCTAAAGTTCTTCGCGCCGTCCTCGCACTTGCATCGACCGATGCAAGCTATGCATCGATCGACGCAACGTCGAGCACCGTGATTTCTCCGAAATTTCTCGCCGGATCTCGTTCCTACAATCACGAAACTCAATCCCAAGCCACGAAAGCTTCCTAACGTCCATAACAACACGCTAATACGTCTAACAACAAACAACAAGCAAATCACTGAATTCTCTAGCTTAGATAAGCCATGGTCCTGCACTTACCTTTGCCACAGGAGAAACCAAACCTTAAACAATCAAGAACACGCTCCCAGGAAGCTCTAACGATCCCAGCTACAGATCTCTACAGGAACGCCCCAAATCTCGAAGAAATCACCAAGAACTCTCAAGAACACTTCTCTTTCTCTTTTGTTTCTCTCAAATGCGGCCAAAAAACGCGAATGAGACAAAACTCTCGAGTTAAGGGTTTTCCTTCCTCAAAACGCAGCGTTTGACTTAAGTCAAAACGCAAAGAATTGAGTCAGCATCGATCGATGCTCCTACTGCATCGATCGATGCACACCCTAAACCGGAATTCCGGTTCACGGATGTTACAAAAAGCGTCTAGAAAGTAGAAAAAAATAAGAAATGAAAATAAGAAATGAAAAATAAGAAAATGAAAATATGATAAAAATGTTATGAATGAAATGAAATAAATGCAAATATCATAACTTCCATGTTATCTTCTCCTAAAGCATCTAAGGCCTACCCATAGAGTTCTTGATCCCAAAATTTCTCCAGTAAGGGGACGGCTACCAAATACAAGTACATGTGCTACTGGCCGGCAGACCTAACGCTGAACTTTCCAGGACTACAAGCCAAAACATATATATATATATATATATATATATATGTTCAACTAGACCACTGGACTAAGGAAACTTTGTTCAAAAAGCAGCCGAAATTTAATTTTATTATTAACAGCTGCTATTGCTTGGCTTGCTTGGCCTCTTGGCTGGCTCTGCTGGCCGGTTTAGTGAAATTGAAAGTGTAACATCCACGAACAAGCTTTTAGGGTTTTGAGATAAATGTCTGTCGATATTATCAATTTCTAGTTCAATCAGTTTGTTTTAAATCATCGAATTGGAGCAGTTTGGTTTAAGAAAAACTGTGATATTTAAAGATGGAAGTCGACTTAGAGATTTGGTCAGCCTCTTTTGTCGTTTCGAGAGAGAGAGAGAAAAAAAAAAGGGAAGTTCTTTTGAGTCATGTGAGATTTAATGAAGAATCTTTTCTGTTCTTGAGAGATCCTTCTTGGTGAGTGAAGATCTGAGGCTAAGATCGTGGTAGAATGTTGCTATGAGTCTGTTTTCTCTGTTTCTTTTTGATACAATGTTATTATCAACTTAAGAAATAGAATCTTGCTATTTATATTCTATCTCTAAAAAGATCATGGATGTTTTTTCTATTTCTTAAGTTGATAATAACATCTTATTATATAAAGTTCGGTTTTGAAAGTTAGTCATTAAGAAGATTTTGACATGTGTCAAGTTATCAATATGAGATTTTGACATGTGTCAAGTTAATATTTAATAGGAAAAAAAATTTTATTACAACAAAAATATTTTATTTTATTTTTAAAAATATTAATAATGTAAAAATATAAAATTTTGGTTTTGAAAGTTAGTCATTACAAGATTTTGACATGTGTCAAGTTATCAATATGAGATTTTGACATGTGTCAAGTTATCAATATGAGATTTTGACATGTGTCAAGTTATCAATATGAGATTTTGACATGTGTGAAGTTAATATTTAATAGGAGGAATTTTTTTATTACACAAACATATTTTATTTTATTTTTAAAAATATTAATAATGTAAAAATATAATTATCAAAAATTACAGATCATATCATATTTAAATGATTTATTCAAAAACATTGCTTTCAGCTTCTTTTAATTGGGAAATGTTTTTTAATGGGAAGGTAAAATTTTCTTATTTTTTAAAACCAAAATTTTCTTTACTTTTTTTTTTAAGTTGGAAATAGATAAGAATAATATGTTGACCTAAAAAAAAAATAACATATGCGTCTTCTTTTTCTAATACTGAAATTTAAAATTTGTTGTAGTATCTTTAGTTTATTTTTTAATTTATATTTTAATCTTTGAATTATTTGGGATTCATATATTACCGTGCTTATAATTTTCAATTGTTTTTTTTTTAATTTATCAATATGAGATTTTGACATGTGTCAAGTTAATATTTAATAGGAAAAAAAAATTTATTACAATAAAAATATTTTATTTTATTTTTAAAAATATTAATAATATAAAAATAGAAAAGTTTGGTTTTGAAAGTTAGTCATTACAAGATTTTGACATGTGTCAATTTATCAATATGAGATTTTGACATGTGTCAAATTATCAATATGAGATTTTAACATGTGTCAAGTTATCAATATGAGATTTTGACATGTGTCAAGTTATCAATATGAGATTTTGACATGTGTCAAGTTAATATTTAATAGGAGGAATTTTTTATTACACAAACATATTTTATTTTATTTTTAAAAATATTAATAATGCAAAAATATAATTATCAAAAATTATAGATCGTATCATATTTAAATGATTTATTCAAAAACATTGCTTTCAGCTTCTTTTAATTGGGAAATGTTTTTTAACGGGAAGGTAAAATTTTCTTATTTTTTAAAACCAAAATTTTCTCTACCTTTTTTTTCAGTTGGAAATAGATAAGAATAATATGTTGACCTAAAAAAAATTAACATATGCGTTTTCTTTTTCTAATACTGAAATTTAAAATTTGTTGTAGTATTTTTAGATTATTTTTTAATTTATATTTTAATCTTAGAATTATTTGGGATTCATATATTACCGTGATTATAATTTTCAATTGTTTTTTTAATTATGTCAAATTAATTTTTTTCTAATTTCTCAACCTTGATTGGTTGGCCATATATCTTTGTTTTTTTTTTTTTTTGCAAACATAATTGTTACCATTATTCATTCAACTCCAAAAGGAGATAACGAGTAGAAGCTCATCAACCTAATGAATGAATAAAATAGGCTAATCAAATACAAGCTTACAACTATGACAACCCGTCCCGCGGACCCCACTAGCCCACCGCTAGCTCCCCAAACAGACCATCCGTGGACCCCACTAGCCCACTGCTAGCCGTCCCAACAGACTCCAAGCTGGCCCTGCAGGGATCAATCCTAACCCTCACAAATGGAACTATTCATCCAAATCCACAGGGTATTGGTGCCGAATTCCTGGTCCTCACCCTTAACAACCTTCCCATCTTGCCACCAATTGATCTGCAGGTCCCGACTGTCCCCTGAGTCAACCCAAGAACCGTGCCTCATACAATCAAGAGCCCGAGTTTAACTCCAAGTATTTTCCTCAGGAGGCTCTTGATCGTATGGAGGCACGGTTCTTGGGGTTGACTCAGGGGGACCGTACAGTGCGGGACATGCAGATCAATTGGTGGCAACTTGTCCTGTGGGAAGGTTGTTAAAGGGTGGGGACCAGGGTTCGAGGAACGCCTGGCGCACCAATAACCTACTGTAGATTTGGATGAATAGTTCCATTTGCCAGTGAGGGGTTAGGATCGATGCCCTGCAGGCCAGCTTGGAGTCTGTTGGGACGGCTAGCAGTGGGCTAGTGGGGTCCACGGATGGTCCGTTTGGGCAGCTAGCGGTGGGCTAGTGGGGTCCGCGGGATGGGTTGTCATAACAACAAACATAGATAGATAGACTGGAAAAACATAGATCGTTGTTGATAGATCCATAGGAGCTTAAAGACTGTTACACCCTGATTTGCGGAAGTATTTTAAAAAATTGATTTGACCACATATATCACCAAAATGCACTTATTTTTTGGTCAAAGTTCCTTAGAGAACTTTATGATGGGTGACCTTCCTGGAAGTGATTGTCGGAACTTTGTGAGTGAGGAAAAAACACAGGAAAATGTCATTTGTTGATTTTGTAGAGTCGGTAAACAAGGTTTTAAAGTCTCTCAAACGTAACAAACCGGCCATTGAATATGGATGGATCCACTGGCCAGGATAGATGTAAGGCTCACTTAGGAAGGTGGACCCATGGACTGAGAGTGTACATGGGCTCACTAAGCAAGGTGGCGGTTGAGGCGTTAGAGAGACAGATGCTACGTCATGGTATGTCAAAGACACTTCCACGAATACATTGAGAAATTTAACATTAGTTACTATCAAAAGATTTTGTGACCTTAGAAAATGGTTTTTACTCTCATTGGATGTCGGAGCAAGCCATTTTTAGATAGCAAAAAGACGTGAACATGTTCTCTTCACACATGAGGAGGGCAGAACCGAAATTCTCTATATAGTGGAGAAGGTTGGATGCAAGGTTATCTCCCCAAAGGAGGAAGGCGGAGTGAATATTCTCTTCATGGTGGAGGAAGTTGGATGCAACTTGCAAGGTTCTTTCCATAAATAATAAGGGCGGAGCCGAGGTTTTCTCCATGGTAGTCATACATTATTGTGATGATACATCATTGATTAGTATATTATGCAATATCTATTTTTCAAAAAGTTTTTGGAGCCATCAATTTTAGTAATTAAAAAACTATGAAGAAGTGAAAGTAAAATAGTTGGCTTAATGTGTTAATATAGATATTTTCTAGGTGGTGATAAAAAATAAATTTGTAACATAGAGTATATATAAGTGTAAAAAATATACTTTCTAATAGTAACATACATAAAAGATTTGTAAATGTTTATAAATTAGTGTATTATAAAAATAAAATTTATAAATAACGTAATACAAATTTTAATATATTTTTGCTAAATTTAATTTAATTTAAAAAACTTTAAATTCACACATCGGACGGGTCTTCATCTAGTTGAATCAAAATAATTGTCAAAACTAATAATGAATCTAAATTATATGTAAGTGTTCCTTTTTTTTAATGAAATTAAAAAGAAATTTTATTAAATTTAACAGATAAACAGAGGACATTAGCAGAGAGAGACGTGAGCAGAGGGCGAGGACTATGATGCTCCTTGGTTGAGATGATGTGAAGAAACGAGAAAATCGTAACGGAGAGGAGACAGAGAGACGCGGCAGAGGTGGTGAAAACCATTGATGGGTCTGGGACTCATGTCGTGGTTTGTGGCAAGTTTTGATGGTGGTAGAGGAGCTAAGACAGGTCAGATCTGAGAAGGGAAAGGGGAAAAAAAGAAAAAAGTGAAAGGAAGATGGAAATAAAGGCTCTGTTGAGTAGCCAAATTTGGGGGCTCCCCGGTGATGGATCGGATGTTATTTAGAAAAAAAAGTAATATACCAGCCTGATATCCGAACAAGCCAAGAGTCAATAGTAATTGACAGAGCCTCGATAGGCAATAAACTCAAGGAGTTATGTGTGTTATTTCTTGGTTAAGTAACTGCTAGAAAGTGGTGCAATCTTAACATGAACTGTTCCAAGATGGGTTATTGAGAACATCTTTATGAGGTCGTAAAGATGTTCTATTGAGCTGAAAATTTGTGGAGAGACTTGTGGTATGGTGGTACTATAAGCCCCATAATCAACGGTGGAATTGCGAATTGAATTGTTAGTTTGTGTTTTATTATAAGGTTGTTATGGAGGCTTTATATATATGGAATGAACAATGACAAATTATATTGTGGGTTGGGCAAACAATCTCGGTTTGAGCTGAAACCTTCTTGGTGAATAATAGTTTTCTTACTTTTTTCTTGCATTGGTCCTTGATTATAATAATTTTCTTACTTCGATTATAAGGTTGTTAGCTTTCTGTTGCATTTGGTACTGTGAATTTCCTGAGCCACAGTTTTTTTTTTTTTTTTTTTTTTTTTTTGAATTATTAAGAGGTTCCGGGCCTAGGCCCGTACATCCCCTCAGACCAGGGACAAGAGCATTTTATATGGTCTCCTCCCAAGCGCTATCCTTCGAACCGGCGACCTCTAGACTTTGCCAAAGAATCTTTACCAATTGAGCTATCACCACAGTTTCGCACAGTTTCGTTTTTCATTAGTAGCATACTGAGGATTTAACACAAGAATAATTTTCACTGCAACGAGATTTTGATGACAGACTTTATAACGAGCATATATGTACTTGCAACCTTGTGGCATTCTAGCGATAAAAATAGAACATTTAAGAATGAAAAATTACAATACTATCTATTCAGTAATGGAAAAATAACTTTAAAACCTAAGAACATAAACAAATATAGGAAGATGATAAGATAATTTGTGTGTGAGATTTATAAGATTTTATAAAATAATTATAAGTTTGACATTGTAACTTTGTATGTGTTTATAACACACGTATTTTGGAAGGTCTCTGACTTTTAGAGAAATTTTGAAAGAAAACAAAAATTAGGAGAGAGAATGTGATACTAGGATTTTTGTAAGGTTTCAATTAATCTTATGCAGTTGTAGTACAGAAGGTGTCAGTCCAAATGGGATGTTGTTAGCAATCAAGATGCAATCAAAGTATCACAAGTGAAGCCAGTTCAAAGAGAGGTTTTATGTCTAACAATTCTAGAGTGATCAGAATGCAAAACGGAAATGAACTACAAAACTAGAAACAAAAATGTATGACAAGAGGTAAACGTGAGTAAAAACAAAATAGAGTCTAAACAAGAACTAAATAGCAAGATGAAAAACGGTCTCAGGAATGCAATATCAATCAAAGATAGAAGTCCTAAGGATTAGAGTAATTGATGTCGGTGGAGTATCCTAGTCTAAAGAGTGTTTAACATGCCATAAGCAAACTATCCCTAAACAATGAACGTCACTGGCTTAGTTAATCCAATATCTTGACAGAAGCTACTCAGACTCAACCACTTCCAAACCTAGCTCTCGCTAGAGAAACATAATCAAGCATGGCATGACAAACAAGTTCATTCACGTCAACAAACTCCTAGAAAACTAATCTCTTAGGCTAGGAACGTAAGTCTCTGGTACTAGTTGGTCAGACATTTCATCAAACACCTTCTGGGATTGGAAATGTCTAAGACCTAATTCCAATTGATCAGAGAGAAACTAGTATTTCTAACTCTAGTCCACAAGGGAATCATACAAATCAAAGCTTAAACACCCTACATCCTAAGATCTTCCACCTAATCTATCCCATCCTTAAGAACACTAACACTACTCGGATCTAGAAATCATCATCAACGATACAGACTCAGAAAACATTGAATCAAGCATCATTAGATAGATAAAAATGGGAAGACCAACTTTGTAGAAGAAATCAAATGCAAAAACTGAATAAACTCAAAGATGTCGGATTACAAAGTCTCAAAATGGTTTGGGTGGCTAGGTAAAACCTTAACGAAAAAGAACAAAACGAGATAAAATATGTTTTGGGCAAAGACTTAACAAAATGTATATATAGTCAAACATGGAAAGTCCTAAAACATAAAACGACAAATAAAGAGTCGGTTTGGAAATCTCCTGAAATGTGTGAGACGAAGCGTCTTTCTTCATGACATGTGCGATCGAGTCGGTGCGTCGTGAGCGTGATGCATCGGTGGTGGTTCAGCTGTGATGGAACGAGTGAGTATGGCTCGAGCGGTGTGAGTGGGAGTGGCTCGAGCGGTGTGAGTGAGAGTGGATCGAGCAGTGTGAGTGAGATTGGCTCGAGGGAGGTGCAGGGAGGTTGGCTCGAGCTGTGTGTATACGCATCCAATAAAACGATGATAACTCTTGCACCACACCTCCGATTAGTTTCAAATAAACGGCATTGGGAAAATGACTCAATTCCCTACAACTTTGATGAAGACGTCAAAAGCTGAATCCCTCGACTCGTGGCTCGAGTGGTGGCTTGAGCGTGGATGTTGGAGCGTTGATGTTGGAGCATGGCTCGAGTGTGGATGTTGAAGCGTGGCTCGAGCATTGATGTTGGAGTGTGGCTCAAGCGTTGACGACATCCATTCCAGGCATGATGGATTGAGTGGGGTGCTGGTGCTTCTTCCTGGAGCGCGTCGAGTCACATGACGTCCATTCTGGGCATGCTTGGTCGAGCCGCATGTCTCAACCTCCATTCAGTTCCAACAGTTTGGACATCTCCTAAATACCTGAAATAACTCCAATATGCAAGATGTATGCAAGACCAATGCAAAGACTACCTAGATATGCATATTATGCAAAAGAGACTAAAAACAATGCAAAACAATGAGTTAAGAGAACAAAATGAATAACAAATGCATGATGAAAGAGTGTAAAATATATACATATCTACTCCCCCCAAACTTATTCTTTGTTTGCCCTCAAGCAAATAACAAGAACAAAATATCGAAGAGAAGTTTGAAAATAGGGTCTCAGAACCTAAAACATGTTGAATAAAATAGTTATAATCAAGATCTTTGTTTTTAGTTCTATGAAGCATGTTGAAAGAACTTTATTTCTTTAATCTACACATGCAATCCTATCAATCACTTCTTTTAACATTCATTAACAGAGAACCGTGAATCAAGCTATGCAATACCGTCAAACTCATTTGGTTAAAATAAAAGGTTAGAGAGAAATGAGGTCTCCTTCTGAAGTGGTTCCATCAATACATAACAAGGTTCTCTCATGAAAAGGAGTTAAGCTTAAGAAAATGATAAAGGTTGAAATCAACTGATATATACAAGAGTAGTATCTTGTCTACTCAAAGGTCTCAAGGAAACTTAGCTCTAACATTATAACCCTGGAGTTATTCCTATCTCTACCCTTCATCAATGTCTCAAACCCATTCTCTTGTTCTTTGCAGTTAGTCTTAGGAGAAGGTCACTCATTATTATTCTAGCGGATTGGGAAATCTTTTTTTTTTATCACTATGGTTCTCTTTCTTTTCTTTTCTGAATTCTAGACATCTTAAGTGTTTTACTTTCTCTTCCTTGTCTAAACTTTTCATTTTATGCCCAGAACCAATAACTCTTTTTTTTTTTTTACTTTGCTCAACCCAAATCCTATACTAGACCCGTAAACCTTGAAAACAAATTTCCCTCCTAAAGACTGTTTACCCCTTTGCTTTCTCTTTTACTCTTCACTTTTCTGCACAAATCCCATCCTAATACCCAAAATCGAGTTCTCACCTAGTCATACGAGTCCGGATAACACGAACTAGAACTACACAAGATCCTACTCTTGTCGGTTAAAACCAACCACTTTCTAACAAACTCAACTCGAAAAAGGTCTTACACTCAAGAATACAGTTGGCTTGAAAGAAGGGTTGGTTAAGGGTGTGGGAACTGTTCCACAGATGAGAATCAGCTACTTGGATTAACAAGGATGGTAAAAAGGAGAAAGGTAATCCATGAGTTCAACTTCAATGCATAACAGGATAATTGCAAGTCAGGATTAGGTTCAGGTAGATAGGGGATGATGTTTATTCAAAACATGCATATATCTTACATTTTCAAGTTCAATCAACATGCATCAAAGAACTAATAACAAGGGCCTTGAACCTATCCTATTAAATTCAACATGCTAACAAGGTTGCAATCATCATCAACCCCTATGCAAAATGCAACAACCCTATATAAATAACACTAGAGTCAATCCTAATATGCAAGTGCAAATTATATGAACACTCTGTTTTTATGGAAAATTTTGACTTTTTTTCAAATTTTTATGGTTTTTCTATGCAAATAGATGGATGCAGAGTCAAACATGATATGATGCAAAAATTTGAAATAATAATCACAAAACACAACATAAGATACATCATCTCAAACCCTCCCCCAAACTTAAATTACACAATCTCCTGTGTAAGAGAAATTTGCAGAAAGATTTGAGGATCACAACAAAAACAATGCATGAATAAAATGGTATATGCAAAGGGAAGGTGGGAGTACCTCAGTAGTAGAAGGAGTCGGTGCTCGCCCAAGGAGGAGCGTGAAACTGACTATGTCCCTCGCCCTGTTCGGGATCCGCAGGAGTGACCTCAGTTGGTTGGTCGACTTGATGATCAACCGCTTGCGTGTTCTGATACACGTTCTGCTGCTCGTCACACTGCATGTCATCAACTCTGGACTCACCATGGTCTGATACCAAGACAACTACCACCGTAGGCTGATAATCACCTTGATGTTCGATATGTTGCTCAACCCCGTGCATATCCTGATAATCACCCTGACCTTCATCTTGCTGCTCAACCTCAACCCCTTGCTCATCTTGAGCTGCAAAACGACGCGCTGACTAATGACTTGAGGAGGCTCTGGAATCTCGCGAACCTCGTCTCCTTCTCTCCCTAGACTCATGAGACGAGTGGAGTTGGTAAGTTGGTGATGACTCGCGTGCGTCGAGTGGAAGCTGGTCGAGTTGAGAGGGCTCGACCCGAGGTGAATGTCACAGTGCCGGTCGAGCGGAGCGGTCGTCGCTTGGGCAAGACAGATCCGTCGGTCGAGTGGAACCGGATTGGATACGGTGGCTCGATGAGGCAGTTGGGAAGGTCAGCTCGATTCGTTGGTTCAGAATGGCGAGAACAGCGGGTCGAGTGAGGCAGTCAGGAATTTCGGCTCGATTTGTCAGTTCGAAACGGCAAGAGCGGCGGCTCGAGTGAGGCAGTCAGGAAAGTCGGCTCGATTCGTTGGTTTGGAACGGTAAGAACAATGGCTCGAGTGAGGCAGTCGGGAAGGTCGAGTCGCGAGCGTGATGTCCTGGTGCCGGTCGAGTCAAGTTCCGCGCGTGTTGAGCTTCCTGGTTGATTGGGTCTTTTGACTGCTACTTTCACTTTTTCTTTTGTATTGCTCATACTCGCTTATGTAGATTCCTGAACACTAGAAAACTAAACAAAAATAAAAAACATAAGGATCCTAAAAAAATATTTACAATTATACCTTTGAGACTTCCTCCCAACTGAGCTTGTATAAAGTCTCTGAGCTTGACTTTGCATAATCCTTATGCTTTGGGAGGGTCATAGAGAGGTTTTGTAGACCCCTCTAGAATGTCTTGTCTAGCCATATACTCTTTAACATTTTGCCCAGTTTCAATAAGAAAAGATCTTCTCTTTTTCATTATCCCGAACCCCTGCCTTGCTTTTCTTGGAGAAGAAATTTTAACTTTTCCCTAATGCTGCATGATTTGCCATCTCATCTCCTTCGACATGGCTGTTAACTCCGTCACTGAATCCCTTAGAATCTTGGTTGTTTGGAGTTCAGACAAACTGTCACGCGCAGGAGGACTTGTCTCTTGCGGTTGGTGATTAGGAAGCAGGTCTCGACGCTTAGGGAGGGTAACGACTGCACTCGAGTTGGAGAATGGTCGAGTGACACTTTGAGTTTTCTCTTTGGTTACTAAAACCTCTGTTTCTGCCTCATTCACACCCTCAAAGATGTCAAACCCAGCTTTCTGATCTTTCTCTTCAATCACGAAGGTATGTCCATCAATAGTTGGTTTCTTCTTAGAATCCTTGATATCAAATTTCGTCTTGAAGTTTTTACCCAGATTGAGATCAATCATCCCCTTCTTGACATCAATGACAGCTCCAGCTGTAGCTAAGAAAGTTCTTCCCAGGATTAGTGGATCTTTAGGCTCTTCATCCATTCCCAGCACCACATAGTCAGTAGGAATCTCAGCTTGTCCATGAGGTAGTCTAGTACTCTTATCAGCCAATATTAAGCGGAGGTTGCATGACTTGTATTTGTTGAATCCTAGCCTCTGAGCTACAGAGAGTGGCATGAGGCTGACTGAAGCACCAAGGTCACATAGGCACTTTTTGAAGTCGAATGGACCTAAAGAACAAGGCAAGGTGAAAGAACCAGAGTCCTCTAGCTTCTTTGAGATAATCATCTTCTGAATAATAGCCTTGCATTCATGAATAACCCCACCTATGACATGTACTACCCTCTCATCTTCCAGAGCCTTAGCTTGAGCTCTTTTAGCTATCTCCTCCTTCTCTTTGGTCCTTTCTGTTACCAAATCAGTTAAAAACTTTGGATATTGAGGAACAAGTGCAAATGCATCAAGCAAAGGCATCCTAAGTTCAATCTCCTTGACTTGTTTTTGAACAGAGCTTTATACTTCTTAGTAAGCTGCTTCTTAAACCTCATTGGAAATGGTAGAGGTGGCTTGTATGGTGGAGGAATGAATCTCACAGGTTTATCCTTGGAAGCAGCGGGATCTTTAATATCTTCAGGATTAGATTGCTTGGCTGACTTAATTAGGTCCTTGAGCACCTCGATGGGATCCTTTATCTTAACTTCATCTTGAAGAAAATCCTCCCCATCTGAACTCTCATTGTCTTCAGTGAGCCGTACATCTACAGCTTGGTGGGGATTGCATGGATAGTAGCATAGTCCTTGGGGTTTTGAACTGCTTTTTCAGGTAGTTGGCCAGGTGTTGAGGTAGAACCAGTTTGCCTTCCATATACTTCAGCTTTGAGTTCAGAGCTTCAAATTTGACATTCAAATCATTGTAAGAAAATTCCATCTGCTGACTGAGTTCAGCAAACTTCTTAGCAGTATGCAGAGAACCACTAGTTTGACCCTGAAGAAGTTGTTGCATCATGTGCTTCATTTCTTCGTCAGGAGCTTGAGTAGGCTGAACTTGGTGTGATAGAAATCCTGGTGGGGGTCCGGAGGGAGCCTGATAACCCTACTGGAACTGTTGTTTAGGCGTGAATCCCTGATTGTAAGGCAAAATTTTTTTTTGTTGACCTTGTTGTTGTTGTTGAGGAGGGTACACCTGATCTTGTGGATTAGCAACGTTTTTACTTCGGTAAGACAAATTGGGGTTTGTCATGTATTGGTTGTAACCTTTGTTGTATCCACCTTGATTGTGGACATAGTTGATCTCGTCAAATTGCTCACCCTTCCCATCTTGAACTTGGAAAGGGTCATCCTCAGATACGAAGTGGACGCTCCTCTGCTAGCTTAGCAAGATACGGTCAATCTTCTCATTGACATTCTTGAGATCCTTCTTGTACTTCTCCTCAGACCCAGCATCGCCTCTAAATGTGCGGTCGTAGTCCTCATTGTAATTGCTGTCTGACTGGGCGATATTTTCAACTAGTTGGCAACTTTCATCTACGTCCTTGTTCAGGAAGTTGCCGTTAGAAGCAGTGTCAAGCAGCATCGTATCTTTAGAAGGACACCACGGTAGAGAGTGCTCAGTAGTGACTCGTTGCTGAATCCATGGTTTGGTCACTGGCTATGGTAACCCTTGAAACGCTCCCAGGCTACACAGAATGATTCTGAGTTCTTTTGAGTGAAGCTTGATATGTCATTCCTAAGACGTGCTATTCTGGCGTTGGAAAAAAATTAGCCATGAAGGCTTTCTTGCAGTCTTCCCAAGTGGTGATGGTTCCCTTGGGAATGTTTTTCTCCCACTGATTAGCTTTATCTCCCAGGGAGAATGGGAAGAGGCGCAACTTGTAACCATCTTCACTCACGCAGTTGATCTTGGTGAGACTGCAAAGACGGTCGAACTCGTCCAAGTTGTCGAGCGGATCATCCATAGGCAACCCATGAAACTTGTTTTCTTGGATCATGGTGGTCAGACCACTTTTGATTTCGAAGTTGTTATTCTGCACGGCGCGAAGACGATTCCAGAATGTTGAGTATGAGTGTTCGGTGCATCCCCAACACCAATGTTTTGCGGTCTCGGATTTGGTCCATTCTGTTGTTCCACAGTGACTGGTGCGGGATGATCAGTGAGATGACGAGCTTGTCATGGTCTTTGTAACCGATTGATGTCATCGATAGTATGAAGGAGATTCTGATGCCCTCTTTATCTGGTGTGCATGCAAGATTGCAGTCAACAGGTACCTGAGATGCAAAACAAACAAGCAGACAACCAAAACAAGTTAGTAATCAGATTAACTGTGTAACAGAACTTAATCTTGCAAAACTTGAAATCTTAAATGTAGCAAAACGTTATTCAAATGGCAACGGCGCCAAATTGATACTAGGATTTTTGTGTCTCCTAGTAGGTCTCAATTAACCTTATGCAGTTGTAGTACATAAGGTGTCAATCCAAATGGGATGTTGCTAGCAATCAAGATGC
This sequence comes from Camelina hispida, assembly GCA_023657505.1. Lineage (NCBI taxonomy): Eukaryota > Viridiplantae > Streptophyta > Magnoliopsida > Brassicales > Brassicaceae > Camelina > Camelina hispida. Next base: position 11,622,577 of record CP094635.1, on the reverse strand, counting down.
AATCAAAGTATCACAAGTCAAGCAGCTCAGAGAGAGGTTTTATGTCTAACAATCCTAGAGTGATCAGAATGCAAAACAGAAATAAACTACAGAACTAGAAACAAAAATGTATGATCAGAGGTAACCGTGAGTAAAAACGAAATTGAGTCTAAACAAGAACTGAAAAGCAAGATGAAAAACGGTCTTAGGAATGCAATATCAATCAAAAGATAGAAGTCCTAAGGATGGGAGTAATTGATGTCGGTAGAGTATCCTAGTCTACAGAGTGTTTAACATGCCACAAGCAAACTATCCCTAAACAATGAACGTCACTGGCTTAATTAATCCAATCTCTTGACAGAAGCTACTCATACTCAACCATTTCCAAACCTAGCTCTCGCTAGAGAAACATGATCAAGCATGGCATGACAAACAAGTTCATTCACATCAACAAACATCCTAGACAACTAAGCTACTAGGCTAGGAACGTAAGTCTCTGGCACTAGTAGGCCAGACATTTCATCAAACACCTTGTGTGCGTGGAAATGTCTAAGACCTAGTTCCAATTGATCAGAGAGAAACTAATATTTCTAACTCTAGTCCAGAAGGGAATCATACAAATCAAAGCTTAAACACCCTACATCCTAAGATTTTCCACCTAATCTATCCCATCCTCAAGAACTCTAACACTACTCGGATCTAGAAATCATCATCAATAACAGAATCAGAAAACATTGAATCAAGCATCATTAGATAGATAAAACTGGAAAGAACAACTTTGTAAAAGAAATCAAATGCAAAAAATGAATAAACTCAAAGATGTCGGATTACAAAGTCTCAAAATGTTTTGGGTGGCTAAGTAAAACCTTAAGGAAAAAGAATAAAATGTGATAAAAGATGTCTTGAGCAAAGACTTAACAAAATGTATATATAGTCAAACATGGAAAGCCCTAAAACATAAAACGATAAGATAAAGAGTCGGTTTGGGAATCTGCTGAAGTGTGTGACACAACGCATATTTCTTCAGGACATGTGCGATCGAGTCGGTGCGCCGCGAGCGTGATGCGTCGGCGGTGGTTCAGCTGTGATGGATAGAGTGAGTATGGCTCTAGCGGTATGAGTGGGAGTGGCTCGAGCGGTGTGAGTGAGAGTGGCTCTAGGGAGGTGCGGGGAGGTTGGCTCGAGTTGTGTGTATATGCATCACTAAAATGATGATAAATATTGAACCACACCTCTGATTGGCTTGAAATAAACGTCATAGGAAACATGACTCAATTCCCTACAACTTTGATGAAGACGTCAAAAGCTGAATCCCTCGAATGGTGGCCCGAGTGGTGGCTCAAGCGTTGATGTTGGAGCATGGCTCGAGCGTGGATGTTGGAGCGTGGCTCGAGCGTGGATGTTGGAGCGTGGCTCGAGCGTTGATGTTGGAGTGTGGCTCAAGCGTTGATGAAATCCATTCCAGACATGATGGATCGAGTGGGGTGCTGGTGCTTCTTCCTGGGAGCGCGTCCAAGTCGCATGTCGGTCGAGTCACATGACATCCATTCCGAACATGCTTGGTCGAGCCGCATGTCTCAACCTCCATTCAGTTCCAACAGTCTGGACATATCCTAAACACCTGAAATAACTCTAATATGCAAGATGTATGCAAGACCAATGCAAAGACTACCTAGATATGCATATTATGCAAAAGAAACTAAAAACAATGCAAAACAATGAGGTAAGAGAACAAAATAAATAACAGATGCATGATGAAAGAGTGTAAAATATATACTTATCATACCGACTACTAACTTTGTGTAGAATTCTTGATCACCATTTCCATGGCAGATAGGATCTACCCGGTATTGTACGGTCTTACACTTATTTCTTGTGAATCCTGATTTTAGCTTCTATCCTGAATTCTAATGCTCCTAAATTCCTAAAGTTTCATGGTGTGCTAGTTCTGAAATCAAATTATCGAGGCTGTGGTTATGGTCGTAGATTTTTCTCTACCAGTAACCACCCCTCGATGATTCTAGATAATTACTTCAGGTACTACCTTGTTAAGCAACCAACCACTAGCACCTCCATCACCATACGGGCTATTGACCCCCGAATCCCCGCCATGGCTTTGATCCTGCTCGTGTTCATCACTCCAGTGAGTCCCTTGGCGCTGACTCTTCAACCAACGGCACTGTGTCCTTTGACCGTGACCTTCTTATCATCTCTCGAGATCCTCGACGATGTCCAATCCTGCAACTATGATCCCACATGTTTCAAAGTGTTTTTTAGCACTTGTTTCATAGCCTTCATGGAGTCTTGCTTGATGTCTACTTTACTCTTGTTCTTGTTTTTGGCTTTGGGGAAAGCCTTTGTTTGTATTTGTAATCGATTAAACTCTGGGATAATTTATTTCCTTCCTTGTTGCTTCTGTTTGAATTAATAGAATCATTGTTTGTCCAAAAAATCACAAATATTATAGTTTGAAAGTTTTGTTTTTTGTTATTTATTGGATGTATGTTATCACGAACACCAATTTATATAAAATAATATTTTAAATCACTGTATGTAATTTTTACTTTTTATATTTTTATTTTTGTTTTTAAAACAACATAAATAATACTTAATATAAATATTTGAACATTTGTGTACAAAGAAATGATAACTAATACATTATAATATTTTTGCATACTATCTGTCTAAGTATAGCAAGTTATTTGAATGATTTTTAAGTCTAAAAATATTGTAAGATAATCCATACAAGTATATCCACGCTTAATAACCTAGTGGACCAAAAGTTTTCACTTTTAAGTAAAGTACTCCGACCCATCATCTAACCCACGTACAGAGACTCTCCAGGAGAAATGATTCGCCTGATCAACTTTACACAACACACATCATTCATCTGTTTGACATGTAATAAGTATACATTGATAATTTGTTCCTAGAATAATCACATATGACGAACCTTAAGATGGAAGAAGCATAAGGTTGTTAAATATACGGAATTGTTATAAGAAGAAGTTTAAGAAATTGTTCTCTTGTATTATTATCTATCCCATAGGATATAACATATATATAGTGATACAATATTAGGGTTTTAGGTTATACACCAGATCTACTAATGGGCCGATAATGGGCATCCATACAATATAGAATATTCATAACACTCCCCCTTGGATGACCATTATAAAAATGTACTTCCAAATGCGCATATGAGATGCTGCCTCGTTAAAAACTTTACCAAGAAAACCCAGTGGGAAAAACCATGGTTAAGGGAAAAAGAGTGCAGCGCGCTTTTACTCCCCCTCTTGATTACATCACTTGAAATCTTCGAGATGACCGAACCAATATGATAAAGTAGCTTCTGGAAAGTAGTGGTTGGAAATGCCTAAATGGTTCGCCAAATCTTCTCTTGAATGAATCATAGTAAATGTGTATCGCCATTCTTCTATCGGTCATGACGCAAGTGACTCCTCTTAATCATTATCTTTGTTTCTCACAATCTCATCAATGTATGTCAAAGACTTTGAAAATGATAGTCTTTCATCATTGGAATCATAATATTCCTCTTTAGGTGTTTATCTTTTGCGTGTTCTTTTGTTGTCTCATTAAAAACCTTTCATAAAAAAAAAAAAACCCCAATGGGATAAAAACCATGATAAGGGAAAAAGAGTACAACCACGCTTATGATATATCTCCTCCTGAAAGCATCATCTTCAGGTTATTCATAACGATCATATATATTATATTTTTCGAACTGTTATAAACAGAGCTCATATATTCTCTCGGGTCATTGGACTTCAAGTCATTTGCACCCCTTTCAGATAAAAGATTTATTTGAACTTCAAGTCCAAATATTCTTTTATATGCAATATTCCAAACAATCATCTTATACATAAGAGTTATTTATACTCTCCTTGTAAAACTTTCTCTTTCAACTCTTCTTCTTAGTATGGTACTACATAACCATTTTTCTATGTAAGATGATGTAAGCATCTTGAGATAACATCTCTTTTATCAGATGTCAAAACTGTAACCTCAAGAAATTTCATGAAATATCTGATCTTATAGAATCTGATTTCTCCATCTTTCATGAGTAATATTTCATCATTGATTATATCTCCATATATTTCTTGGTATGTGAAATCTCTACCAGAGATAAGATGATATTTTCATCATCAACATATTTTGCACTTGTTCTTATAGTTTTCTTTTAATAAAAACCACTTGTGAGTGCAGAAGAGACACATACAAATTTTCTTTTAACGAGGTTCAGCAAATGCCTACATCCTCAAACTTTCTTGAAAATATTTCTTGAACACAATTACAGCTAGTGTTCAATCTCAGATTTATACGACCTTAAAATATTCACTTAGCTTGTTCCCGAATTATTTTCAACCCACTATGAGAACCCTAAGATCAACAATAATGATCTACATACATGATTCTCTCATATAGATAATCTCTCACCCTTTTCTCTCCAAAAGTGTCAAAAGACATCAAGACTTTTTCTTGTTTTTACAATATTCTCGAGAACTATAAAGTATTGCTTCTAGCAATATAATTAGCAATATAAGTACTTTAAGGGATATCTCTTATAGTTTGAAAACTTTCTAAATAGACTAAATCAAATTTTGCCTTATTTTCAAACTCATAAGGGATCTACATAGTTGCTTCCATCATATGAGAGTGCATTTCTCATAATAAATATTAAGTATTTATGAGAATCATTGTACTACTACATGTACTTTATTTCTCATAAAGATCCCCATATGTCCCACTCATTTTACACTTTCAAGTGTAAGGACTACAAGTCCAAATACTATCTCTTTAAGAGACTTGAACTATTTCATAGTTACTTCTTTCAATGATTAACCAATCATTCTTTGTGTACACTTTTCAATAAAACTTTTCTATTAACCACGATTTATGATCCTCGATTTTCATCAATAACATCATCAACTGCAACACTGCATGCAAACATATTACGACGTCGATTTGCTTATTGGTTCCTTTTTCATTATAGACATGACTCAACTTGTTGATGAGATTTCCTTTCATTATGATTCTCAGGTACCTGAATCTTTTTCTTACTCATGTCTACATCTCTTCTAGAGATTTTTCATAACTCTTTCATTCCTCAATGCCATATTAATATATGCTCCTTTACTATTCTGAGGATAATTAATTTGGAACCATAAGTCTATCACACTTCATGCGATCTTTAGACTTACTAGCAGTTGATCTTAATTATCCTTATAGGACAATACTTGGAGCACAACTGGTATATGTGACTTTTTCACTCAAGGTCAGAAAATGGCTCTTGCAAGCTTTTAGCATCTTTGCAAATTTTGCCAATAAATTATCTTTTTTAATTTCTAGCGCACATTTCTTATACAAGGATCAAGATAATTTCTTAGAATATATTTCTTTACCAGCTGTTTCTTTTCTCCCCCTCATGTTGGAAAGACTGACTCACTGAAACAACAGTCTCTGCATCTCAAGATATTCAATCATCAAGAGAGATTTATATCCAACATTCTTTCATATCCCATTTTAATCACTATGGTGGAGCAACTCAATATGTATAACACATTTAGATGGGATATATATGGTTTCTGACCCAAACCAATTGTAATGGGAAGTACTCATGATTATTCATTGGCATAATGCAAATTACTTGACATATAGAGTCATTTATGTCAGTTACTTGGAATGCTTTCACCACCATTGTCAATTAACCAAATACTCTCGCAAACTTCATGTTGCAATTTAATAACAAACATATATAGTGGATGATCAGTCCACAATATCGCTTTGTACATACCACAAAATTGACATTTTCCAAATTCATGGGGTTGGTGAAAACCATATAGTCGGCTTGCTTTGTAAAGCATCACACATAATAAATCACAAAGAAAACTCTTCAGGTTCTCTAGTGAATGTTTTCAGAAATTTCCGATTATTCCTTTGCATCATTATTGAACCGGAATGGCTTAACCATTCATGCCAAACAGTGAGATTTTCATTAAACCTTCTGGTTTATTATAAGCATTTTATCTTCTAGATAATGCATGTAATCTCTAAAATGCTTTTATTGCCTTGGGTAATACTTATGATTCCAAAGTATTTTCTTTGCTCTCAACATGATTACGTTTCAAATCCTCAAGATTTGCTCTTTCATATGCGTGATTAAACTCATTTTGGGTGTGAACATAATCTTATATTGTTCCATCACCTCTGTATGTGGGATTCCTTAATTCTCCCTCTCGAGATGATGACACTTCATGTCTATCCATCTTGATTTGAATCCCACTGTAATCAATAACATTCTCATATTGGGTCATATATGATATCTTGGACCCTTTGAACTTTTGAGACTTGGGAGACTATAACACATTAATATTAATTTGTGTTCCATAGACAATAGTATATATACTCTTCAAGAGCTTTTGATACTTTTTCTACTACTCTTAATATTGTAGTAGAATAGTGGAAACCACTTATAGCATAAAGCCATATTCACTTCAAAGAATAGACCAACCCAATAGGATGTGATTCACATCAACATCTCATAATTTTACTCATTCACAAATAACAAGATTATAAAACTTTAAAAATATATTTTTAACTATATTGTGTCTACATGACAACAATATTTTTGTGACAAGTAAATTATGTATTTTCTAATATCTTTCTATCAATGATATTATTTTCTATTATATAATCTTGGTAATAATAGAAACAAGTTGATTAGTATATATTCTTTTAAAGAATATTAGTCATTTACTTTCTTTAGATTATTCTAAAGAACTAGATAATTTTATGATCATATACTTGGACTTAAACCTTCTCATAAAAATTATGCCAAGAAAATATAATCAAACAACATATTTTATAAATAAAATAATTAAATCTATCAAATATCACCATTTACTAGCTCTAAACTGCCATGAAGTTGAACTATATTTTCAATCGATTTATTATTACCAGTGAATAATTTTTTTTTCTTTCTTTTGTAAAAAACAAAAATTAAGAAAATATTTTCATGATAAGAACTTTGAAACTTCTGTAAAATCACGTCACTGAAATCGTAAACAATAAAATCATGACTTAGATGTCTTTTCACCTTAATTCTCTATTATTGCAACTACTAATAACTTGGAGTTGACTGTTATTAATTAGTTAGCTAATACATAATTTTTAGTTTAATATGCGCAATACACATACACGTTCCTCATGTACAATATGCATATATGCATAATTAAGACAAATGATACTAAAGATCAATTAGTCACATAATAAAGTATATTTCGGTGTTTTAATGAAGTTTTAGTTTTAACTGTCAAACTTATAAAATTTGACTGACACAAGAAAAGTATACTTAAATGTTTTCTTATGACAAATATCATAAACCATAAATACTTATCTCTGTGGTAATGGGTGATCGGAATTCTTATGACAAATATCATAAAACATAAATACTTATCTCTGTGGTAATGGGTGATCGGAAATCAGAAACGTCATTGAAGTTGAGACGCATCAGACCATACATCGGCTGGAGATTTTGGTGAGTAATTATTTCCTTAGTTTTCCATATTAAATCACGTTGCAGTAGTAAACTCTGAACAAATAAACCAAACAACCAAACAATTAAATAAATTTAGTTTAGTCTTTATGATCCGCCATTTATAAACTTATAAAGCAGGAGAAGACACTAATAAGTAAACACTCTTAATAGGTTAGAGACTCGAACTTAGAGTAACTAAACAATAGAACATGAATGTTTGTTTACTAACCAACGAGTTAAACAACCAAATAACAAAAGTAATAAAACATTAAGATTCCAGCAATAAAAAGAACCAACTACATGATTATTTTTTCATTTAGTTACGTACTAATATATCATATATTATAAAACATGAAGTAATATATTATATATCTCACAGATCAACAAAGAGAAGTTAGACATGTTTATAGTATACATGTATTATAGTATAATATTTAATATCACAAAGCAATGAAATTCTCATCAAGAACAATCGGTTAGTGTTGGTGTCAGAATACGACCCAATAATTTACTAACCGGCTTAAACCAACGGAACAATAAAGAGATCTCATCGAACAATTATCGGTAACAATATACAGATCTCATGGAACAATAATTCATTAAGTATTAAACGATAAAGTATGAGGTTACTTATCTCTATAATAAGCGATAATGGTGAGACGACACTACAACGGCACAAATTTTGTGTGTTTGCTGGTTAGGGGACGTGGAGAAAAAGAAATTCCGGAACGTACGGCAATGACGGCAGAGACGTGAGATATTCGAAGTTGGGGAGTAGATAAGTCGAAAGCGGTGACGGCTGCTGCTAGGGTTAGAGACTGTGTTATAAGAAGAAGTTTAAGAAATTGTTCTCTTGTATTATTATCTATCCCATAGGATATAACATATATATAGTGATACAATATTAGGGTTTTAGGTTATACATCAGATCTACTAATGGACCGATAATGGGCATCTATACAATATAGAATATTCATAACAGGAATGAGTCTATAGTGGTTAATATGGGAAAAATGCCATTTCATACTTGTACCCTTTTTAAAAGTACGAATTTTTATTTGTACAATTTGTTAGTGCCAATTTAAATATATACTCTAATAAAATTGAAAATTCATATCTGTACTTCTAAAATTGAGCCGAATTTGAAATTCAGGTCAACGGATGCTGACGAAGACTCGATGTGTAGTATGATGTGGCACCGCGTTTGTGAAACGACGTCGTTTGGCTCTTTTTAATTCATAAAAATGTTGAAAAAAACAACACTTGTAACTCAAACCCATGACCTCTAACAATTTTAACATAAGACATAACCAGTTGATCCAATAACCATTTTTAGAGATGTGATATACATTTATAATTATAACAGATGGTCGGGAATGGCTACAATGCGATATGAACGGTTATTTTATTTTCTAAATTCGATTTATTTTAGATTAATTAACCTTTTTGGATTATTTAAAAACTGATTAGAGGATTGAAAATACATATATTTTCAGATCCATTATTGTTGATTTATTTATGCATAATTAAAAAATGATACTTATGAGAATTGTTTAAGTTTATAATTATAAATGTGTATCACATCTCCGAAAATGGTTGTTGGATCAACTAGTTATGTCTTACGTTATAATTGTCAGAGGTCATGGGTTCGAGTTCCAAGTGTTTTTTTCAACATTTTTTTGAATTAAAAAGAGCCAAAAGGACGTCGTTTCACAAACATGGTGCCACATCATACTACACGTGGAGTTTTTGTCAACATCCGTTGACCTGAATTTCAAATTCGGCTCAATTTTAAAAGTACAGGTATGAATTTTCAATTTATTAGAGAACATGTTTAAATTGGCACTAACAAATTGTATAAGTAGAAATTCACACTTTTTGGAGAGTAAATGTATGAAATGGCCTTTTTCCCGTGGTTAACATAGTGTAATGCATACTCTTCCGCTTTAAAAAAAATATTGGAATTTAGTAGGTATTGATGTTTCTTGCGGTCTTAATATTATTGATCATCTAACTATACCTGAACATATATTGTTCTATTTATGCTGATTTATGACTCTTATAATAATTAAATTAGGTAACAACTCCCACATAGTTATTTATAGAAAATATTAACAAACCGACTAACTCAAAATATTTAAATAGCCTAATCACAAATATTAAATCAATAAATTAGATTATCTTAGAAAATTTAGTTTAGAATCCGATTGTTACTAACATATAATAAAATTAATTAATTAAACTATCGAGTAATTTAGTATATGTTGTTATGGTTACATAAGAAACATGCAAAATTGTTATGATTGCAAAATAAAACATAAAAGATATGAATTAGATTTTTACACCACACAAAAAACATGTTGCAATAAATAGTAACATTTTATCAATATTTTATCTTCCATATTTAAAGATTTCACGGGTGAAACATATTTTTTTTACATGAAAACGCAGCTTTGAATAAATAAATAAATAAAAAACTTTAGTTACATATTATGTTTGACACAAACAAATATTGGTTCTAAAATAATAATTTTCTTTAAATCGATTTATCCCGCATATAGTGCGGGTTGTTACCTAGTATTGATTATAATAGGATTCAGACTCTCGCGATGTTGTAAAGTATTTTAGGAAAAAAAAAATTTAAAATTTAAAATTATATATTGTGAAATTATTTGAATGTAATAGAATAGGTTAAATACATAAACTGTTACTAAAAACACAACCATCAAAATGAAAACTTATAACAAAAAATATTATGTAGAATAGATGCAACTTACATATTGTTTAAAGCATTATAAATATGAGATACTTTTATGAAAAATCAAGGTAAAGAGCTACAATTAAAAAATCATTATGACAAAGTGATCCTAACTGAAAATATTGAACTAATGGTTATAATGAGTAAATGTTATTTTATTAAATAACTATAATTAAAAATATATTTAATAATGAGTGAAGCTGTATCAACGAATAATTAAAATTAACATGCACAACTCTTAAAAGTAAAATAAAATAAATTTTAAATATTAAAATAGTTTTTAACAAAAAGTTACTATAAATAGACGCAACTTTAAATTCTATATTAAGTTTTATTAAATTTCTATATTACTATAATCATTTCTAAAATATTAGTTAGATTATAGAATAACATTGAATATTATATATTAGTATTCAAATTATTTAGATTCAACATAAAACGAAAAATTTGTTTCAACGAAAAATGATTTGTTAGTTATTGATGAAGAGATAAATATATAGAGAGTTCAAAAGATATGAATATTTAGATAGATACACCTATTAGAACGAAAAGTTGTGATAAAAAAATATGAATAAAATATAGTGAAAAGACACAACTCTACAATGAACAAATACAACTGTTTGAGTTTTAAAAAAAAACAAATAAAACCATTTTTTTACAAAAAATATTACAGAAATAGGGAACCACTCGATATCGGGACTCCAATCATGATCAAGGGCTTTCATTACAAAAAGTCGCAACTGTTATTCTCATTTATTCTGATTGTTATGACACAAATATAAATTTTATATTAAGTTGTATTAAATATCTCTATTGCTATAATCATTTCTAAAATTTTAGTTAGATTATAGAATAATGTTGAATATTAGATATTAATATTCAATAATTTAGATTCAACATAAAATGGAAAATATGTTTCAACGAACATGTTAGTTAGTGATGAAGAGACAAATATAAAAAGAGTTCCAAAAGCATGACTATTTAAATAGACACACATATTAGGACGAAAAGTTGTGATGAAAAAATATAAATAAAATATAGTAAAAAACATAACTCTACAATGACCAGATACAACCATTTGAACTAAAAAAAACAAATAAAAACATTTTTTTTGCGAAAATGTACTACAAAAAATTGCAATTGTTGTGTCTGCACTTGATTATACCTACAAACTCATATAAACTATTTTTAAATAGAAGGCATCTTTATTACCATATTCAAAAGTCAAATCCAAAAGCTCACTTATAATTCATCTAACTCTTGGAAAAAAAGATTAGGTATTTTCATTAAACTTATATATAAAAAATTAACTAAAAGTTGTAAATTAGATTCATCATTCCAAAAATCTTTTGTTAAATCAAGAATTTGAGAAATTTTTTTACTTTAAAAAAAAATTGAATGCTAGAGAATAATTTAGAAAGTTGTAAAAAGCGTTGAGATTAAAATTTTATGTTATTTTGTGTCATGGCCAAAAAATAAAAATAGTTCAAACAAACAAATATATATAGATTTCAAAAGTTATGAATATTCAAATATACACAACTCTACAATGAACAGTTGCAACTTTACAAAAAACCGTTACAATGAACAATCACAATTTTTTGTAAAACACATAATTTAAATTTTCTACAGTTTTTTTTTTTTTTAAATTATCCAAAAGGTATGATTTAAAAAACAAAACTTTTGGTGGCATTTCTTCAGATTGCTATTCTATATAGGTATTTCATTGAACTTTTTTATATAAAATTAACTAAAAGTTGTAAATTAGATTCATCATTCCAAAAAACTTTTGTTAAATCAAGAATTGGAGGAATGTCTTTATTTTTAAAAAAATTAATGCTAGAAAATAATTTAGAGAGCTGTAAAAATCGTTAAAACTAAAATTTTATATTATTTTGTGTCATGCAAAAAAATGAAAACAGTTCAAACAAAGAAATATATATAGATTTCAAATAGGTAAACCTCTACAATGAACAACTTTACAAAAAAACTGTTATAATGAACAATCGCAATTTTTTTGGTAAAATACACAATTTAATTTTTTACAAATTTTTTTTGAAAAAATATCCAAAATATACGATTGAAACATTACAATCTTTGGTGGTATTTATTAAGACTGCTATTATATATAGATTAACGTTAAACGTGAGAAAGACATTACTATTAATAAATTTGACAATTTAAGGCTCCCAAGGCAAGTCACATCATCATTCTCAAGCTTCTACCTTAGGCTGACACATCATCACTCAGGTAAAAAAATTATATAATACATCATCTACAAGTTTAGGGTCCGAATGGTAACCACAGATTTAATAGTGCGGTACAAAAAATTTCGTAGTGCGGTACGGTTCAACTGCGGTACGTGCAGGACAAATGTATTTACGGGACAAGTGCGGTTATTCAAAAATAAACGATACAAAATGATGTTTGATTGGTGAAAAACAATTGGCAGTGCGGATTTCATTTTATTTTATTAATAACTAGTATAAGTATATATTTTCATTTATTTTGTATTAATAAATTTATATATGCAGTATTGGGTATGATTGGTTAAACTTTTTATGCAACTTTAATTTTATATATTATATTATGCAGTCTTGAGTATGATTGGTTAAACTTTTTAAAAATAATTATTGTTTAACATGCGTGTTTTAACTAAAACAATCCTATATTTTGAAACGGAAAGAGTATATATTATAATAGAATAATTTAAAAACTTATATCTTATAATTGTAAATTAGAATCAAATAATTTTAATATAGTTGATTTTCTTGAACTTGTATTAATTGATTTTAATATGTTTTTAATTGTGTTATAATTGATTGTAATCCATTTCTGATTAAAACATTATAAACATTCAATACATACATAACTACATTTTTTTTTTGGGCAACACATACATAACTACATATGCAGACAAAACCGCAATTATTTTCCAAAACACATGAAAATAGGAGCGTAATTACTGTTGGATGCGTTTTACAATCTCTCTTTGTAAAATTGGACCGCACTTTAAACAAATTACTATTATATTAACCAAAGTAAATATGTACCGCATGTTACAAAATTATGTTGATTGGTGAATTAAAGCGAAATCTATAAAAAACCGTCCCGTGTTTGTAATAACGCATTTCCCATTCACTACCTTAACCTTTCTCCGATTAAACTTTTCCTCTTCCACGTCTTCGTACCTGTAAGAATACGGAGAGACCATCAATCAGCTATAAAGCTTCGTATTTAGGTCAATCATTCACTTTCACATCTCAAACTTCACATTCACTTTCACATCTCAAACCTCTTTTATTTCTTCAAATTTTCGACTCCTTTCATCTATCAATACATCTCTTGCTTGATGTGACAAATTTCACTTGATTTTAGGGTTGACTCCTTTTCCTTTATCTTCTGACGCGTCTCTTCATTTGTTCTTATAGTTGTCCAAAACTCCTTACTTATAGTTGTTCTAATCTTATCACCGTTTTACTTTGATCTAATTTTTTTTTGTTGCAACTCTCCTTCTTTGTTAACGTTGTTGTTTCAATTCCACAATCGCTCGAGTGGAGGACCCTTCTTTCGGCCATTATAATGAAGGTATATCTTAGATCCTCTTTGTTTCGTGCAAAATCTCTTTCATTTGTTTGATTATACAAATCTTTAAACTAACCGTGTGATTCCTGTCTTATCGTTTCATATAACGTAAGTACACTCTTTTTACCTTTTGTCGTTGTTGGTCTCAGCACATCAGGCGTACGTTGAGGCCACATGTGTGTCGTTAGAGATAAAAACGGCTGAGGCTGAGCTACAAATGGTGCAAGTAAGTACCCACTTGGCCAATCCTGATATCTCATGTGACAAATGGAGTTTTAATGTATCCTCTCCTCTGTTTTCGTTTAATAATTTGTTGTCAACATTTAATCTTCAGAGAACCCATCCCCTTGAACTGTAAGGCAGTGGAATATTTAAGATGCCTTCTCGGTGCTGCTTTGTTATTCATGTTAGTTGAGGAATGAATAAGCATGTATATTACCTAAATTACAATTTGTGCCACAGGCCCACAGGAAGCCAGCTCGACAAAGCAACCAAAACCTCAAAGGTAAGGAGGATATATCGTTATCTTGTTTTTTTCTTCTCCTAATATTTTCAGTTCTACCCATATACTTTATTAAATAATTACTTAAGCAATGATGATTGGTGGACAATACTAAAAAAAAAAAAAAAATGTTGGACTTAGCGTGAACTCTTTTTGGGCCATGAAATGTCCAAATATAGATTAAACATGCAGTCTAGTTGTTCGTAGTAGAGTTTGTTGTTGTGTCACAACCCAGTTTTAATCCGATTGAATGCATGTTGTTGACAAAAATCAAATAAAAAATATTGTGTGTTGGATTGGTTTAGGGATTGCATTTGGTCAGAAGAACTGGTTGAGGCATTCTATCGACATGGAGACTCCGAGACTAGAGGATGCATTTGTAAGATTGAAGAGCTTCTGTGAACGCCATTCCAGTATAGTTGAATCTTCACTTAAAGACGTCAATGACGTCCGTCAACTAAAAACTTCCGATTTCTCGAATATATCTGAGGCTAAGATATAAATGGGGATGGTTTGCTGATATGAAATAATAAATCATTAAGAGTTTGTGATAAATAAAATGGTGTTTTAATCCCTCACATCAATCATTAAGAGCATGTATCTTTGAGAAATTATTTCCATGTATTTTCTAATCTTCTACTCATCTACGAAACCAGTGCCGGCCCAACATTCACGAGTGCTCTACGCAAAAATAAAAAAATGTGCCATTTTCACCTATTACAAAAATTATAAGTTTTCGATAGAAGATCGCAACTTTATATTTTAAAGCTTTTTACATGTTCTACAAAAAAAAAAAGCTTTTTACATATAAATATAAAAGCCTTTATACATAACATACAAAAAAAAGTCCTTTTGTTTAACAGATTTTTAAAGGAAAAAAGCCTTTAAAATTTTAGGCCCGAATCTTTGGCTTCAGTGGCTTCCCCTGTGGGCCAGGCCTGTACGAAACAAATAAAATTCTATTTATTCTCAGTTGAATAGACTGGTTCGATTTAAGTTCAGAATTTATTATTTGGAACTTTATTACTTATTAGGAGCCAACCACTACAAGAAAACACGCATTTTGCGACTACACTATTAGTCACTTAATAGTCACTAAATCAAGATTTACGACTAATTAGCGACTATTTCATACTGTCGTTAATCGATAGTCGCTATTTGACATAGTCGTATATTTAGTCGCAATTATGCGACTAATAGGCGACTATATACATGTTGTCACATAATAGTCATCATTTAGTCGTAAAATGTAGTGACTCCGTTGCGACTAAGTTACGACTATATTCATCGTAGTCATTATGTAGTCGTTATTTTAGTGACTAGGTTGCGACTATTCTGTGATTAAGAAAACTGAACAAATGGGTTGTTAACTTGGTCGGTAGATAGTCGTATAAGTTTTGGTGACTATATAGTGACTAATATATATAGTAGTCACTATATAGTCACTTTAGTTTTTAGCTATATTGTTAAAATGTGATGACTATTTGGCGACTAATTTTTTTTTGAAACTGGATATAGAATATTTTAATTTCTCTTTGTTCTTTTTAACCCTGTCAACCAAACCAAAAAATGATTCTAAATTGGAAACCTAAAGAAACACATAATATTTATGCCAAAATACATTGTACTTAAAAGTTATCATAGTTTCAAAACACAAAAGTACAACACATAGTGTCGCTATTGAGTTCATCAAAAAAGAGTTACATAGAGACAGGTAACACAAGAAGAACCTATGGAGTTGAAGTTGGATCTTCTTCTTGAAGAGGCTCTGTCGTGGTTGTCTCTTTAGCTGAATGGGCTGTCAAGAACTCCTTGAACCGTGGATCACATTGCTGCAGAAACTTCCCCACCAAGTCCAACTCGTCAATCTTCTCCTTCTGCTCAGCAATAATTTCGGATTGTTGAGCAATTTGTGCATCACGCTTCAACATTTCTGCATCACGCCTCAACATATTAGCAGCCTGCTCCTCTATCTTCCGTTGAGCTTCCTGCAACTGTTCTTGCATAGCCACAAAGGCGTGAGTGTCTCCTGCTTGCTTCCCCTTGCCATTGACAATGCTGTCAAGGAGGCTTCCAACTCCAAAAGGTTTTCCTCTTGAATCCTTCTCAGTGGACTGCAAAGTAAGAGAAAATAAGATATTAGAGGATGTCAAATTAAACTCCAAGATAACATTTGTGTATTGTTAAAATAAAACGTAACCTGAAGAAAGATTTCTGTATATTCTTCAGTTGTTAGCTCTCGGGGCCGTGACTCCCCATCTAAGATGGCAGAAGGATCTTCCTCGAGCTGAGACAACCTCTCTTGCACATTCTTCTCATATGTTCCTGCTATCTTCTCTGCCTTCCGATCAACATATGTCCCATCAGGCTTTGTATGTGCCTTGATGAAAACCTCACCAATACGTACTTCTCTTCCCAATTCCTCTTCCTGTAATGTTAAGAAACAGACAAGTAAATTTTTAATGTAACAGCTAGGTCAAAAATAAAAGTGGCGAATGTGTAACAACAGAACTGGCTCACCATTTCGTTTTGAATCTGTTTATACGACTTTGGCCCTGAGAGGTGGACATGAGGACCGAGGCCATTACGGTCAGACATACAGGCATCAGAATATGTTTTGCTCCTTTGTTGTGCTTCTTCAGTGTCCTAGAATTCTGTCATTGTTGTCCATAGAGTAGTTCCAATCCATTTAGGTTGGCGTCTAGTAGTTCTCACGGTGCTAACCATGTCTTTGAGCCGATTTTGACAGATGGTCTCGAAGTGAGCTTGAACAGTCCCAGTTATCAAAGGATCCCAAGTGTGGGTTTTCTACAAAAAACAAAAAGGAAATAGCTAATGTGAGTGAAAAGAAGCACAAGTAAATAAAACAATATATGAAGCAGTATAGAAAGCTTAAAGCTATATATATATATATGAAGGCTAGAGGACATAACACTTAACCGCAAACTCAATGAAGTATCTTTCCTGTTTATCCCGAGGAACACATGTCCAGCTGTAGAAAGGACCTTCGAATTTGTTTAAAAGAATTTTAGTAATCTTCCGAACAAGCTTAGATCCAGGGTCACGGTCAAACCTCCATACACATGAAACATAAAATGAAAGTCAACCATCAGAGACACTCAAAATAACAAATCGATAAGTCTAAGAAACGATAACCATCAGGATGATATCAACTAAACTAAGAAGACTTAATGCTAAGTCTAAGAAACGATACACAATAGCTTCAAAGAGTTTGTAATCGCACCAGAGACCAAACAATGAGACCTAAGCAAGACGTAAACAAAACAAAAACCATTATTCAAAGAGTTTGTAATCGCATGAAAGACCAAACACTTCATAACCAAGACCAATCGAGACCAAACAATGAGACCTAAGCAAGACCTAAACAAAACCAAAACCATTATTCAAAGAGTTTGTAACCGTGCCATTCTGTCTTTGGTAGGGGAATGGGAGAGAGGACGGTGGTGAACTCATGTCTGTTTGGCACTAGAAGCAGTGCATTTAGAGCCCGCAATGTGTCCTCCTGGAGTTCCGGCAACACCGGAGGATAATCAGCTTGGAAATTGTTGCCTTGAGACGATGGATGCGAACGATGACTGCGAGCCTGAGAGACTTCAGCTGGAGAAGGCAGAGGGTCAACTAGAGTAGGCGGAGGGTCAACTAGAGCAGGCGGAGGATGCGACGGATTGTAGTGGACTTCTTGAGAAGGAGTAGGGTTCACTGTAGTCTGCGGTGGGTGAGTGTAGGAGTTGTGAAAAATCTGTTGAGACGGAGGATGCGACGGATTGTAGTGGACTTCTTGAGAAGGGGTCGGGTTCACTGTAGGCTGCGGTGGGTGAGTGTAGGAGTTCTGAAAAAGCTGTTGAGGCGGAGGATAATTCAGGATCTGGGCCGCCGATGACTGTCGTTGTACTTCAGGCGTCTGCAGCGGAGGAGGAGATTGGACCGCCGGCGTGAAGTTGTACTGATTGGGCAGACTGTGCAGCCGTTTATTTGCTGTTGATGCTCCAACTCTCTGAGAAACGTTAGGAGCAGAAGGTTTCCTCTTCTTTCCTCCTTGATTAGGCATCGTTTGAGAGATGATGGGAACGATTAGGGTTACAGATTTGGGGGAATCGAGAGGAAGAAGAGAAGGATTAGGGTTTAGATTTGGCGGATCGAGAGGAAGAAGAGAAGGATTAGGGTTTAGATTTGGGGGAATTGAGAGGAAGAAGATGCGGATTAGGGTTAAGATTTGGGAGAATCGAGAGGAGTCGAAGGCTGCGAGAGGAAGAAGATAATGGATTAGGGTTTTCGAATTAGGGGGAATCGAGAGAAGAAGAGGGATAATAGGTTTGGGTTTAGTTAGGATTAGTTTATGTTTAATTAGACCCAAATTTTAATCTAAGCCCAGATTTTACAATTTTAATTACAATTTTAGTTTACCAAATTTTAATTTTATTTATAAAACACTGATTAATTTTAATTACAATTTTAAGTAACCAAATTTTAATTACAATTTTAAGTAACCAAATTTTAATTACAATTTTAATTAACCAAATTTTAAAATTTAATTACAAGTTATTTATATAACCAAATTTATTACACAATAATATTACATAATAATATTACACAATAATATTACACAATAATACTACACAATAATACACAAATATTACACAGTAAAAAGACAAAAATTAAAAAACAAATACATAGTAATTTTGCCAAATAATTATTGTTCTTCGTCTTCTTGTTCTTCATCATCAGAAGAGGATAAATTACACTGGAATTCATCTTCTGGATCCGCATCTCCAACATCGTAATCAAGGTTTATTGGATTAGCATCTGCTACCAAATTGTCGACTATGAGATCTTCAACTGTAGTCATCAATACAGCATCATCATTTTCTGTTTGCAACAGAGTCGGTTCATTGTTTTCATATTCTCCTGAAATGTTTCCCCTCGGATTTACTTTCAGAACACTTAGCCACTCTCGCTTTGGTTTCTTTGTGTATGGATACGGAATATAGCAAACTTGATCCGCTTGAGATGCTGTTTGCACAAACTCGTAATTTAGTATGGATAGTTACATTAAATAAACTTATATATAAATTATATTGAGTCTTACGTACCTAAAATGAATGGCTCATATTTGTTGTATTTTCTCGAAGAGTTCACGTTAACAACGCCACTATTGCTCTTCCGAGTCCCTCTACCAATGACAGGATCATACCACTTACACTTAAAAAGTGTGATTCTCAAATTGGTCATCCCTTCGTACTCAAGTTCTATGATATCAGTTAAGTTTCCATAGAAATCTGCACCATCAGATGCATCAGTGTAATTTTCACCTTTAACACATACACCATAGTTACATGTCTTCCGTCCAGCGCCGTGATTCTGCGTATGAAACACATAGCCTCTTGTAAAGTATATTGGCCAAGTTTTGACCTTGTGTAAAGGTCCATGCACTATCTCTTGAACCCAAATAGGAAATGGATTTGTGGCGTTCCAGTATATAACCTGCGTATACATATAAATATTATATATCAATGATATAATTAAATAAATGCATAATCAGAGTCGGTTACATGGGTTCGAGTATACTTACATAATCTTTCACCCACACATGATATTCTTCAGCTCTTTTCGTGGACAGTTCTTTTTCGGTTAATTCAGGATATTTGGTAGAAAGAAAATCCTCAAACATACTAAGAAAATTAAATATATTTAATAAATATGAGAAATATATGTGGATTCTTGTAACGCCCGTGAACCAAAAATCCCGGTTTAGGTTCTGCATCGGTCGATGCAAGTTGTGCATCAGTCGATGCAAGGTCTAATTTCTGCGTTTTGACTTAAGTCAAACGCTGCGTTTTGGGCAAAGGGAAAAGGAAACCCTTAAGTCGTGTTTTGGTTTCATTCGAGGGTTGCAGCCGTTTTTGAGAGCGAACGAGAGAGAAAAAGAGTTCTTGAGAGTTTCTGGAGTTTTCTTGGAGATTTGGTGTTTTCCTGTAGAGATCTGTAGCTGGGATCGTTGTAGGAGCTTCCTAGAGGCTTGTTCTTGCTTGTTTCTTGTTCAGACTCGTCTTGGCACAGGTAAGTGCATGACCATGGCTGATCTAAGCTAGAGGAACCTTTAACTTGCTTGTTTTAGGTGGTTAGACGTGTTAGATCGTAGTTAAGGACGTTAGGAAGCTTTCTTGTGGCTTGGGAATGAGTTTCTGTGGTTGGAGGAACGAGATCCGGCGAGAAGCTTCGGGGAAATCACGGTGCTCGACGTTGCGTCGATCGATGCATTGCTTGCATCGGTCGATGCAAGTGCGAGGACGGCGCGATAAACTTTAGGGTTTTCGTGTTGCGTTGAGCATGCGTCGGTCGATGCAGATTGGGTATCGGTCGATGCAAGTGCAACTTGCATCGGTCGATGCAGCTTCTGTATCGATCGATGCTTCCTCAGTTGGCATCGGTCGATGCATGTTGGCATCGGTCGATGCTGAGTCCTGGATCGTTGATTGTTGTGTGTTGATTGTTGTGTGTGGTTATTGGTTACTCTATTGCTTGTGTGTATAGCCCAGTAGATGGGAGGATTGCCTTACTGAGTGTTTGTAAAATACTCATGCATTGCAATATATGTTTGTGGTGCAGGTAAAGGCAAAGTGTGATCGTGGAATCAAGGCGATGAGGAAGGGATGTTCTAGAGGCTTGATTGATTGTGGTTTAGCTATTGCTAGGTTGCTAGATTAAGTCAATGGAATGTTGTAGGATGTTAGTCTTTGGATATTGCTTATTTGGATTATGATGTATTGGTTCATTTATGTTGGGATTTTATTGGATTAATGGAAATTGTTTTATTTGTTTATCCGCTGTTATTGATTGTTGCTAGGATGTTAGCGGGTATGGGACCACTAGTAAAGTAAGGTATATAAAAAAAAAAAAAAAAAAAAAACGGGAAGGGTTGTTTCATTTTGGTATCAGAGCCCTTACGGTTCTAGGTCTAGGGTTCATTGTGCTTTTGCTGTTGATGTTTAGGATTCCATGCTAAGATTGATTGTGTGAGTTGGTCAATTGTGTGTGGCATGAAGTCCTAGAACATCCTCTTCGAGCCGACTGTGTGATTCCACGGTGAGTTTGTGTTTCGGTGTTTTTGTGTTATGTTAAGATTGCTTGTTAGCCTCCGTTCTTGGAAGTGCAGTGGTTAAAGGTGTTTGAGTTGTTGGTCGTGGACGGGGACGTGGTCATGGTCGGGCGGGTCCCGAGGCCAGCGAGTGTGTGGTCCAGAGTTCCACGAGGAGGTACGTCAGAGGGTCGCAAGCGTATCAGGAGGGACCAGAGAGGGTTAGCCGGTGTGAATGCCGGGGGTGCTGGGAACCTAGGTGTGGGGTTGCAGCAGGTGGAGCCCAGGGTCGAGATGATCGTTTGGCGGATCTATTGGCGTGCTGTGGGAGCGGTTACCGAGAGGGGGTACCAGTGTAGGCTCCAGTTGTACCGCATGTGGCGGGATGCGGCCGAGGGCTGCGGATGTTGAGGAGTTTCCAACTTATGTTAAGAGGATGAGCGGTTGTAGATGACCGGTATGAGATTATTCTCAAGGGGTATCAGACCTAGAGAGGCGGATAGGTGGACATATGCTGTTGGAGCAGATATTTCTCTGTTTGGGGGTTAATCCAGTTGGATAATGTAAGTTGAGTGGGCAGGTGTAACATTGCAATGTTATACTCGGACCACAGGAGGTACTTGTGTCGAGAGATGTTTATAGTCGTTAAGGATTGTTGCTCCTGAGGGGATGGTGATTCCCCTGAATACCGATAGCTCGAGGGGCTGAGGGCTCCGAGAGTGGCAGAGGGGATGTTGTTCTCCTGAGGGGATGAATAGTTCCCCTGATACCGAGATCTTGAGGATTGTGGTCCAAGAGTGAGACGGTATAACTCGAAGACACTGGTCTGAGAGTGAGATCGGTATGACTCGAAGGTTGCGACCTAAGAGCGGAAGAGTTGGAAGCAAGCAATTCCTAGGACGTGAGTATAAACATAACGATGGAATGTAGACCTCGAGAGTGATGATGGTTTAATCTTGGATTTTAGGATTATGTTGGCCGGTGGGCCAGGATTTTTATGACCAGAGCGGTTATGAATTTTTGGCTTTGCGCCAGGATTTTGAGGCCGGTGGTGCTGGATTCCCGAGAAGGGGAGTTACAGCAGATTTGAGCCGGGAGAGGCATGTTTGCCAGATACATAAGTTCACGAGAAGCCTTCATGGCAGGATAAACTAATCGTTGCGACGATGTTGGATTACGTTCATTGGAGATGGACAGGGTTGCAAGATTCAAGGTTTTGGTAAGCTTGTTGGAGGGAATAAGTCAAGTGGTTTGAGTTAGCTGCCTGCAAAGCATTTGATACGGTGAATCGGAATATGCGAACGTATGGTACTTGTTTGTTTTATTACGCTCGTATTGATGATTTTCTGTGGAGAATTGCTAACCGGGAAGCTAATTTTGGATTAAGCTATCTTGTGGAAGTTTCCCTTAGAGGCAAGATACTAGAGGTTCTTGGACGAACAAGAGGATTGATATTCAGGTGGCAGCGAGTTGGTGTCGGCATACTTAAGTATTTGTGTAGTTGAGCTGAGGAAGTAACTAGAGAATTAATGGAGCAAGGGATTCAGACGTTCTAGTGTATCACCATGGAGAGCACTAGTGTTATTTGTTAAGAAGAAGGATGGGAGTTTCAGGTTATGTATCGATTATCGGGGTTTGAACCGGGTCACTGTGAAAAACAAGTATCCTCTTCTGAGGATTGATGAGCTGTTGGATCAGTTGAGGGGTGCTACTTGGTTCTCTAAGATCAATTTGGCATCAGGATATCATGAGATTCCTATACTTGAGGCAGATGTGAGGAAGACAGCCTTCAGGACGAGGTATGGGCATTATGAGTTTGTGGTGATGCCTTTCGGGTTGACTAACGCGCCAGCAGCGTTTATGAGATTGATGAACAGCGTGTTTCAGGAGTTTCTGGATGTGTCTGTCATCATTTTCATCGACGATATCCTGGTCTATTCTAAGAGTCCTGAGGAGCATGCAGTGCATTTGAGAGCAGTTATGGAGAAGCTGCGGGAGCAGAAGTTGTATGCTAAGTTGAGCAAGTGTAGTTTTTGGCAGCGTGAGATGGGCTTTCTGGGTCACATTGTTTCTGCAGAGGGAGTTTCAGTGGATCCAGAGAAGATTCAGTCCATCAGGGAGTGGCCGAGGCCGCAGAGTGCCACTGAGATTCGGAGTTTCCTGGGGTTAGCAGGTTACTACAGGAGGTTTGTTCGGGGTTTTGCGAGTATGGCACAGCCGATGACTAAGCTGACAGGGAAGGATGTTTCTTTGGTCTGGTCAGAGGAGTGTGAGGAAGGCTTTGCAAGCCTGAAGGAGATGTTGACTACTGCGCCAGTGTTGGCTTTGCCTGAGCAGGGAGAACCCTATGTGGTTTATACAGATGCATCCAGAGTTTGTTTGGGGTGTGTTCTGATGCAGCATGGGAAGATGATTGTCTGTGCTTCGCGGCAGTTGCGGGTGCATGAAGGCAACTATCCTACTCATGATTTGGAGATAGGTGCTGTAGTTTTTGCCCTGAAGATTTAGAGATCTTATCTTTATGGTGCAAAGGTACAGGTGTTTACAGATCATAAGAGTCTGAAGTATATATTCACGCAGCCTGAGTGGAATTTGAGACAGAGGCGGTGGATGGAGCTGGTGGCAGACTATGATTTGGAGATAGCCTATTATCCTGGTAAGGCTAACACGGTTGCGGATGCTCTGAGTCGGAAGAGGGTAGCTTCGGCTCAGGAGCAGGAGATGGAGTCCCTGGTAGGGGAGATCAGTGCTTTGAGCTAGTGTGCTGTTGCACTGGAACCGTTGGGTTTGGAAGCAGTCGATCGAGCAGATATTTTGAGTAGGGTGCGGATGGCTCAGGGGAAGGATTTGGGGCTGGTGAATGCCTCAAAGGATGTTGATTCTGAGTATCAGGTCTCAGATAATGGTACTATCTTGGTGCACGGTCGGGTTTGTGTGCCCGAGGATGAGGAGTTGAGGCAGGAGATTCTGAGAGAGGCTCATGCAAGCAAGTTGTCCATTCATCCAGGAGCGACTAAGATGTACCGTGACCTCAAGAGGTACTATCATTGGGTCGGGATGAAGAAGGATGTGGCTAGTTGGGTTTCGAGGTGCGATGTGTGTCAGCTAGTGAAGGCTGAGCATCAGGTTCCTGGCGGGTTACTGAGGAGTCTACCCATTCCTGAGTGGAAGTGGGATATGATCACCTTTGATTTTGTGGTAGGATTGCCGGTGTCACGGACCTTTGATGCTATCTGGGTCATTGTGGACCGGTTGACTAAGTCAGCACATTTTCTGGCCATTAAGAAGACTGATGGAGCAGCGGCCTTGGCTAAGAAGTATGTGAGAGAGATAGTCAGATTGCATGGGGTGCCAGCGAGCATTGTGTCTGACAGGGATTCTAAGTTCACTTCGGTGTTCTGGCAGGCATTTCAGGCAGAGATGGGCACTAAGGTGCATATGAGTACAACTTATCATCCCCAGACAGATGGACAGTCCGAGAGGACGATTCAGACGCTAGAGGATTTGCTGAGGATGTGTGTGCTGGATTGGGGTGGCCATTGGGCAGATCACCTGAACCTGGTAGAGTTTGCTTACAACAACAGCTATCAGGCGAGTATTGGTATGGCTCCTTATGAGGCTTTGTATGGGAGGCCGTGTCGTACACCGTTATGCTGGACTCAGGTGGGGGAGAGGAGCATGTACGGGGCAGATTTTGTTCAGGCGACCTCAGAGAAGATTCGGGTTCTCAAACTGAACATGAAAGAGGCTCAGGATAGGCAGAGGAGTTATGCTGATAGGAGGAGGAGAGATCTTGAGTTTCAGGTAGGAGACAGGGTGTACCTCAAGATGGCCATGTTGCGGGGTCCAAACAGGTCATTGACTGAGACTAAGTTGAGTCCAAGGTATATGGGTCCGTTTTGAGTGATTGAGCGAGTTGGACCAGTGGCATATAGACTGGAGTTACCTGAGGTTATGCGAGCTTTCCACAAGGTATTCCATGTGTCTATGTTGCGGAAGAGTCTCCGTGAGGATGATCAGTTGTTGGCTAAGATTCCTGAAGATCTTCAGCCTAAAATGACCTTGGAGGCGAGACCAGTGAGGGTTCTCAAGAGGAGGATAAAGGAACTTCGGAAGAAGAAGGTTCCTTTGATGAGAGTCCTTTGGGACTGTGATGGTGTGGAGGAGCAGACTTGGGAACCTGAGGCAAGGATGAAGGCAAGGTTCAAGAAGTGGCTGGAGCGGGGGTTCCGTCTGTAATCCGTGGCTGGAGCGGGAATGGAGTATTCCAGCCCATCTCTCTTGTTACTCGGTCGCTTGGGGTGGTTGGTTGTGCGACTCAGTAACAAGATGAGGTGGTGCTCGGGATACAAGTTTTCCGTGAGGCGGGATTTGGGAAAGGTTTCCCGAATTAGAAGTTTCTTAAAGTGGAAAGGTTCCAGGAATGGAAGGTGCTATTTATGGAAATTTTTTCGGGAGAGAGAATTTGTCCATTGTAGCGGTGGGAAGCCTTGGAGGGGGCTTTTATGGCCTTTGTGGCGGACTTTTGAGTCAGCGTGCCAGTGTGTGGCGGTCTTTTTAGACAATGTGTGGTCTTTGTGACGGGCTTGTTTAGCCAGAGTGTCTTTGTGACAGTCCTCTTAAGGACATTTGTGTGACCTTGGTGGCGGTCCTTTTTAGGGCATTTGTTTGGCCTTTGTGGCGGGCTGTTTAGCCAGAGTGTCTTTGTGACGGTCCTTCGGGACAGATGGCCTTTGTGGCGGGCTGTTTAGCCAGAGTGTCTTCGTGACGGTCTTTCGGGACAGATAGCTCCAGTTGTTGTATTTTTGTTTTCCTGAGGTATTTTCGTCGAGATTGTAACGATTATGGCATTTTTGAGATTAATAAGATGAATATTTTTCTTATGTTTGACTGTTAATGTCATGGGAAAAGAGAATTAGTTCGGGTTTCTATTTTTGGAAGTTTCCATAAATAGAAAGTTTCCACAAAAGGAAAGTTTCCAGAGTTAGAAAGTTTTCTAGGAAGGAAAGTTTTGTGGAAACGTTGAGGTAGATCTAGCCGGGAGATACTCGTTGGCATCAGTATTTGTTTTGCTCAAGGCCGTGTGGGCTCAACTCACGTGATACCGATAGCTCGACGGACTTTGTGGCCAGAGAGTGGGAGTGGTATGTTGCTTCGGATGACGATCCGAGAGCGCGCTTGAGGGTGACGACCCAAGAGCGGGATATGTGAGGCTCCCTGGATACCATAGCTGTGAGCCGAGGCTCGGCAGTGAGCCGGTATGTCTCTAGGGTTGCGACCCGAGAGCGGGGGAGTGTGTGAGTGACTTCCTGGATGCCGTAGCTTAAGGCGGTTGGCCTGATAGCGAGCCGGCATGATTCGTTGGTTGCGACCACGGACGGGGGAAGCACTGAGTTGTGAGCAAATAGTGTTATGATGCGAGTATATTGGCTAGAGGGAGACCTCGAGGGTCAGTTGGAGGTGTGCGGGCTGTTGCGACAGTGGCACGGGAAACCTTGGCTGGTGGTATATAGTCCGGTCTGGGGACATGCGGGCCGTGTTGACGGTGGCACGAGGGTCCTTGGAGGAGGATGGTGTTGCGGGATTCGGGGACGAATCCATATTAGTGGGGGAGAATTGTAACGCCCGTGAACCAAAAATCCCAGTTTAGGTTCTGCATCGGTCGATGCAAGTTGTGCATCGGTCGATGCAAGGTCTAATTTCTGCGTTTTGACTTAAGTCAAACGCTGCGTTTTGGGCAAAGGGAAAAGGAAACCCTTAAGTCGTGTTTTGGTTTCATTCGAGGGTTGCAGCCGTTTTTGAGAGCGAACGAGAGAGAAAAAGAGTTCTTGAGAGTTTCTGGAGTTTTCTTGGAGATTTGGTGTTTTCCTGTAGAGATCTGTAGCTGGGATCGTTGTAGGAGCTTCCTAGAGGCTTCTTCTTGCTTGTTTCTTGTTCAGACTCGTCTTGGCACAGGTAAGTGCATGACCATGGCTTATCTAAGCTAGAGGAACCTTTAACTTGCTTGTTTTAGGTGGTTAGACGTGTTAGATCGTAGTTAAGGACGTTAGGAAGCTTTCTTGTGGCTTGGGAATGAGTTTCGTGGTTGGAGGAACGAGATCCGGCGAGAAGCTTCGGGGAAATCACGGTGCTCGACGTTGCGTCGATCGATGCATTGCTTGCATCGGTCGATGCAAGTGCGAGGACGGCGCGATAAACTTTAGGGTTTTCGTGTTGCGTCGAGCATGCGTCGGTCGATGCAGATTGGGTATCGGTCGATGCAAGTGCAACTTGCATCGGTCGATGCAGCTTCTGTATCGATCGATGCTGTAAGAGAGGTAAACTCCGTGTCGTGTATCATTCATTAGGTAAACTATATATTGTACAATGGAATGTTCTAGAGAATATCTAAACGTATCTCACAAGAATATTTACACAATCGACATATTCTATATATGGTGTCTAACACTCCCCCTCAGTCGAAGCGTCGGTGGAGGAGACTGGACGGTGAGACTGTTCCGGAAGTCAAGAAACAATGGAGAAGGAAGACCCTTGGTGAAAATGTCGGCGTACTGGTAAGGAGAAGGAACATGCAGCACACGAATATGGCCCATCGCAACCTTCTCCCGAACGAAATGGATATCTATCTCAATGTGTTTAGTCCGTTGATGATGAACCGGATTAGAAGCAAGATAGATGGCACTAACATTATCACAGTAGACTATTGTAGCTCGAGATAACGGAATCTTCATTTCAAGGAGAAGAGTACGGAGCCAAGTTGCCTCAGCCACAACGTTGGCTACACCACGATACTCTGCCTCGGCACTGGAACGGGAGACTGTGTTCTGCCGCTTAGATGACCAAGAGATCAAGTTATCGCCAAGAAACACACAGTAGCCAGAGGTGGAGCGACGACCAGCAGGGCAACCCGCCCAATCAGCGTCGGAGTACGCCGTAAGTGAGAGAGAGGAAGATTTCGTCATACGAATGCCGTGAGAGATGGTACCCTTGATATAGCGGAGAATGCGTTTGAGAGCCTGAAAATGAGACTCCCGGGGATCATGCATGAAGAGACAAATCTGCTGAACGGCATAGGAGATGTCAGGACGCGTGAATGTCAAGTATTGGAGGGCACCGGCTAAGCTGCGGTAGAGTGTAGGATCAGACACCGGTGGACTACCATCGGGAGCAAGCTTCTGTTTGGTATCAACCGGAGTAAGACACGGGTTACAGTCAGTCATGTTCGCACGATGAAGTATGTCAGCTGCGTAGTTCTGTTGATGAAGCCAAAGACCAGAAGCATCACGTTGAACAGTGACGCCAAGGAAGTGATGAAGAGGACCGTCATCAGACATTTCAAATTCATTGCTAAGTCTGGTGATGATCCGATGCAACAAGTGAGATGAAGAGGCGGTGAGAATTATATCATCAACATAAAGGAGGAGATACGCAAACTCAGAGCCGTGAGAGAACACAAACAAGGAGAGATCCGAGAGACTCTGCGTGAAGCCAAGACGACGGACAAAAGTAGCAAACCGTGTGTTCCAAGCACGTGGTGCCTGCTTCAAACCATAAAGAGAACGGTTTAGACGACAAACGTAATCTGGCTTAGTCTTATCCACAAAACCTGGAGGTTGGTGCATGTAGACAGTTTCCTCAAGATCTCCGTTAAGGAAGGCGTTCTTGACGTCTAGCTGATGAAGAGGCCAATCACGAGCCAATGCGACATGGAGAACCGCACGTATCGTAGCCGGTTTAACCACCGGACTGAAAGTTTCTTCACAATCAATGCCAAGCTGTTGTGACCGTCCGTTGGCTACAAGACGCGACTTGTAGCGACTAAGAGTTCCATCTGCATTAAATTTATGCTTAAACAACCACAAAGAGCGCACAATGTTAGTATGCTTGGGACGTGGCACAAGATCCCACGTTCTCTTTTTAATAAGAGCATCATATTCCACATTCATCGAATTGTTCCAAAATGGGTCCTTAGCTGCTTGAACATGAGTGAAAGGTAGTGGAGAAATTGTGGCATCAGTATGAAGACACAATGGAGTTCGCGGTTTAACGATACCGCTTTTACCTCGAGTGATCATGGGGTGAGCATTTTGAGTTGTAGGAACATTTGGAGGAGGAGGAATAGATGCGGGAGGATCAGGAGCGGGAGGAAGAGAGGCGTGAGAAGAGATAGGTCGAGGAATGGGCGGTGGTGAAGGCGTAATAGGAGTAGGAGAGGACGGAGGAGAGGAAGAAAGGGTGGCGAAGGGAAACGTTTTCTCATCAAAGACGACATGGCGGGAGAGTATGATACGTCTGGTGCTGAGGTCAAGACAGCGGTAGCCACGATGATCGGTAGGGTAGCCGAGAAACACACATGGGGTAGAGCGTTTGTCAAGCTTGTGAGTAGACGTTGGTAGGAGATTTGGGTAGCAAAGACAGCCAAACGTGCGGAGATGATGGTATGTGGGAGCTTGTTTGAACAAACGCGTGAATGGGACATCATTGTTGATTGCTTTGGAGGGAAGAATATTGAGTAAGTGGGACGTTGTATGAAGAGCTTCGACCCAATACTCACCCGGAAGAGAAGCTTGAAACAACAATGCGCGGACCATGTTGTTAATGGTACGTAACATGCGTTCGGCACGGCCGTTCTGTTGGGACGTATGAGGGCAGGAGAAGCGAAAGCATGTACCGGTTGCAGCAAAATGTTCCTTGAAGAGACGATTATCATACTCGCCGCCATTATCGCATTGAAGAGATTTGATGTGACATTGGAATTGACGCTGTACATAAGCAGAAAAATGTAAGTATTTGCCAAACGTTTCACTTTTGCGATGAAGAGGATAAACCCAAAGAAAGTGTGAGTATTGATCAAGAAAAATAAGATAGTATTTGATCCCACTAATGCTTTGAATCGGAGATGTCCAAATATCAGAGTGAACAATTTCAAAAGGAGTAGTAACTAGAGTTTGAGAATCAAAAAACGGAGAACGAGTATGCTTGCCAAGTTGACATGCTTGACACAGAGTAGTCAAGTCAGTCTTAGGGCTAGAAATAGAAAACAACGACAAAAGACGAGACAAAGTAGAATGGCTGGGATGACCAAGACGGTTGTGCCAAACAGAGCTATCCAGTGACGAAGTGGAGAGAGCATGAACGGGAGGTGAGGGTGTCACTGAGTAGAGAGGACCCGGGCTATCACACCGGAGAAGTTTGTTCCGGGTTTGGAGATCCTTAACACAGAAACCAAAAGGGTCAAATTCAACGGTACAAGAGTTATCAGTGACAAACTTACGAACAGAGACGAGATTTTTGATAATATCAGAGCACACCAAAACATTGTTGAGATGAAAGGAACGAGATGGAGAAGGAATGTTACCATGACCAATTGTTGTAACAGCAGCGAACGAACCATTTCCAACAGTGACAAAAGGCATGGTGCTCGTATTAAAAAGAGAATGGAGATTACCTGTGTTGGAAGCAACGTGATTGGTGGCACCGGTGTCCATGACCCACGGAGTGTCGGGTCCTTGAAGCGACATGGTGTTGAAAGCATGAGTGATTGCAGCAGGAAGAGGCGTCAACATGGATGGATCAGGTGAATAGGCCATATGCGCAGCAGGAGCGGGGCGAGCAGGGTAGGAGCCTAATAGACCAGCGTGAGTCGAGTTGGGAGCTGGAGCCGAATACGGTGGAACATATGACGGTGAATACATCTGGTGCGTCGGAGCAGCGGCGTAGTACGGCGGTGGCTGAGTGTAGTACCACGGGGAAGCATAGGTGTGGGGCGACCAATTGTTGTTGAACCGGCCTCGACCGCGAGATCGACCGCCACCACGGTTACGACCCCTGTTACCACGACCAAAGCTGTTGGTGTTGTTGTTGTTGTTGGACGAACGAGATGAGCCATCCGAGTTGGTGTAGAGAATTGTGGAGGAAGATGGGGTGTCATGGTGACTCGGAGAAGGCTTCACCATCTTGGAAAGACGGTCTTCCTCCATCTGTAACATGGATCGGGCTTCAAGGAAACCTGGGAATGGAGTCCGGTGTTTGATAACATTGATAATAGAATCAAACTTGTCGGACAAGCCATTCAAGAGATGCATGACCAGAACACGATCAGTCACGGGAGAATCAATGTTGGCAAGGAGATCGGCGGTGGTCTTCAGTTTTTGGCAGTAGTCATGAACAGAGAGGTCACCGATCACCGTCGTACGGAGATCACTTTCAAGTTGGAGAGCACGTGCCTCCTTGTTGTTATGGAAAAGACTCTCGATCGAGAGCCACAACTCATGAGCAGAGGCGTTCTTCTTAAGAACGGTATCAAGGATGGACTCGGAGATGGTGCCGTAGATCCACATCTTCACAAGACCATCACGCTCCTTCCACTCTTTAGCAGTCGCCGGAGTTGAAGAGGAGGAGCCATCGAGATGTCCGAGGACACCGAAACTGAGACAGTGGGTTTCAAAGAGTTCACGCCACTTGTCATAGTTGAGTTTGCTCATGTCAAGAGAGATCGGAATGTACGCTTTTATCTGCGCAATTCCAAAGGGTTTGTCATTGGAGATGGGAGAAGCAGCCATGATGGAGAAAGAGAGAAGAGGAGAGTAAAGGGAAGAACAGAGAAAAGAAAGAAGGAATAAAAACAGAGCAGGGAAGAAGAGCGGAGACTTGGATCGAAAACGCTTAGCTTGGTGGCTAGGGTTAAGCGTCGATACCATGTAAGAGAGGTAAACTCCGTGTCGTGTATCATTCATTAGGTAAACTATATATTGTACAATGGAATGTTCTAGAGAATATCTAAACGTATCTCACAAGAATATTTACACAATCGACATATTCTATATATGGTGTCTAACAGATGCTTCCTCAGTTGGCATCGGTCGATGCATGTTGGCATCGGTCGATGCTGAGTCCTGGATCGTTGATTGTTGTGTGTTGATTGTTGTGTGTGGTTATTGGTTACTCTATTGCTTCTGTGTATAGCCCAGTAGATGGGAGGATTGCCTTACTGAGTGTTTGTAAAATACTCATGCATTGCAATATGTGTTTGTGGTGCAGGTAAAGGCAAAGTGTGATCGTGGAATCAAGGCGATGAGGAAGGGATGTTCTAGAGGCTTGATTGATTGTGGTTTAGCTATTGCTAGGTTGCTAGATTAAGTCAATGGAATGTTGTAGGATGTTAGTCTTTGGATATTGCTTATTTGGATTATGATGTATTGGTTCATTTATGTTGGGATTTTATTGGATTAATGGAAATTGTTTTATTTGTTTATCCGCTGTTATTGATTGTTGCTAGGATGTTAGCGGGTATGGGACCACTAGTAAAGTAAGGTATATAAAAAAAAAAAAAAAAACGGGAAGGGTTGTTTCAATTCTATATATTTGCGAGTCTATATTATATACCTCTCAATTGGTTGAAAATAGTCACAATTCCGTAAAACATATGCATCTGCGCACTGATAGTCTCTCTCTGAAAGCCATACTTCATGCATTTCCCCACTTGGGCGACCGACATGAGTAAATATATTAGGGACTCCAGGGACATGATATATTGGGACTTCACCTTCATAGAATCTTGTTAACCTGATCAAGTAAGATAATTAAAAATAATTCAAATTAAGTATAAATTATAATTTCATTTAATTATACCTTGATTTTGTTTGTATATGATCGGCAAAGTAGTGCTCAGAGAAGTAAGCAATCTCGTCATTGATATAGGACTCAACGATTGATCCAGCCGCATATCTTTTGTTCTTCGCTTTTCCTTTCAACTTTTTGAAAAATCTTTCAAAATGATACATCCACCTATATTGGGCAGGGCCTCCCAATTCTGCTTCATATGGGAGATGTATAGGCAGGTGCTCCATCACATCAAAAAATGATGGTGGAAATATCTTCTCTAAGTTGCATAAGATCAAAACAATATTATGTTTAAGAATTTGAACGCGACTTTTTTGCAAAGTTCTTGAGCATAAGTCCCTGAAAAATGCTCCAATCCCTGAAAATTTCATGTCTTAGGAAATTATATTTAAAAATATATGCTACTAATTTAATTAAATAGGTAATCTGTACTACCTGATAATGCAAGGTGAACGTTCCGGTTTAGGAGTTCTGCGAAGATAAATGGAAGAAGTCACTCCATAAAAACATGACAATCATGACTCTTCATTCCTGAAAACTTACCATTGATCAGATCAACACAACTAGCCAAGTCTGACGAATAACCATCTGGAAATTTCACCGCATACTTGACACATTCCAATAAACTTGTTTTGGCTTCCTTTTTCAATGTATATGCTGGGAATGGAGCTTTACCCTTCCTATCAATATGTAAGTGTGGTCGAGAACAAAATTGTTCTATGTCCAACATTGACATGATGTTATCTTTAGACTTACCCTGTACACTCATAAGAGTATACAAGATGTTGTCCACAAAATTCTTCTCGGTATGCATCACATCAATATTATGTCGGAGATTGAGGTCCTTCCAATAAGGTAGCGACCATAATATGCTTTCTTTGTGCCAATTATGTTCCTTTCCATAGCCTGGCATCTTCTTTTCATGACCGTTACCACCGACTTCCCTGGTTTTTGGTTGATTTACATCTTTCAAACGCTCATAATAAACTTGCTCACCAGTTAAAGACTGCGGTGGATAGTCGTTAGAAGCGTCTCTTCCCTTCAGGAAATCTTTTTTGTTCTTCCTTAATTGATGACCATGAGGCAGGAATCTTCGGTGACAATCAAACCAACATGTCTTCCTTCCTTTGGGTAGATAAAACGACTTTGTACTTTCCATGCAAATTGGACAAGATAATTTACCGTGGGTGGTCCATCCCGATAACATGCTATACGCCGGAAAGTCGCTTATCGTCCACATCAGCACTGCTTTTAGATTGAAGTTTTGATTCAAAGACACATCGTATGCATCGACTCCAGTAGACCACAACTCTTTTAACTCATCAATAAGAGGTTGTAGGAAGATATCGAGGCTAGCTCGCGGACGATTTGGCCCAGAATTCAGAATTGTAAGAAACAAGTACTCCATATTCATGCACATACCAGGGGGTAAATTATATGGAGTCAAGATCACAGGCCACAGTGAATGATTACTAGACATGCCAAATGGATTGAACCCATCGGTACATAATCCAAGGTAGACGTTACGGGGTTCTTCCGCAAACCGAGGGTTAAGCTCTTGGAAATATCTCCACTCCGCCGCATCAGAAGGATGATTCATTTCTCCCTCTTTTGATTGGTGCTCTTCATGCCATCTCATTGCTGCTGCAGTCTTTTGGCTCTGATACATTCTCTTCAACCTATCAGCAATAGGTAGATACCACATACGACTATATGGTACTCTTGTTCTCCGTCGGTCCTCCTTAGACTTCCATCTTGGTGAACCACAAAATAGACATGTCTCTTCCTTTTCGTCTTCTTTCCAGAAAATCATACAATTGTTAATACAAACATCAATTGTATAATATGGAAGGCCCAAATTACGCATCAATTTCTCTGTCTCGTAATGTGAACCGGTAGACTGGTTGCCTTCTGGTAAATAATCCGTCAAAATTCCGCAAACCGAATCTACTAACTTTTCACTCATATTATACTCCGCCTTATTTTGCATGACTCGAGCAGCCAATGACAATTGCGAGTGACCTTCACGACAACCATCATATAAAGGAGTTTTTGCACTATCTAACAAGTCGTAAAATTTCTGAGAATGGTTTTGTACCGGTTCTTCCACATTCTCATAACTCTCATTTTGATGATAATTATCATCTAAACCCACATTATAACGAAATGCATCATTCACCATATCCACATATGGATCTTCTACTACATTACCCATTTCTTCATGACTCCCATCATACGTCCTATCAGTGTAACTACTTCCTATATCCAAATTAATTTCTTCGCCGTGGTTATACCAAACATAATAATCTGGCATAAATCCATTACTAAACAGATGACTCATAACTCTTCTACCCGAGAGACATCTATTGTTTTTGCAAACACTACATGGACAGAGAAACTTACCCCAATTATTCTGAACTGTTTCTTGGCTACTTGCAAACGTTAAGAATTGGTCCACCCCCACTTCGAGTTCAGATGAAAAATTCCACGTCACTTCATCGAACCTCTTGTACATCCACTCCCGATAATTACCGCCATTACCACCATAATTGTAATATCCCGCCATTATAATTATATACATATATATATATATTTTTTGGGAGAAAATATAAAAAATTATATAAAGCAAACTTTTTTTTTTTGATTTAGAATTTTTTTTTAGAGGAGGAAAGTGAGTTAGGAGTGAAGAGAACAAATGAGTGCAACTTCTTTTTATAGACTTTCCTAGGTGACTAATAGGTGACTAATAGGCGACTACATAATAAAAGTTGGTACACCAACCCCCGCATGGAAAACACGTTTCTTTTAACTGTTTTTTGCGACTACTTGGCGACTACACGGTGACTATGTAATGACTCGCTGTAAGAGTCGCCTAACAGTCGCTAAATTTTACGACTACCTTATGACTCGCCGAATGAGTCGCAACGTAGTCGCCAAAGTTTACGACTATTTGACGTGGTCGTAATGTAGTCGTTAATTTGGCGACTAAGTTGCGACTATATATTTCCATCAACAATATAATCGCCTTTTAGTCGTTAAAATACGACCACCGTAACGACTGCATGAATTAGTCGCTTAAGAGTGACTATTTAGCGACTAAATTCATGTAGTCGCAGAATAGTCGCTAAATCGTCACTATGTAGTCGTTAATTTTGGCGACTAAATATGTGGTCGCTATGTGTAGTCGCTAATCACTTGTTTTCTTGTAGTGAACAAAACAAATTGAACCAGAGATTACAGCCAAAGTGAATAATGGTTTTAGTTTGGTTCAGCTAAAATTTAACCTGATTGAATCCATACACGCTTAATTTACACTGATTCAACCCATAAAAAGTAAAGAAATAATGATTTCATTTGCTTTTGGTTCAAAAGAAATAATGATTAAAGAATCGTATTTTACACGGCTCATATCTACAGAGGCCGGTGGTGTTGTGGAGGTATTTTTTTAGTTAGAAACTACAAACAAAAACATACGGATCAACGTACGAATCTTTGGCCTCTTCTTATATTCTCGTGAGCTATCAACAAAACAAGTAAGAAAGGAGATTCCGACTACACAAACAAGCTCAATTGCGCATGTGTTTTCAGTGTTTGTTACGAGAAAGAAGCTGATAAAAAGTTGTTATGACATTCAAAAAAAAAAAAGTTGTTATGAGTTTCAAAATATCTACAGTATTTCTCATTATCTGTATTATGTTAGCTGTACAATGTACCTACTAATTTATATATATATATATATATATATATATTTTTTTTGACAAACACCTACTAATTTATATATATATAAATCTTATTATATAAACTTTGGTTTTAAAGTTAGTAACTACATAATTGCAACATGTGTCAATTTTAACGTGTTATAATATACATACAATAGTTTTTTTTTTTTTTTTTGATCACCATCAAGAGTTTATTCGATTTATCAATTAAGTGATTTCATTTGGAATTTGATTAGTAATATATATATATATATATATGAGGGAATTCCATTAATTTTGTTGACATTTCAATAGTATTTCTTTTTTTTATTTTTGATCACCATCAAGAGTTTATTCAATTTATCAATTACATGATTTCATTTGAAATTCGATTAGTAAAATATATGAGAAAATTCCATTAATTTTGTTGACATTTATCAGTAAATAATTAAAAAAATCAAGTACTTTGAGCAGCAATATATAAAGGAAGTAATCCTCAATTATTGAGCTAGTTTTTGGTATGGTATCAAAATTTATAGTTGTTTTAACAAATAATTTTCATAAAACTGGTTTTTCACGGATTGGTAAAAATGACATATCTTGTAGTGGTATTTCGATATTTAAAAGGTTTGGACAATTTTTGGCATGAGGCCTAGCTTTTTTATGTCTTATCCATATTCGCTCGTTTAATTATTTTAATACAAACAAACTACTTTGGGTTGATAAAAGTATTATTTTCACATTTGTAATCACCTTAATTCAATGTTTTCAAAATCGGATCGGACCGCCGGTCGGACCACATTAACTCACGAACCGGTAATATGTTCAGGTTGGGTTAATATCAAAACCCAAAAGAAATTGAACCGGTAAAAAATCATATCAACCCGCCAAAAAACCAAAAATCGGTGAACCATTAAACCGGATAAAACCGGGTTCTACTTTTTTTTGAAAAAATGAGTGCAATTAATTTAATTAATTACCTTTTCTAGTTTTCTTCTTAGCAAATTAGCAATAGTAGGATTTCTTAGAGAATGAAGATTAAATGTTCTACACTCTTATTCTCTTATTGTTTGAATTTCTAAAATATTTTATTAGTACTGGTTACACTTTGAGTTTGTTACACTTTGAGTTTATTATTTTTTAAGGTTTTTTAAAAACATTATGATTATTGAAGTATTTTATTTGGCATACAACGGTGGACCTATGTGTATCAAAGGCAGGTCAGCTGACCTCCCCAAATTTTAAAATTTTCCTTAAGATCATGAGTTTTGTGTATTTGTATCCAGCCAATTTTGTTTAGCAACATAATATTTTAGTAATTTGACCTCCCTTAATTTTATTGTGACATCAAAAGTCCATTAGTCCATAAGGAAAGAAGAAGATTTTATATTCCTTTTAAATTAGAAACAAAGTTGGCCTAATCTTTTAACTTTAGTATTAAATTATTAACCGCTGAATTGAATTAAGAAGAAGAGATCATCACTTATATGTGGCTTTTTAGTTTTTATTTTTATTTTCACGCAGAGTAAGTCCGTAATTGTGACTCTTCAAAGTCGAGAAAGTTTCTATTTTGGTGAAAAATTATACTTTGTTTTAAGAATTATATTAATGAGACTTTATTAAAGTTATGATAATACTTAGAATTGTATTACAGTTTATGATTTTTACAAGATGAACAATTTGTAATTATAAATTTGAAATCATTTTCTTGCATAATCATGTATAAAATTTTGGTTAAACACTTTTGGATGTTGTAGGATGTTTTATATTTTGTATTAAGAAAAATAAAATTTGTTTATGTTTTTTTGACCTGGGTAAAGAAAATTTCTGGGTCCGTCACTGTTGGCATATCCAATTATATCATAGTTATAATCATTGAAAAAAATAGAAAACCTATTCATACCTATTATTTATAAAAGTATCATCAAAATCAATTAAATCCGGTCAATCCCGGTCGAACCATGTTGATTCATGACCCAAAAGCTTTCCCGGTTCAGTTACCGGTCCGGTTTTGAAAACATTGCCTTAATTAGAGGGAAATCAAGTTTTAACATGTAGAGGCATGCACGACATGCATTAATTCATTTTGTCCTCTAAATTTATTTTTGAATATTCCACGTGAATATTCGTCGGCAACCAAGATAAGTGTACTATAGGAAATACTAAATTTTTCACGGGTCGACATGTTGAGCAAAAAAAAAGAGGACGGCTAACTAAGAAAGAATTTTTTTTTGGTTTTATAGGGTATTATATGTACATTAACTAACTTTATGTAAACAGAATAATAGATTCAGTAAAATCATGTATGTGATTGTTCTTTAATGTTTTCTCTGTTTCACAAAAATTATCATTTAGATACATTTCATCTAAATTAAAAAAACATTAAAAATATACATATGGGTTTTTATTTAATAAGTGATTAATAGGTTAAACTAGTTATAGATTTAAAGTAAAATTAAGAAATCTAATGTAAAAAATAAATTGGAAATATAAAATGATTCATTAAAAATATATAACGGTACTCTTTGTAAACAAAAATAAAATTCGAAAATAACATTTTTTTTGCGAAACAAAGTGAGTATTTTTTTAATTCAATACTTTTGTTATTTGGTATGTATTTTGTTGGGACCTTTCGGTGCGGTATGCCGGTATCCAAACTCCAAAGTCTTCTTACATAGAGGTTATCAATATGAGAATACTTGGACTACCTTTTGTCTATTTGTCGGCAAGACTTTAAAACTCACACAATTATTTCACTCTCTAATTTGCTCTTTTGTTTTATCCAAATATCAAATATAATCTTGGAAGTACTTGGAACATTCGTAATATTTTACTTTACACATTCATGTTCATCAGTCTTTGTTACCTTAGGACTTACGAGCGGGAAGGACTGGAAACCCGAGTGATTGTAGGCAGCGACTGCCAAATGATAGGGTTTAAGACCAAAAAAATATTTATACAATGTATTCGTTATTTTTGGGAACCTTTAAACATAAAGAACTGTCCATGGTTGAATATGCATTTGCATTAATTGTCTATTATTTGATTATAGTCCTGGCTCCTGATCCGGAGGGTGTCGCAGACTAGTATACATAATTCCATTCTACGTGTACTAATCACCTTGATCGAACGAAACCCACACGTTCCAACGCGTAGACACTCAACATACAAATTTAACCCTAAGTTTACAAAAAGATTATTTGTAATCAGCTTGATCGAAGTTTCCCACGTTCTAACGCGTGGAGGCTCGACATAGATTAATTTACTATTTGTTTCTCCTATATTTTTTTGGATTCTCAGCACGTGAAAATCATGTGGTTAAGTTCTTTTTTTTTTTTTGAAGTGTTGAAACTTGTATTATATAATCCCCCTCGTAGCGATGAGAACAATCACCAAACCAAAAATCTAAACAAGAGAAATATAAGAAATATGGCCAAACTTACTTCCGTCAACTGGCAGTTTAGTGGTAGCGAAGCAGCCAAAAGGCTTCAGCTGCCACCCTAGGCAGTTACACCTCTAGAATCATGGGTCTGTGTGACCCTAATATACCCATTTTGC
The DNA here is from genome assembly GCA_023657505.1 of Camelina hispida. Taxonomy (NCBI): domain Eukaryota; kingdom Viridiplantae; phylum Streptophyta; class Magnoliopsida; order Brassicales; family Brassicaceae; genus Camelina; species Camelina hispida. Next base: position 11,582,221 of record CP094635.1, on the reverse strand, counting down.
CCCCTCTAAGTGAAGCCCCCGAGACTAGCCATACCGCTGAGAAGGCAGTCGTTAAAGCTGTCCTTGACGGTAGTGGAAACGCCTATGCTCCAAGTATTGGCCTTCCCGCAGCTAAAAGGTAATATATACATCGAATTATCGCTGATCATTTAAGATATTTTTCTTGAAAAGCCCTAAGAAAAACTGTCCCACAAAAAAATTGTTTTACAATATGATCTAGCCCATATAACACTTCTAGTTTCACCTTAACTCTATTATGTATCTTGGTATATTTTCTATGACAAATTGTTTTTTGCTTCCGTTGTTCTCAGTGCGGTGGCAGAGTTTCTAAGTCGAGATCTTCCGAAGAAACTGACTAAAGATGACGTGTTTATGACCGTTGGTTGCAAACAAGCCATCGAGCTTGCAATTGAAATCTTGGCTACACCGAAAGCCAACATCTTGCTTCCGAAGCCGGGCTTTCCATGGGACATGGTCCACGCAATCTACAATAATTTTGAGGTTCGTGAATATACTTTCCTCCGTGAAAAGAACTATGAGATCGACTTTGACAGCGTCCGTTCGCTTGTGGACAAGAACACATGTGCGATACTTATTATCAACCCACACAATCCTAATGGGAACACGTACTCTGAAGCTCATCTTAAGGAGGTATTTTACAGATACTCTAATTAGCTATACAACGTGACCTTATATGATCTCATCTTTGATAATGTGTAACGTAACTATTGAATATTTCTTTATATATAAGCTGGCTGAGTTGGCCCGAGAACTAGGGATACTGGTGGTTGCTGACGAAGTTTTCAGATGGACTGTGTTTGGGAGTAATCCCCATGTTCCCATGGCGAAATTCTCGTCGATCGTACCTGTGATCAGTCTCGGTTCTCTATCAAAGGGATGGAATGTACCCGGATGGCGAACCGGCTGGCTCGCGCTGCACGATCTAGATGGTGCCTTCCAATCCAACAAGGTCCGAATCCACTTTTTCCGATCACTTTTTAAACATTACTACCATTACTTTATATCGTCGGTATAGTTATAAGTTAAAAACAAATTTTTTACGTCCAAACAATGAGATTACATGCCATTGACATACTAAATCTCTATGAATGTATTGGTTAATTTTATCATTGTATAAATAAATTTGGTGTACGTGAAAATCAAATTTTGTTTCTCATCCACATCGTCCATATTAAGGGTTGAAAATGTCCACACATACGTAGTTTTCCTTGTCCTAATCTTGCTATATATGGACAGATCACAAGTGCTCTTAAGAATTTTCTGGCGATAGATAATAAACCAGCAACTGTTATCCAGGTATGGAATTTTCTAGTTCGGAAGCATACTCTAACCAAGGTTTATTTATTATTATTATTTTTTTTTTTTTTTTTGCAAGCATACTCTAACCAAGGTGAATTATTCGTGACTTTTATCATATAGGCTGCTGTTCCCACCATCTTGGAGAAAACTCCTAAAGAGTTCTTCGAGAGGAGGAAGGCTTTTCTGAAAGAGAAATCGGACTTTGCATTTGCCAAGCTCAAAGAAATACCAGTCCTAACCTGCTACCACCAAACTGAAGCCTGCACCTTCTTATGGGTATTCTATTATTACTACATTTCTGACTTCTTATTACTAGCTAGTACTATTTTGAAACAATCTTATAATATATACATGTTTTTTCTCTTCTCCCAGACCAAGCTGCACTTGCGATTCTTTAAGGACATTAAAGATGATGAAGAATTCTGTGAAAAACTTGCTATTGAAGAAAGCCTTGTCCTTTTACCAGGTATTTATGATTAATTTCTAATTACCTATGATCAAGGTAATTTATCGGTTTAGCTTTTAAGACAACTTTCGCATAACAACATATATATATCTTATCATGTTGATTGGTTTAGGGATTGCTTTTGGTCTGAAGAACTGGGCGAGGCATTCTATCGACATGGATATTTTCGCTTTGGAGGATGCATTTGCAAGACTGAAGAGCTTCTGTAAACGCCACACCATTATACTTTTAGATCCTTCAGTCAAAGACGTCAATGGTGTCAATTAAAAGGTCAATATGGATCTTTGCCCAAGTCTTTTTACATATGCTATAAAAATAAACGTGTGTTTTATTGATCTGAGATAAGTCATGAACACATTCGTATCGTACTTGTATTCAACAAAATTGGTGTACTTATCACCAACCATGTAATGTTTTCTCGTAGTTTGCAATATTTCTACTACTAAAATTGGTGTACTTATCACCAACCATGTAATGCATTCCTACTTTTCAATAAAAAAAATTAAGAATTTCTGTTTTATGATTATTAGAGATCATGGTTTACTTTGGTTAATTTGGATTGGTTAAATCCGGTTATGTCAGTTCTATTACTTAGCTGATATATAAACTGAGAAGTAGATTAGGATGAGGTTAACAGCTTGTAACCAACTTTTTGATCGGATTAATAATACCGATGTCTCTCTCTTTTTTCTTCTCCGTCGTCCATCTATTTTCCGATTAACCGGATTTAATATGATATCAGAGCTCGTTTAATTGAGTTTCTATTTGCTTCCGCATCTCACGACGGAGATGAGCTTTCCGATTTGCGTTTGCTTTCAGTTTGTTCAAGAATTTATCGCCGTTGTTTGCGATTTTATCATCGGAGTCTTTTTTACTTTTCTGCTTCTTTCAATTCTCTTTTGATTGACCTTTGTGAGTTCGATTCTTGCTTTTGCTTCTTCTTTTCGTCTCACTTTCTTTGAATTTTCTTATTCTTGCTTTGAGAATGGCTTCTTCAACTGCTCCGGTGAATCGTCCTCCCACTACGAATCCTATGAATGATCAGATGCAGTATCAAACTGATCAATATGAGAATCCGTATCATCTACATAGTGCGGATCACGCAGGACTTGTTCTTGTCTCTGATCGCCTCGTCACTGCTTCAGATTTTCCTTCTTGGCGTCGATCGATGTGGATGGCTCTTAATGTCCGGAATAAGCTTGGTTTTATCAATGGTATGATATCTAAACCTCAAGAAGATCATAGGGACTTTGGTGTATGGTGATGTAACGATATAGTCTCGACTTGGTTGATGAACTCTGTGGATAAGAAGATAGGGAAGAATTTACTTTTTATCCCTACTGCTGAAGGAATTTGGAAGAACATTTTATCTAGGTATAAGCAAGATGATGCGCCTAGGATCTTTGCTATTGAGCAGAAGTTGAGTACGCTTGTTCAAGGTTCAATGGATGTCTCTGCTTATTACACTTGTTTGATGACATTGTGGGAAGAACATCGAAACTATGTTGAGCGCCCAGTTTGTACTTGTGGACATTGTGAGTGTGATGCAGCACCAAAATGGGAGAGATTACAACAGAGAAGCAGAGTTACTAAATTTCTTATGGGGTTGAATGAAGGTTATGATCAAGCACGGAGGCATATTTTGATGCTGAAACCTATTCCAACGATCAAAGAAGCATTCAATACGGTGACCCAAGATGAAAGACAGAAGGTTGTTTTACCATCTACTGGCCTTGAGAATGTTGCTTTTCAGGCTACACCTTCTATGAATGATGGAGAAGCAGCATATATAGCAGCTTATAATACTGCTCGTTCAGTACAGAAACCTATTTGTTCGCACTGTGGTAAAGTGGGACATACTATACAGAAGTGTTATAAACTTCATGGGTTTCCACCGGGGGTACAAAACTGCAGCTACAGGATATAATGCACGACCTCCTGCTTCATTTCAGCCAAAGATGCCAACTTCGCAGTTACAACCGAGGGCTCCTTTGGGACAGCAGATGGCTCCTTATACGTATCCGATGCAGAAAGCTAATGCTGTAGCTCAGGTTTATTCAGATACTGGAATGTTCCCGATGGAAGATACATCTTATGCACAGTATCCGCAATATGCAACGCCTAGCTCGAGTGGTGGATCTAATCAGACTCTACAGGGCTATACTCCACAACAAATTGAACAGATGGTGGCTCAGTTCAATAGTCAAGTTCAAGTTCCAGAGCCTGTATCTACTTCATCAGGTTCTAGTATTCCTAGTGCTATGGCTACTATCACTGCACATGGCTTGATGGCTAAGAATTCCACCTCTGGTACTATTTTACCATTTCCTTCTACTAGTTTAAAATTTCAAAACAATAATCTTACCTTTCAGAACCACATTTTATCCTCCTTACAACGCCTATTACCCAATGATGCTTGGATTATTGATAGTGGTGCTTCGAGTCATGTGTGTTCAAACTTAGCCATGTTTACAGCTTTAAGACTTGTGTCGGATATCACTGTTACTTTGCCTAATAATGCTAGAGTTTCTATTACGCATATAGGCACTATACATATTAGTTCACGATTGATTCTTCATGATGTTCTACATGTTCCAGATTTTAAATTTAATTTGATTAGTGTTAGTCGACTTGTAAAAACATTAAAATGTTCTGCTCATTTCTTTGAAACTTGTTGTTTGATTCAGGAACTTTCTCAGGGATTGATGATTGGGAGGGGTAGAGTTTTTCAAGATCTCTATATTCTGGTTACTGAGAATACATCCCTCTCTCCATCGACTTCTGCAGCATGTTCTTTCTCTGGTTCCGTGGTTGCTGATGGTTTACTTTGGCATCAAAGACTAGGTCATCTATCACGTTTAGCTTTACAAAAACTTGTTAGTAGCATTCCTTCTTTAAAGAATTTTTCTTATGATAGTTCGCATTGTTCCATATGTCCTTTAGCTAAGCAACGTGGATTGGCTTATGTCTCTCATGGGAATTTAGCAGATAACCCTTTTGATTTAGTTCATATGGATGTATGGGGTCCTTTTCATACTGAGTCTGTTGAAGGATTTCGTTATTTTCTTACTTTAGTTGATGATTGTACAAGAAATACTTGGGTTTATATGATGCATAATAAAAAGGATGTTCATGTTATTTTTCCAGCTTTTCTTAAGTTTGTTTCTACTCAATACAATAAGACTGTTAAAGCAATTCGATCAGATAATGCACCTGAACTGGGTTTTAATGAGATAGTTAAAGAACAAGGCATGATGCATTATTTTTCTTGTGCTTACACACCACAACAGAACTCTGTAGTAGAAAGAAAACATCAACACTTACTTAATGTTGCAAGGTCTCTGCTTTTTCAATCCAATGTTCCCTTACAATACTGGAGTGATTGCATTTTAACGGCTGCATTCTTAATAAATCGTTTACCATCACCATTGTTGCATAACTGTTCCCCATATGAGCTTTTAAATGCCAAATTGCCTGATTACTCATTGTTCAAAAGCTTTGGTAGTTTATGCTATGTTTCTACTCATAATCATACTCGTCATAAGTTTTCACCGAGAGCTACACCATGTGTCTTTTTAGGTTATCCATTAGGATATAAAGGATATAAAGTCTTGGATTTAGAGAGTCATTCTATCATCATTTCTAGGGATGTAGTGTTTCATGAAAACGTTTTCCCATTCAAAACTAGTGATAGTCTGTCTTCTGTGTTAGACATGTTTCCCAATACAATTTTACCTTTGCATGTTCCATTGCATTATGTAGAGACAATGCCTATTATAGATGAAGATTCATTGATACCTACTAATCCATCTACATCAATACCATCGTTGATACCTTCTTTAGTTCCTTTAGATACTCATAATCATACGGGTGCAGAGACCACTGATACAGATCTTTCTACTGTTCCCATTGCTAGGCCTAAACGCACTTTGAAAGCACCTAATTATCTATCTGAGTATCATTGTTCTCTTATCCCTTCCATATCCTCTTTACCACACAGATCCTCTTCCCCTTCCGTCCTTACCTAAAAAGACAACACCATATCCCCTTTCCTCTGTTTGCACTCTTGATTGTTATACTCCTCTGTTCAATCTTATATCTTCTCTTATAGTCTTGAAACTGAACCGAAAACTTTCCATCAAGCTATGAAATCAGTGAAGTGGACTAATGCAGCAAATGAGGAGTTACATGGTCTTGAACTTAACAAGACTTTTGTTGTTGAGTCATTACCTGCAGATAAGCATGTGATCGGTTGCAAATGGGTGTTTATGATAAAATATAATTCGGATGGTTCTGTGGAACGCTACAAGGCGAGACTCGTGGCGCAGGGCTTTACACAGCAGGAAGGCATTGATTACTTGGAGACATTCTCTCCAGTTGCTAAGCTTACGAGTGTTAAGTTGTTGCTAGGTCTTACTGCAGCTCGAGGTTGGAGTCTTACACAGATGGATGTGTCTAATGCCTTTCTTCATGGGGATCTCGAAGAAGAGATATATATGAGTTTGCCTCAAGGGTATACACCTCCACCTGGTACTGTTCTTCCTCCCAATCTTGTGTGTCGTTTACTCAAATCCTTGTATGGATTGAAGCAGGCATCAAGACAGTGGTATAAATGTTTATCCTCGGTCTTACTTGGTGCTCACTATATTCAATCACCAGCTGATAACACTCTGTTCGTTAAGATTTCTATGACATCATCTAGTGAATTCTCTCTTGTGGCTGTTCTTGTCTACGTTGACGACATAATGATTGCCAGCAATGATGATGACGCTGTAAAATTTTAAAGGACTTGTTGAAAGCTGCTTTTAAGATCAAGGATCTCGGACCTGCCCGTTTCTTTCTTGGCTTGGAGATTTTGCGATCATCACAAGGGATCTCTGTTTGTCAACGCAAGTATGCTCAAAATCTTCTTGAGGATGCAGGTCTACTTGGCTGTAAACCGAGCTCTATACCTATGGATCCTAATCTAAGCCTTACTAAGGATATGGTAACCTTGTTACCTAGCCCTACCTCCTACAGAGAACTCATTGGTCGATTGTTATATTTGACAATCACTCGACCTGATATCACTTTTGCAGTTCATCAGCTTAGTCAGTTTATTTCAGCTCCAACGGATATTCATCTTCAAGCAGCTCATAAAGTTCGTTACCTCAAGCAGAATCCAGGCCAAGGTCTCATGTACTCTGCTTCGTCTGAACTTTGCCTGAATGCTTTCTCGGATGCAGATTGGGCTACTTGTAAGGAGTCTCGACGATCAGTGACAGGTTATTGCGTTTACTTAGGCGCATCATTGATCTGTTGGAAGTCTAAGAAGCAGGCTGTGACTAGTCGTAGTAGCACTGAATCTGAATATAGGAGCATGGCACAAGCTACTTGTGAGATTATTTGGTTGAAGCAACTTTTGAAGGATCTACATATCAAAGTCACTTGTCCGGCTAAGCTCTTTTGCGACAATAAATCTGCTATGCATATTACCATGAATCCTGTGTTTCATGAACGAACAAAGCATATCAAGATTGACTGCCATACCGTTCGGGATCAAATCAAAGCTGGTAATCTCAAAGCTCTTCATGTTCCAACCGACGAACAACATGCTGACATCCTTACTAAGCCTCTTCATCCAGGTCCCTTCTATCGTTTACTTCAGAAAATGTCCTTGTCAAATCTTTATCTTCCACCTTCATCAGAGATAAAGATTTGAGGGGGGAGTATTAGAGATCATGGTTTACTTTGGTTAATTTGGATTGGTCCAGTTATGTCAGTTCTATTACTTAGCTGATATATAAACTGAGAAGTAGATTAGGATGAGGTTAACAGCTTGTAACAAACTTTTTGATCGGATTAATAATACCGATGTCTCTCTCTTTTCTCTCTTCCGTCGTCCATCTAATTTCCAAATAACCGGATTTAATAATGATGATCGTTTGATATGGATTCGTGTGCAATTACCAATTTTGGAATATCTCTCTTGATTTATCTTTAAGTATCTTCAACATACATGTGTCGTGTCGTGTAATTTAAAAGCATGTTGATTGCTGAATCGGATTTCTAATTGTAGGCAAGAGCACTTTTATTTCTAGAAAATCCAATACAAGATAAAACAAAACAATAAGAAACAAAGCATGCAATCTAACATATATATATGACATAGTAAACTACTAAACTAACAACGATGAGTAAATTATTACGTCGTACATCACTAAGATTTCGTAGTTTTCCTCATCTATTCGCTCAAAGACGAAGACTCAAATAAATGGAGTCGTAGGAATCTTTGCTTCTTCTTTAGTGCTGATGAGTAATCGACAGAATTACTGTGTTTTTGTTGTATTCTGTGTTTGATATGGTTATGCATTCCACGTGATATATCACTTTTATAGGACAATGAAGATAAACAGAAAAAATGATTAACTCACGCAAATCATTTAAACAAATGAGTTGAGTTAACTAACCCATGACCAATAGAAAAATACTTAGGTACTATAGGTGAACTTCTCCATTCACCCCCTCTTTTTTCAGTCAATCAGAATCTTCTAACTGATATTTCATTTAAAAAATAAATTCCTATTATTAAAAGAAAAACATTGCCTGAAAAAAACCTTTGTTTTGTAAGAATTTACAATACAAAGCCATTGCAATTATGACAATTTTAATATTTTCGTTCCAGGGTAAAAACGTCATCTATATTTTATCTTAAACGGATAAACACGCGGGTCAAAAATACCCGTTTAGGTTGTTCTCGGATCCTATCATATAATCCTGATCGTTGAGTTCATTTTATCGAAGGGTGTAAAATAAAGAGGCTTCGGATTTGACCCGAAAACAAGAAAAAAAAGAATTCTAAATAGTCAAAAAAAAAAAAAAAAAAAAAATCGCACCAACTTTTAGAAGGCGATGGAGATGGCGATATCGACTCTCGGGAGATTTGGGTTTTGCTGGCGAAGAATCAAATTTATACGAAAGTTTGAAGGGTAGAGGTTATTTTTAGATTAATTTGGATTTGATTCCTGTTATGATTTATTGGAATTAGAATCGAGATGAGTAAAAGGGGTGTAAATACTCGGTAATTTACAGATCTAGCACTGCAATTACCTGTAGAAATTTGTAAGGATTTCCCTGAACGAAGAAGAGATTTGAATCTCATGGTTGGAAACTACGCCAATTGGTTTTCTATCATTCTTATGCTCGAAGATATGGGAAATCCTTACTAATGTACTGTATAGGCAATTTGCATATTCAAGTACATGAAAATAATACAGAACCCGTGTTTTCCCTCTTTTATTTATGGTCTTAGATAGTGAATATCTGGTATAGTGAGATTCACTTAGAGTTGATAATAGTGGTGTGTTTTTTATTTGTTTTCAATTTGGTGTCTCTTGGTTATAGTTTCAAACAAAATTCAATATTTATGAAGGTGATGAAAACGGAAACATATTGGAGAAAAGCTAGAGGCAGAACTCTGAGGGAACAATTTATCAGTCTCAGTCTCAAACTTTTTTCTCGATAAGCTTTGCTGTTTTAATGATTCATTTGTCATTTGTTTCCTTATGAAATTAAAGCAACGGGTTATAGAATCCAAAACAAGGTTGAGGCAGAAGGAAATGCAGGATGATATTATGAATAGAAATTGTAGAAACGTTTGGAATCATGTTCCTCTAGAACAAGGGCGATGACTGGCGAGATGGAATATGGTTTTGTTTCATGTAGGTTTTTTAAGTTTCTGCTTGAACATGTTAATTTTTGAGTCGATTTCAAATAGTGTCATTAAACGCGGCTTTGACATGTTTCGTTTTTGTCCTGTTTGGTTTGCAGTTATATCTTACAACTTCTTCCATTTCTCCAGCCCAAAACACATCAATTGTTGTTAGACAACATAAAGAAACAGGTTTGCCTTTACCAGTACTTTTGTATTTTTGTGGTTTCAAGTTCATGTATGGTGTAATGTATTAGTTGTAACCATGAAATATTTAAATCACTATGAAATTGTTATTAGACATATTCTTGCTTTTGGGAGCTTAGTCCTATGAACACAATTAACTGGGGAACGAATTGTGTAAAATTAGCTAAATGCACGTTGATGAAACTTTGATTTGGGTGATTTATACTATTTGACTGACTTTATGTGATTTGCCTGGAAACTCTTCAGGGATGATGAGTTTGACGTTGACCTTGGAAGAGTTAATGGTCGTGGAAGTAATTTGGCTCTATTCAAGCGAAACTCTTTGTTTAGGTAATTTGTATAACTTTTTTATTTGTACCTCTAATGACAATTTTCTTTTTACATTATCTTATTCTTATGGCTTTTAACTGATTCTAACAGGATCACGAACACAGAGAAATTCAGGTTTTGAGGATATGACCTCTTCTAGGCAATATGTATCAGATCGGTTTCTCATCTTTTGCATGTAATATGTATTTAGACCAATTATCCGTCATTTTGTTCATGTTTCAACGACGAAACACCTTATGATATGGGTTTAGATCGGTTTCGCACCTTTTATGTGTAATATTTATGATCTAATCTTATGTATATAGCATTATAGCAATCATAACTGACTGTGGTAACAATCTCTGGGATCTTGAAGAACAATGGACTCGCAACAGAAAAGAGTATATTAATATGAATATGTTTGCTGCTTTCATATTTATAATTGATGGATTACAAAAAAAATTGTACATTTTCCAGCTAATGAAAATGATGATTATGTTTGTTTTCGGTACGTCTTGATCATGCAGTATTTTATTTAGACACTAAAATATTTACAAATATTACTTTATGGAAAAATACTATTATTATACAATTAAAATTTTGCTACCTAAAAGTGTTTATTACTTTATTATTTGATTGAATATATGTTTTAACAGTGTTTTTTTGAAGTAATTTAATTTGCTAATAAAATACATATACTTTAAGAAACAATAATTAAATTTCGAGAAAGTCCAGTATATTTGTGGTATTAAGACAAGAAATAGTATATATAAACTGAAACGGGAAAATTCGAATGATGAAAAACAATATACTGATTTTTTTAAAAAAGGACATAGGTTTTGGATAAAAGTACGAAATCAAAAAAATATAGGTAGATAAATTCAAGTGTCAAGTTTTCATTGATTTAGATTAGGATTGACTATGCGACATGTAATTAACGACTTTGGAACGGGCACTTTGAAAATTGAAAATTTTGGTATTTTTGAAAAATCATTATATAGTTTTTGAAAATTATAGTTTTTGGATCATTTCAATTAACTAAAAAAAATTATTCAATGGAGAAATCAGGTATCCCGTCTAAATTTCTTACTCAATCTCTTTTAGTAAATATTGTTTAGCGAGTAATTATTTAAAAGAAAACGAACATAAAACAAAAAATTTTGATGGATACGGGATGAGATGGGACGAGAGGGATGGGTTAGGACGTGAGGGGATGAGACAGGACTGGACGTGTTTCCTTTCCTAAGTAAATACATCTAGGTTTAAATTTTTAAAAAATTTACATGAAAATAACGCATTTGTGCTATAGCACCCGGCTTATATAATTCTTAGTCATTTTACGAATTTAAGATTTGTATGAAATATTTTGTTCCGTGCTGTAGCACGGGTTACTACCTTGAGACGAGTATTTTGAGAATTTCTGATATTTTTGAAAATATTTTGAGAGCTTTTGAAAATTATAATTTCTACTAACGATATAAATTAAACATACAAATGGAGAATACATGTATTTTATCTAAATTTCTTAGCCAAAATTTATTAATAGTATTATTATATTGATAATTATTTAAAATGAAATAGTTATGGGACATTAAATTTCTAATGGGATGGATCTCGGGACAGAATGAGATGGAATGGGACTGGACGAGATTTAACACCCTGTAACAAAATTACTTTAATATTTTCAACAAACACGGGCTGTCTTTGATTATTATGGACGGATTGCAAAAAATTGTATATTTTCCAGCTGATGAAGATGATGATCATGTTTATTTTTGGTACGGGTTGCGGTATTTTACACATACACCACAAAATTTACAAAACACCATAAAAGACTTGCCAACTAATTTTTATGGGAAAATACTACTATTATACAATTAAAACTTTCCAATCGAAAAGGGTTTATTATTTGACTAAATATATGTTTTTCCAGTATTTTTTTGAAGTAATTTAATTTACTAATTAAGTACATATACTTTTAAAGATAATAATTAAATTTTTGAGAAAATTCCAGTATATGTAAACTGAAATGGGTAAATTCGAATAATGAAAAACAATATATTGAATACTTTTTGTTTAAAAGGGAACATAATTTTTAGATTAAAGTACAAAATCAAAAAATATAGCTAGATAAATTCAAGTATCAAGTTTTCACTAATTTGCATAAGGATTTGACTATATGGCACTTTGAAAATTTTGGTATTTTTGAAAATAATTATATAGTTTTTGAAAATTATATTTTTTGGATAATTTCAACTAACTAAATAAAAAAATTCAACTGAGCACTCTGGTATACCGTCTAAATTTCTTACCCAGTCTCTTTTAATAAATATTGTCTAACGAGTAATTATTTAAAAGAGAACGAACATAAGACAAAAAGTTATGATGGATATGGGACGAGACGGAAAGTTACTGGATGAGACAAAACGAGACGAGATAGGATGAGACAAGACAAGAGTGGATGAGTTGGGAAATGAGAGGATGGGATGGAACTGGGAAATGAGAGGATGGGACGGAACCTTAAATGAGAGGATGGGAAAGGAATTTTTTTTTAATTTTAAATGAAAATTTACGCACATGTGCTATAGCACCCGTATTAATATAATTTTAATCATTTTACGAATTCACAATTTATATGATATTATTTTGTCCCGTGCTATAGCACGGGTTACTACATAGTCAAAATTAAATTAAAAAGCAACCCAAATTAAGGAAACAAATTCTGTATACTTTTAATTAAGGAAAGTTAAATATTTGGCTTTGTTTAGATTTTTAAAACTAGAGTAAAATTATATGTCGGTTTGGGTTTACAAATGAAGTGGTTAGGGTTTCGATTTTACAATTAAAACGAAATTATATGTCGGTTTGGGTTTACAAATAGGTGGTTAGGGTTTAGATTTTACAATTAGAACGAAATTATATGTCGGTTTGGGTTCACAAATGAGATAGTTAGGGTTTAGATTTTACAAATAGAACAAAATTATATGTCGGTTTGGGTTCTCAAATGAGATGTTAGGGTTAGATTTCACAATTAGAACAAAATTATATGTCGGTTTGGGTTCACAAATGAGATGGTTAGGGTTTAGATTTTACAAATAGAACAAAATTATATGTCGGTTTGGGTTCACAAATGAGATGGTTAGGATTTAGATTTCATATATGTCGGTTTGAATTTATTAAAAAGCAGTTTAAGTTTTTAATTTTATAATAATGTATACATATTTTATTTCCTTATTTTATAAGGGGGTGAATGGAGAGGTTCACCCTATGGGTGAACCCAAGTATTGTTCGTTAAGGTTACTTCTTAACTTATTTGACTTAGATTTCAAATAAATATATTCTGACCAGTCATGCTAGATAGAAGTAGCACTGAAAAGAGTATGGAAACTAGAAATGGGTACCGAATCGGGGACCAAAAATGGCAAAATAAAAATTTATAGATACAAGTATGGTATGGATATTTTAATAAACATATAAGAAAAGATACTCATACTTTAAGTAAAAGGTGATCAGTAAAGCTAATGGGAGAAGGAGAAAGGAAAAAAGAAGAAATGAAAATATGTGTACGATAATAATGTTATGATTGAGTGAAATAGATGCAAATATCAAAAATTCGATGTTATCTTCTCCTAAAGCATCTAAGGCCTTCCCATAGAGTTCCTGATCCCAAAATTTCTCCAGTATGGGGACGGCTACCAAATACAAGTGCATGTGCTACTGGCCGGCAGACCTGACGCTGAACTTTCCACGGCTACAAGCCAAAACATATATATATATATATATATATTTTTTGAATATAATGTTAAATTAGATTCAAGAAAAAATAAACGTTTTTACAATGCAGAGCAAAGTCATGTGTTTACAAAAGTGTTTTAAAAAGAAAAGCTAGGTTGAGTGAATTCTTGCCGCAAACCATGTTTGAATGGTATTAGCTCCGCCATTGCCAATCGTACTTAACCGATTACGAACATTCTTGTCAATGAGTAGGACCAACTTCTCCACCATAGAAATGCTTTCACCATGGCGCCGAGCATTCCTCTCCCTCCAGATGGAATGTAGGGTGTTCTGGTATGTATAAGCAATTAGAAATCTCTTGGCTTTGTCAAGCTCTGTACCATCCACCAGAGCCGCAATATCTCTCCAGTTTGCAGTATATTTGTTCAAGAGCAGACCCTTAGTGAGCACCACCCATACCTTTTGAGAAAAGGAACACTGAAAAGCCAGGTGATCAGTTGTTTCCATGAAGTGGTTGTAGAAGATACATGATGTGTCAATAGTTGGACTCCATTGTTGCATTCTATCCCCCGTAGATAGCTTATTTTTCAGAACCAGCCAAGATATAAATGCATATCTCGGAGTGGAGTGGGAAAACCAAATCGCCTTATAGTGGAGAACGTCTGGTTTTGCATTCCGAATTAGAGACCAGGTCTCTTTTGATTTGGAAACACGACAGTAACTACCGTTCCTCTGTTTCCACAAAGCAACATCCCGCTCTGCAGTTCGACATAAGGTTTGCCTGTGTATCTCATCCTCAACCTGATTGAGTATAGGTTATCTGTGACGTCTTAACCTTGTCGAGCCCATAACATCTGCTACAGTGCTCGCCTTGGAAATTCCAAGGGTAATGAAACCTCTGTCACCAAATATATCATGAAGACAACCCATAGTACACCATTTATCAAACCAGAAAGAAGTAGACTCACCATTCCTCACCTCCACCCTATGAAATTGTGAACCTAGACTCCGGTACTTCAAAATCTTATTCCACATCCAAGAACCAATAGGAGATATGGCCTTCTCTGCCCACACAGAACCACTCCGGATAAGATACTTTTTTACCCAGTTAACCCATAAAGAGTCATGAGCCGAGAGAACACGCAAGAGCAGTTTTAGGACACTGACTTTGTTTGCTTCCTCTATAGAACACAGCCCTAACCCCCCCTCTCTCTTAGGTAAACATATATCTTTCCAAGCCACCTTTGCTTTGTTATGATTTAGCGAAGGACCAGACCATAGAAAAGCAGAGCAGACTTTATCAATCTCCCTGATGCAAGCTTTAGGAAGGTGAAAGGCAGCTATCCAAAAGTTGGTCAAACTAAAAATCACAGAGCTCAATAGTTGTAACCGACCTGCAAAAGAGAGGGTTCTGGCTGTCCATGTGCTTATTTGGGAGCAGATCGTTTCAAGGAGGGGAAGGTAGTCTGTAGCTGTCATTCTTCTGGGCAAAAGAGGCAGGCCAAGGTATCTAACCGACAATTCACCCGAGGCAAAAGGAAACTGCAGGAGAATATCTTCTTTCACAAGCTGAGTTATTCCTGCCATGAATAAAGTCGACTTCTCTAGACGGATTTGTAAACCTAAGTGAGTTGCAAAGTCAGCAAAAACCTCTAATACTCCCTGAACTGATCGCTTGGCTCCATCCGCAAAGACCATAAGGTCATCCGCAAAACAGAGATGAGTGAGATTGAGCAGTTTACATTTGGGGTGAAAATCAAACTGTCTATCTTTTGCTGCTCTGTCAAGTTTGCAAGAGAGGACATTCATGCAGATTACAAACAAGTAAGGGCTCAGAGAGCATCCCTGTCGTAAGCCTCGATTACTACCAAAATAACCTGCCAATTCTCCGTTAACTTGAACTGAAAAAAAAGCAGAGGAGATACATGTTTTTATCCACAAAACAAACTGTTCAGGAAAGTCAATTGCCCGTAATGTGTTGAGTAGAAACCCCCATTGCACTGAATCAAAAGCTTTGGATATATCAATTTTTATTGCACACCGAGGAGAGATAGAATCTTTATGATAGTATAGTCTTTGACAAGATCTGTAGCAAGAAGGACATTCTCCATCAACAATCTGTCTTTAATAAAAGCTGACTGGTTTGGAGAGATGAACTTGGGAAGAAGAGTCTTTAATCGTGAAGCAAGCAGCTTTGATATGACTTTATAGAGAACATTACAGCATGAGATGGGTCGGTAGTCTTTCATGGTTGTGGCTTCTGTTTTCTTTGGTATTAGAGCGAGTATAGTAGAGTTAACACCTTTAGGGAGACACCCTGTTCTAAAAAAGGATTGGATCGCTGTAACGAAATCGTCACCCAAGATAGACCAAGATTCCTTCAAAAACTAAACATTGAACCCATCAAGACCTGGCGATCTGTTACTGCGCATAGAGAACAAAACCTTGCAAATTTCCTCCTTAGTCACCTCTCTCATAAGCATTGATTTATCAGCGGCATCACATCGAAACTCCAATAGGTTCACCAAATCCTCAGTAGACCATTCGACATAGTCAACAGGTGAAGAGGTGAGAAAATTAGAGAAATATTTCACCGCTTCAGCTTTGATTTGTTTATAGTCCGAAACCACTGTTCCATCCTCACAGACAATCTCTTTTATGTTGTTCCGTTGCTCTCGAAGCTTTGCAGAAGCAAAGAAAGCTTTGTTGTTTTGATCGCCTACCCTGAGCCAATGCAGCTTGGCCTTTTGACTTAGATAACGCTCTTCAATCTCTGTTAATCTCTTCCATTTGGCATATGCTTCTCCCTCTTCACGTATTTCTGGCTGTGATGGATTAGACATAGTTCTCCCCTGTAGTTCACAGAGTAGACGATATGCTTCCTGTGTGCGTTTAGTGATATGACCAACCAATTGCTTTCCCAGGTCGCGTAGACAAGGCTTAAGTCCTTTAAGCGATTTTGCAAAACGGTGCATTGCAGAGGTAGAATGAAACAGAGGTGGAGATGCTCTCCATCGGTCAGCTAGAAGCGTTTTAAACTCCGGGAGTTGTGTAACTGCATTAATAAACTTAAAAGGCTTCTTCACTTGAGGTGTTACTGCAGAAATGTGAAACCTACATCTTAGGTGATCTGAACATCCTCCTGGTTCAAAAACCGAATAAGATTGACCAAAAAGCTGCAACCACGTCTGATTAACTAACACGCGATCTAGTTTCTTACATATGACCCCCTCCTGCCTCTTGTTACACCAGGTAAACCGTTGTCCCTGATAACTCATATCAACCAACTCACATACATTGACAAGATCCTGAAAATCCCTCATACCCGCTGAAATAGAAGGAGTAGAGTCGTAAAGAGAATGGTCCTCATTTTCCAATATCTCATAAAAGTCTCCACAAATAAGCCATGGCTTATTTTGGAAAACCGGAGAAGAGTGATGATGTCGAAGATCACGCCAGAGCTCCTTTCGCTCTACAACCAAGTTCGATGCATAAACGAAAGTAGCATAAAAATCTTGCTTCCCCTCAATACTGACAGCAACTGTAACTAGATGTGATGTCTTAAAAACCGGTGTAATACAGACATTACTCTTCCAAACTAGCCAAATTCTGCCCAATCTATGCTCCTCATAGTTTGACATGAAAGACCAGTTTGCAAAAACTGAATCAACAACTCTTTCCGCACGACGTTCCTTAACCTTTGTCTCTAGTAAACAACCAAAATCGAAATTACTACGAGCCATCCACTCTCGCACCACTCTATGTTTCTCATGCCTGTTAAAACCTCTAATGTTCCAGAAGAATCCAGACATCAGAGATTTTGTGGAGGTTTACGTGTTGGCAGATTACTAGGGGTTCTAATAGCCTGCAAACTAGTTTGCGACAGAAAACGATGACCTTCTTTGGAAGCACGTGGAAGAGATGGCCTTAACACCACCCCAACCTGTGTTGTGTCAGACACCATAGCACCTTTATCAGTCACAAGTATTGTAGGACGAGAGCTCTGGTCCAAAACAGGGGAATCATCATCTGCATGTTCTTCTTTGTCACTAAGACAGGAAAAAGAGTTTGAAAGGTGCGAGACAACATAATCTAAACCTGATTTTAATTGTTTGAATCCTATTTATTTCCTGATTTAATATTTCATAATTTCCTGAGAAATTCCCTAGGCCTAGCTTTTTGATCCTCTGAATTTACAACAGTTTTATTTAATATTTTGTATTGCTTTTATTTTAATTTAAATTAATTTGTTTAGCATAAAAAAAATTTTTTTTTAAAAAAATTATTTGCAACTCTAAGTTTAGCATATATTTGCAACTCTAAGTTTCAAACTTGCGTTGTGGTGTCAATATTAGTTCAACTAGACCATTGGACTAAGAAAACTTTGTTGAAAAAACGGCCAAAATTTAATGTTATGATTAACAGCCGCAAGCTATTGCTTGGCTTGCTTGGCCTCTTGGCTGGATCTGCTGGCCGGTTTAGCGAGATTGAAACTGTAACATCCACAAACCATTTTTTACGGTTTTGAGATGGGTGTCGGTCAATATTATCAATTTCTTGTTCAATCGATTTGTTTTAAATCATCGAATTAGAGCAGTTTGGTTTAGGAAAAATCATAAACTGTGATATTTAAGGATGGAAGTCGCCTTAGAGATTTGGTCAGCCTCTTTTGTCGTTTCCAGAGAGAGAGAGAAAAAAAAGAAGGAGAAGTTCTTTTGAGTCATGTGAGATTTTATGAAGAATTTTATCTATTCTTGAGAGATCCTTCTTGGTGAGTGGAGATTGAGGCTAAGGTCATGGTAGAATCTTGCTAGGAGTCTGTTTTGTGAGTTTAGTGACAGAATCTTCCTTGAAACAGAGTGCATGACTATGGCTTATCTAAGCTTGAGATTCTCTGATTTATATGTTTATGAGTTGTATGGTTGATTCATTTGCGTTTTTGCATGAAGTTGTGGTTCCAATAGTTTTGTGAGACTCTTGTGTGATTCTAGGTTGAGCTTGGTGCTATTGGATCTGGCTTGGATCTTTGAGGAAATCGATGCTCGGCATCGGTGTCATTCGACACCAATGCAAGGACGGCGTGATGACTCTAACGAGTGTCGGTCAACACCATGTGGAGGTGTCGGTCGACACAAATTAGGGTTTTGAGAGATGTCGAGCAGGTGTCGGTCGACACCAGTTTGGTGTTGGGTGACACCATGTGGCGAGTGTTGGTCGACACTAGGTGGCGATTGTCGGTCGACACCCGCTAGCGTCGGTTGACACCACTTCGTCAGCAGGCGACTGACGCTTTGTTCATTGTTCCTGGTTTGATTGTGTTTGTTATTTGGTTGTTAATGATTCTCAATTCTTGTGTGTATAGCCTATTAGATGAGAGGATTGTCTCACTAAGTATTTGTGATAATATTCATGCATCTCAATTTTTGTTTGTGGTGCAGATAAAGGCAAAATGTGATCATGCAATTTAAGACGATGAAGAAGATGATGTTCTAGTTGCTCGTTAATGTGTTGTCTGGCTTCTTTTAGGTTGCTAGAGTTGGGTCGTTAGAAAGTTGTCTAGGTTGTTGGTTCCTTGGCTTATGCTGTTACATTGGAATTATTGGTTTTGTTATTGATTATTGATTTTGATTATTTAATCTATTGTAGTATTATTGGTTAATGTTATGTAATTTTCATTGTTTGTGTTTGTTGATATTAGGATGTTAATGTATATGAAATCACTAATTAATTATTGTATTAAAAAAAATAGGTCAGATCATTCAAACACTACTATTTAGCTTGTTAACTTTATGCTTACATATTTAAACCGAGATCCTTATAACAAGCTAACGAGGGAGGATAATTTATGACTGTTGGATGGAAACAAGCGATCGAGCTTGCAGTCAATATCTTGGCTAAACCGAAAGCCAATATCTTGCTTCCGACTTCCGAGGCCTGGCTTTCCATGGGACATGGTCCACTCTATTTACAAGCAAGTTGAGGTCCGAAGATATGAATTCAACCCCGAAAGAGACTTTGAGATCGATTTCGATAGCATTAGAGAGATGGCATACGAGAACACGTTTGCGATATTTATAATCAACCCCCACAACCCCAATGCGAATTACTACACTGAGGCTCATCTTAAACATGCATTTTAATCTTGGAAAATTATTCACTTGATTGGCTAGATGATCTAGACATGCATAAACAACTTTTAAGTAATATTATAATCAAATCTCTTGCATGCGTCCTAACACACACAAAAAAAAAAAAAAAAAAAAAAAAAAATGAGACATATATATAAATCGTTTACAATTTGCAATACTGACAATAGTAATTTTTTTCGAAAAAAAAAAAATAATAATAATTGAGAGCTTATGTAAACGCCATTTCTTAGATCATCTCCATCAAAGGATTTAAGCAATTGTTTAAGAGTTGTTAAAGTATTATTACAGATTAAATTTAATTTTATTTGTATGATTTTGTTTAGAATCGTTGTTTAATTAAGATGTTTATGATATGTTCAGAAATTTGGATGTGTCAGTTTCTGATTGGGTGAAAAAAAAAATTTTGTTTTACTTTTTTTTGTTATGTTATTTTCTCTCTCGTCTCTCTTCCTTGATCTACTTTGATATCATCTCCACAGAAAAGACGATGATATAAGACACATAAATGAGAGCTTATTCGATTTCCAATTTGTACCCAGAATATCAAGCTTTTTCATTTTCCAAAAATACATATTCTTCTTATTTTTACAATATATTTTTCTCTTTTTACAATATATATATATTTTATTATTTAAAATGACATCTTCTTCTAATAACATTGAAGAAATGATGGATGAGTATTTTGATCAAACATTAGACAATTATTTTGATCAACCATTCGAGAATCATTTTGATCAATCAATTAATCAGTTTGCATCCAAGAAGAAGAAATGAGCCCACAATGAAAAAAACGTGAAGAGGGTCACCAACGCTTATGGGATGACTATTTCCGTAAAGATGCAACATATCCTCCTTATATCTTTCGTCGCCGTTTTAGGATGAACAAACCCTTATTCATGCGTATTGTCGAACGACTCTCAACAGAAGTTACATACTTTGAACAAAGAAGAAATGGTAGCGGAAGGCTAGGTCTCTCTGTAGTACAAAAGTGTACAGAAACAATTCGTACGATGGCATATTGTTCTGCAGTGGATGCGGTTGACGTATACCTCCGGCTTGCTGAAAGCACTATGATGTTATGTTTGGAAAAGTTCGTTGAAGGAATCATTCATTTATTTGGAGATGAGTACCTACATGTCATAATATTAGATCCTCATCGGCCTACACCCGCATGCCATAATAATATTCGTCTCTCAGGTTGCCACCCTACAGCTTGCCCTCGGATCGTCATCGAAGTCGATAAACCAATCATACTCTCAAGCCACAAAGTCTCATAATATGGTAGTACTAGGCGAACTAAAGTCCCTTAAGAGTCGCGAGCAAACAATTCTGAACACGTCTGAGCCTTATCCCTAACCAGGTTTCCTTCCTGTGACTCGCGTAAAACATCACAGTGTCCTACCAACCACATATCTGCTCACTGGAATACCTCATGACCACACAAGGATCATCAAAATGCCACAAGGGCCGCAACAAAGCCCATCAAATGTCCTAAAAAGGACCGCCACCAAGACCAAACAAATGTCCTAAACAGGACCGCCACAAAGGCCAAACAAATGTCCTAAACAGGAACGCCACCAAGGCCACTTGTCTCGGAGGACCGTCACAAAGACCGCTTGTCCCGAAGGACTGTCACGAATACCACTTGTCCCGAAGGACCATCACGAAGACCATACATCCCAAAGGACCTTCATGAAGACCAGTCATCCCAAAGGATTGCCCAAACAGGCCACACGTCCCGAATGATCGTCACGAAGACCACACATCCCGAAGGACAGCCTAAACAGGCAACATTGGTTAAACAGCCCGCCACAAAGGCCACACAATTGGCTAAACAGCCCGCCACAAAGGTCACACAATGTCTCAAAAGATCACCACACACGGGCACAATGACTCAAAGGTCCACCACTAAGGCCACACAAGCCCCTCCAAGGCTCACAACCACTAAAAATGGACAAATTCTAACTCCCATAAAATTTTCCATTTTCAGAACTTTCCACTTTTAGACACTTTTCACTTTTAGAAACTTCCCTTTAAGGAAACTTTCCCTCTTTAACCACTGCTTCATGGAAATCTCTTACTCCGAACACCATCTCATCTTGTTACTTAGTCACACAACCAACCATCCCTAAGCGACCAAGTAATAAGAGAGATAGGCTGGAATACTCCATTCCCGCTCCAGCCACGGACTACAGCTTGGACCAGGCTAGACAAGCTCAAGTTGCGGCCTGCTTCTCATACCACTTCTTAAACCTTGCCTGCATCCTCGCCTCTGGCTACCAATTCTGTTCCTCAACACCACCACTGTCCCATAGGACTCTAATCAAAGGAATCTTCTTCTTCCGAAGTTCCTTGATCCTTCTCTCGAGAACCCTCACTGGTCTCGCCTCCAAAGTCATGTTAGGCCGAAGATATCAGGAATCTTAACCAAAAACCGATCATCCTTACGGAGACACTTCCGCAACATCGACACATGAAAAACCTTGTGGAACGCACGCAAAACCTCACGCAACCCCACCCTATATGCTACCGGTCCCACCCGCTCAATCACTCTGAACGGACCCATATACCTTGGACTCAACTTAGCTTCGAACCCGAATTTTCTCCGAGGTCTCCTGAACAAAACTCGCCCTGAACATGCTCTTCTCTCCCACCTTAATCCAGCATAACGGTGTACGACATGGCCTCCCATACAAAGCCTCATAAGGAGTCATCCCAATACTCGCCTGGTAACTTTTGTTGTAAGCAAACTTTACCAAGCACAGGTGATCCACCCAATGGCCATCCCAATCCAGCACACACATCCTCAGCAAATCCTCCAATGTAGGATCGTCCTCTCTGACTGCCCATCTCTGCCTTCCAGAACACCGAAGTGAACTTAGAATCCCTATCAGACACAATACTCGCTGGCACCCTATGCAACCTGATTATCTCCTTCACATATTTCTTAGCCAAGACCGCTGCTCCATCAATTTTTTAATGGCCAGAAAATGTGCTGATTTAGTCAACCGGTGTACAATGATTCAAATAGCATCAAAGGTACGAGACACTGGCAATCCTACCACGAAGTCCATCGTGATCATATCCCATTTCCACTCTGGAATAGGCAGACTCTTCAGTAACCCACTTGAAACCTGATGTTGAGCCTTCACTAGCTAACAAACATCGCACATCGTGAGCCAACTAACTACATCCTTCTTTATTCCGACCCAAAGATAGTACTTCTTGAGATCACTGTACATCTTAGTCGCTCCTAAATCCTTTTACATATGCTATAATAATAAATGGGTGTTTTATTGATCTGAGATAAATCATGAACACTTTCGTATTTTGTAACCAATAAAATTGGTGTGATCGATGTTTTCACATTGTTTGCAATATTTCTATGTATTTCTACTTTTTTAAAAATAAAACTAATAAAATTTAGTTTCTTCTGTTCATTTGATATAAATGGATTAATTGGTGTTTAACTACCATTGGAGTTACATCTCTTAAGTATATCAACGTACTTAATATGCAGACTGAATATGCATATTAAGAGCATGTTGAATCGGATTCAGACTGAATATGCAGTCGATTTTTGTTCCAATATATTAATTTATATATACATTTTTTTAGACATTTAAAAAACAAATCTTCAAGTTGACACTTATTTGCAGGCATGCTATTGACATTAAATAATTAATTTAATGAACAAATTAACTTTATTTATATTTAATTTTTTTTTATAGAAACTAAGTGTTTAAAAAAATAACAAAATAATTGTGTAACATCCGCGAACCAGATTTTGTGATTTTGGGAGTAGCATCGATCGACACCCTAGAGGCATCGATCGACACCACTTATGCTGGGTTCGTCGGGTTTGTTTCAATCGTCGATTTGGACCGGTTGGTTTAGGGAAAACCATTGAACCGGGTCTTAAAAGGGAGAAAACGACATAGGGTCGTGTTTTGTTGTTGTGTCGCCGTTTTCAAAGAAAAACAAAGAGAGAAAACAGTTCCTAAGGTTCTTGAGAGAGTTTGTGAGATTTCAAGGCGTTTTTGGTGAGATCTTGCTGTGGGATTGAAGATCCAAGGCTAGGAACGTGTTGGAAGGGTGCTAGGAGTGTTGAATTCGTTCTTGTTGGTCAGAATCTTCTTGAGAAAAGGTGAGTGCTTGACCATGGTTGATCTAAGCATGAGATCTCTCTTGTTTGTGTGTTTTCTTTGTTGTTTGTGTTGTTTTGTTGCTTGGGTTCGTTGCTTTTGTATTTCCCAGTGATTTCTGAGGTAATTGGGTGAGTTTGGGATGGATTCGAGGTGGTTTGGATTCTGAATTCGTCGTTCGTGTTTGCGCAGATCGTGTCTGCAGAGGAGGCATCGATCGATACCACTTTTGAGGAGCATCGGTCGGCACCGTTGTTGAGTAGCATCGATGGGTACCGTTTGAGGAGCATCGGTCGGCACTTGATCTTGAGCATCGATCGACACTGTTGGGCATCGGTCGATACCAGTCTTATCCGAGACTTGTTTTCCTGGTTTGATGTATTGTTGTGTGTTGTTTGTTTTGCTTAAACTTGAGGTTCTCATATGCTTGTGTGTATAACCCAGTAGATGGGAGGATGGTCTCACTAAGTATTTGTGATAATACTTACGCATCTCAATTGTTGTTTGTGGTGTGCAGGTAAAGGAAAAGTGTGATCGTGGAATCAAAGGCGATGAGGAGGAGGATGTTCTAGAGGCTTGATTGATTGTGGTCTAGCTATTGTTAGGTTGCTAGATTAAGTCAATGGAACATTGTAGGATGTTAGTTGTTGGCTATTTCTTTATTTGCTTGATGATATTGGTTATTGGTTTTGATTGTTGGAATTCATTTGGTTTAATGGAATTTGTCTTATTGGTTATCCGCAGTTATTGGTTGATGTTAGGATGTTAGTGGGTATGGGACCACTAGTAAATTAAGGTATTAAAAAAAAAAAAAAAAAAACGGGAAGGTTTGTTTCAAATTGTAAATGTATACAGATTTTATTTCCTTTTTTTATAAAAAGTAAGTGAAGAGGTATTGTTCTTTAAAAATTTAAAAATTGATTTGATGAAAAATGATTTTTAGCCTCACATACTATATTTTACTTTCATGGGTTTCGTATGATGAGTTTTGCGGATTAAAAATCTTTGAACATGTTGCGTGATCCGCCTAGAGGGTTTGGACTATAGAATCAACACTAAAACTATTAGTTTATTTCATATACTATAGTTTTGTAGTAATAGTTTAGAAAATTACCTTATAAATTATTTAGTATATGAACTACAAAATATTACACATACTACAAAACATTCTTAATATTTCAAATATATATATATATATACACATTAAAATATATACCATATAGGAATATATCTCTGTTTAATTATAGAAAACTAAATTAAATGTTTTAAAATTTTATATTCTACAAATTTAATGTAATTAGATTATAAATTGTATAAAAATAAAAAGAAGAAAAAACATTCTAAATAAATTATAAATTAATTAGATAAAATTTAATTAATTGAGAATTTGAAAATTAAATAAATTAAAATTTATTATTTAAAATTTATTAATTTATAAATTAGTTTTGTGGGTGTACGTAGGTAAAAACCTAGTAACTATATCAGAAAAAGGATCATTAATTAAATTGGACTGAATAGCCAAGAGCACTTCCTAACACGTGCAAACAGGCGTAGACCATATCTCGTTGGGATTATTATTGTTATTATTATAATTAGTCATGTTTTGTCGTATCTTACAAGTTGGAAGTGAAAAAGTAAGGAAAAGCTTAAAATTCCGGAGATGAAAATTAAGTTTAACATATGTCTAAAAAAGTCAAAAAAAAAAAAAAAAAAATCGTTGGTTCATACACTCCATACTAATAAATGCATACTGATAATTTGGTATGCTAAACTCTATACCAGAGTATAGAGCATTTTTAAAGCAGATCAAAAAAATGAGGATAGATAATTATATTCTAGTATGGAGTTACTGTTTACTCTATACTAACATATGTTTTATTGGTATGGATTTAGTATGGAGTATTGGTCTGCAGTGTGTGATTGGTAAAAACATAGTGGACTGGCCCGATTTTAATCTGGTCTGGAGCCTACCAACCAACCATTTTTTTTTTTTTTTTGTTAAAGACCAAACCAACCATTCAAGGCCTTACTTTTTTCATTCAGCTACGTAAAACTGTAAACAACTAAACTGGAATCATACAAAGCCAAGAAGTTATCATGTCAAATTTAGAAGCTTCGCAAATTACAATCAACTCCTAGTCTCCTCCCACTGTCTTTTCGATTTCTTAGTCAATAGTCAAATACCAATCGATCTTTTCATCAATTTTTTAGATGAGTACGTCACATGATTACACCCAGGACAAGATTTACTAGGTTTACTTTATCGTATTTTAAACCCAAAGAACGGATTGTTTAACTCAATATAGTATGACTAGAGAGATACTAATCTTTGTCCACGTAAACCTCCGACCACTGGATTGTTACATGATCTCGAGTTTTAAAGAATCCTTGTGTCGTCACCTAGATTTTTGTTTTGTCCAGTCTGCTACATAAAAAACCAATCACATCAAAGATTAGAAGAATCACAATGTTTAATGTTTTACTTTTCTTGACACAAAAGAAAAGAAAAAAGATTCTCAACACTAAAATCAACTCACCCCACTTCACCTTTCCTTTGTCCAAGTCAATAGGTCAACCTTATTTATTTTTCCAGGCAAACGCGTTACGGAAAATTACAAACGAAAATACTAATATATATACATATATAGGGATATATATATATATATCTAACTATATTGTAACTTTTAAACCTCCAATATTAGTTTTACATACATAGAAGAAATTTGAGTTAGCCATGGCTGAGTCTAACGAGGATCAGAAGCCTTTAGCCCCACTTTATCTCACTACCCGGAGTGACCAACCAAACGAAGAAGATCAGTACCACCAACAACACGACCAAACCAAATACGACCATTCACATGCAAAACTCATCTTATGTTGTGGTTTCATCGCATCTTTAGCTATGCTCATCGCAGTCACCTTCATCGTCCTCTCCCTCACTGTTTTCCATCTCCATAACCCAAATCTCACGGTCGACTCCATATCCATCATCCAACGGTTGGATTTCGTCAACGGTAAAGTCAACACGAACCG
Organism: Camelina hispida; assembly: GCA_023657505.1. Lineage (NCBI taxonomy): Eukaryota > Viridiplantae > Streptophyta > Magnoliopsida > Brassicales > Brassicaceae > Camelina > Camelina hispida. The sequence goes on along the minus strand of CP094635.1, from coordinate 11,555,167 downwards.
AAACGTTACAGTCTCAGTCGATATCTCATTACATAATCCCAATTCAGCACGGTTTAAAGTGAATGAAGTTACGCTTTTGTTTAAACACGGTGAATCAGAGGTAACTGGGGATAGTATCCCAAGAAGTGAAACTGTTCCGGCGAAACAGACGGTTAAGATGAGCCTGACGGCTGAGATTGTTACAACGAAGCTACTAGCATCTGTTCCAGGTTTAATGGAGGATTTAAAGAAGGGAAGAGGAGTGGGGCTGAATAGTAGTGTTGAAGTTAGAGGTCAAGTGAAGATAATGAAGATTTTCAAGAAATCTGTTCATCTTATAACGGATTGTTCCATGAAGATGATGATGAACAATTCCTCAATGGTTACATTACTCTGTCTCAGAAGAACACATGACATGACTGAAAACATGTCCAAATCTAAACAAGATTAAATTTTGTTCTACGCTTATTTATAGATGTCTGTAAATACCGAATGTGAAAAGAAAGAAATGCATTGTAGAATCAAAAGATAAGAACGTTCTGCTGGAAACTAGAGCTCTCCGGCAACACTAATAACACAAACAAAAACTCCAATCTAAAGGATCTTGAGTCCTAAGAAGATTGATCCGTTCATTTTTTTCATCAACGTTTGAGAGAAACAAGTATGAGTAGTACCATTCGGATTGCACCGCAGTTAATATGACTCACTGGTTTATTTCTTTTGCTGGTCAGTGACACGTCCTCCGGCAACCTTAACAATGGGTTCGTCTTTGGACTTTATAAGCTTTAGCGCTGGATGAACCTTGAGGTCTCCTGCTAGTATCTTGTTCCCAATATCCAATTGGCTGAGATCTACTTCTATGTATGGTGGGATAATCTCTGATGGACATAGGTACTTAACCGTTCTTTTTATCGTATTCAGCGATGCTCCTGCAAAAAGATTAAAGACATGGTGATCAAATCTACCTAGAAAATAGATGCTGCGATCTACAAACCACTAACAAAAGCTGGGGTCATTTTATACCAACATGTAGCATGCGAGCCGGAGATTGATCCCTAAAACTCGTACATAGATTCTCTTTTGCTTGAGTTATAAAGCTTTGTAAAACATCAAAACTAAAGCCATCTAAGGTAATGATCACTTTTCATCGCCAAAGCTTAGCTCAGACTGATCCAAGAAAGGGTAACTGAAACCAACCAGGGCATTATCACTTCTCTACAGATTAGAAGCTCAATGAACTCCAATCAAGACATACTCAATGTGTGGCCTAACTACTTCAGAACTCAAGAAATGAGTGTATTAACCTACGTCTAGCATATCTACTACACCATACAGGACTCAATGGCTATTCGTTCTCAGCAACCAGAAGTAAGAAAACCATAGTGATAACGACAAGACAGGTGACGGCAAAGGGTAAAGAGCTGTTTATCTCCCCTTCACATATTTTATCGCATTTCTCATTTATATTCTTGATAGCCTTCCATGTCCTACATTTCAAGAAAGGAAATGCTGCCCAGTAACTCTAAGAAAGAACAGTGATTCCTGGCTAAGCACCTAAACTAACTAACCACTCGATCCAAGGAGCTCATATGCTTATTAAGATCCAAAACTAAGAGAATCCTATACGTAACTAGATTTTGAAACTAATTTAGGTGTTAATTACCTTTCTTTAATCCAGGGGAAACATCATCTCCTATGAACACAAGAGGGATATCAACCTTCAACAAAGCACCTGGAGGCGCTCTAATGAACGTCACATTCAGTGGAGCATCAGTTCCAGAATGCAAATGAATCTGAAACATTTTCAAAACACAGACTTTCTAAGAAATCAATACATAAACCAATAAAAACAAACACACCATTCTCAAAACCAACAAGTGAAGATTCAAAACAAAATGATACAATGCCTGCAGTACCAAAAAACCCAAAATTTCATCAATTTGTGAAGAAAAAAGGAAGAAACTTTACCGCTCTAGGCAAAGCTCGGACTTTCTCAATGACCTCATCAGAACCAATCTCAGCTCGAACCTCAACATCGAAGAGTCTCGAGAGGAAAAAAGAGTAACCCAAATGAGTCACAAGCTTCCTGATCTGATTCGTCTGAACTGAAACAAGCCTCTTGTTTCCTCCATGTTGTCCATCCTCTTGTTCGAATATGATCGAAGGAACTCTACCGGCTTTACGCTCTTTCGCCGATATGCTCTTGCCTGAGACAGACCTTGGAACGGCGAGGATCGTCTCCGCGTACTTTGGATCGGGTCGAGGGAATCCAGGGAGGTATGTTAATTGGGTTTCTAGAGGGGTATGATCGAGAGATAAAGCTGCCGTCGCCGCCGGAGAGTATAGCCGGAGGTTTTGTAGGGTTTTGGGTAGTGTTGTTACACGACGGAGCAACATTGTTTACTTTACCAGTCAAAGAGAGAGAGAGAGCAACGAATGGTGGGTTTAGGAGCGGTGTGTGTGACAGTGTTAGAGAAATGTGAGGTTTCTCCAATGAAACGTCGTCGTTTCAATATCTTTAATGGGCTTACTTTTCATGGGCTTTAACTTATCTCAACCCAATAATAACTGGGACTTGATACTATGATTCAACGGATATTCCATTACCTATTTTATGTAAATAACCAGTTTACCCTCAGTATGTAGCATGGAACTGTATTGAGTTGAGGGTAAACTCGTCTGAAAAGAAAAATATGGCCTCCATGAGTTCCATTTTAATAAGCTTCAGCTTGCTCTCTCGACCAAAAACCAAAAGAAACAAGAAAAAGAAAAGAAAAGAAAAACACATTTCTCTGAAGAAAAATCTTTAAATTCAAGGTATTATTTTTGTTATAACCATTATGATCATGCTTATAATCCTATCGTTACTTTATATCACTCAGACTTAGCATTTATATTGTGTTTTTTTTCCGTTTATAGATGACAATGGAGCTTCTACCTTTTTCACTTTGTCTTCCATGTGCAAGGTAAAATTGTCTGTGGTTTCTCAAAAGAAAAGAAAGTACAATCGAAGGTTTGAGCTTTTTCGTGTATGAAAATTATGAACCATAACATGGTTTTTTGTCCCCAAAAAAAAAAAAAAACTTGTGGATTTTAGTTTTTTATTCCTTCCGGTTTGGTTTATATTGTGGTCGAGTATCTTTCTGTAATGGGCCCTTGAGAGGGCTTAATTAGATCAAGTCAAGTCCATCATCTATACTTTATTGGGCTCCACTCTTTGTAACTTTCTCTTTTTTATATCTGTTAACATTTGTTTTTACGAGTTAATATTAGACTATTAGTATATTTTATTACTTTTTTTAGACCTATTTATTACAACTATTTTTGCCGACTCTCATTTTTTATTCATTGGCGTTATTAATACATATAATAATATTGAATAAAATTTTTGAATGTGTCCTTTTTGACGCAGACCGAAAAAGAACGTGACGCATGGTACGAACGGCTGAATATTTCTCCACGTGTCTTCCAATTAAAAAAATATTTCGATCGTACAGCATCTCGCTTCAGCCGCGTGACACCTGATAATTACCCAATTACTTAGCGCAAAACAACGCCACGTAACGTCCCCTCATGACGGGAGCCGTTAACTCTGACGGCCGTCACATGTCGACCACTCCTTTTGGGGCGAAAATGTATTTTGTGTTTTCCCACTTTTGGCTTGGGGAGGTCTCTAATTAAGTAACGACGAACGTATTAGCTTCGGCACCGAACCAACCAACGGTTCAGATCAGTTTTGTTATTTCAACGGATGAGATTCGAGTTTCGAATGTCTTTCTTCTATTTTAGGCTTCGAGATCTTTTTTTCCTTCTTTGTTTTTCTCAAAAGGTGAAGCAGCTCAAATACTGTGTTCTCTTTTGTTTGTTTTGTTCAATCGAAAAAAAAAGAAAAGAAAAGCTAAGATCTTTGTGAGATGGCGGAAGAACATAAACACGATGAATCTGTGATCGCTCCTGAGCCAGCCGTTGAGGTTGTGGAGAGAGAATCGTTGATGGACAAGATATCTGAGAAGATCCATCACGGTGGTTCTTCTTCTTCTTCGTCTTCATCGTCTGATGATGAGGATGATAAGAAGAAGAAGAAGACAAAGAAGCCCTCTTCTCCTTCGTCTATGCAATCCAAAGTTTACCGCTTGTTCGGTAGGGAGAAGCCTGTTCATAAGGTTCTTGGTGGTGGAAAGCGTAAGTTTTTTTTTTTCTCCGATCTGGTTTTTATTTTTGTTGGTATTTATGTGATTTGTCTTGATCTGCTTTTGATATGTGTTGTTTTGTTGATTCTTTCCTTTTTTTGATGTCTCGTTTTGGATTAGGTATGGTGAGATTTGTGGTTTTGAATCTGCATAACTTGTTTACAGCGAGCTTCGTATTGGTTTAGGGTTTTTATTATACTCGTTGATCTGGATTGACCATTCGTGTTCATTTGGTTTTGAGGGTTTAGTCTTACATTTTGGGGGTTTCTTTCTAAATAAATGGTTTTGATCTTAAAAGTGGTTCCTTTAGAAAGCTTGATTAACCATTTGCTTTGTAGATTGTTTTTGATGCTACGACTTTAATCTTGGTTTAGAAACCTTAATTTTTTTTAGTGTTGTTTGGTGTATCAAGTTCCATGTTTTTCTAGTTTGATTGATTCTGTGTATAATATATGTCATGTTTGCACAAACTGATTCTTCATCCTGTATTTGCAGCGGCTGATATATTCATGTGGAAGAACAAGAAGATGTCTGGTGGTGTACTTGGTGGCGCTACAGCCGCCTGGGTTTTGTTTGAGTTGATGGAGTACCACCTCCTTACTCTTATCTGCCACGTGATGATTGTTGTTCTTGCTGTGCTGTTCCTGTGGTCTAATGCCACCATGTTCATTAACAAGTGAGTTATTGACCAATCTAATGAATTGTTAATTTGTCTGAGATGCTTTGTTTACGCGTCTCAGTTAAGAGACCATTCACTTGTGCGTTGTTAACAATTGTTTTTTTCTGTCAGGTCCCCACCAAAGATTCCTGAAATTCATATCCCTGAAGAGCCTATTCTTCAGCTTGCGTCTGGGCTCAGAATCGAGATTAACCGTGGATTCTCTTCTCTTCGTGAAATTGCTTCTGGAAGGGAGCTAAAGAAATTCCTCATTGTAAGTTCGAATGTGCTAAGTAGAAACTATTTGGGACTTCGTACTTTTATGTTTACCCTGATTTTGACAATAATGTATCATTGAATTGAATAGGCTATTTTCGGGTTATGGATTCTCTCAATCTTGGGTGGCTGCTTCAACTTCTTGACATTGGCATACATAGGTAATGCTTAATCTTCCATACCACCTAGTGTTTTCCTTACTGTTATCTCACTGAACGCTGAATGACTAATGACTAAATCCTGTTTTCCTGCAACAGCTCTTGTGCTACTCTTCACGGTTCCTCTTGCCTATGACAAGTATGAAGACAAGGTTGATCCTTTAGGTGAGAAAGCGGTGATCGAACTCAAGAAGCAGTATGCAGTGTTGGATGAGAAGGTGTTGAGCAAGATCCCTCTCGGCCCGTTGAAGAACAAGAAGAAAGACTAGGTTTACACAAACGTTGTCCGTGGCTAGCAAAAGGGTGTTGTGAAATGGTATCGAAAGTTTTATGTGTTTTGGCAGTTTTTTTAGGTGGCTCGTTCGGTTATGTGAATGAAAACTTGGAATTTCCCTGACTGCTTTGTTTTTGTTGTTTATGTCATTGTTGATCAGCGTCGAGGGATAAAAGTAGTGATATTTCTCTCTCTAAGCCTCTATATAACTAAGAATTTTACGATATTTTTGAGTTTTGCAATGTGTTACTACTGTTGTTGTTTCTCGATTTTCTCCTCTTTTATTACATCCGTAAGTGGAAATCATTGTATCCCACAAGAGTATCGAATTGATAAGTAGGAAGAAGCTTATAAAGTTTAATGTTTATAGTATCTTACTACCTTTTGAGGAATAGAAACTGAGGTCCAGATCTTTGTAAGGTGGATTCGGTGGTTTCTCATGGCCTTTCCACCGCCAAGAACGTTTGGTGAACGTCGTTACCACAAAGTAATAAATGTGAGAATACGATGTAACAATAACATCTAATATCTCGCTAAATATACACTGATTGAAAGGTTAAGCATAAGTCAGGGTGGCCGAGTGGTCTAAGGCGCCAGACTCAAGTTCTGGTCCTCGTGAGAGGGCGTGGGTTCAAATCCCACTTCTGACAAATTTTGTTAATTTTCTTTTGAATTTGTGCTCACAAAGATTTTAACCTGTTCAGACTTCAGAGTTTTATGTATCCATTACATTTTGGCTTTTCTTCATTAGACTCACTGATCCATGAGTTCTCAGCAACACAAAGGTAACCAAGAAACAAAATAAGAATATCAGTAAACTATAAATATTACAAAAATGAAAACATCATATCCAGATTTATAATACTCTGAACCACAAAACTCTCACAGAAATATCATTAACAAAAAACTCACAAGTAATAGTTCATCCCCACTTTAATCAAACAAATATGAGGAATATTCAACATCACGCCTGGGCTCCGGCAATTCTTCCTCAAGAACGAGTAAGCCACGTTTATCACCAGCCGTTTCACAAACACTGAGTTCCGCTTCGCCTTCACATGACCATGCCCAACAATATAAGCCACTTCTGCGTCCTTAGCGTTTACCAAATCAAACAGCTCCTCTTTCACCTGAGGTTGCCTGAACTTGGTGTCCATTGGTCTGAACTGAAACATCCTTCTCATGCTCAGCCTCGGAAGCTCTTGCTCATACTCTGCTCTCAGTCTTAGCAGAGCGGGAGATTTGCTGTTTGTTACTGTTGTCTGTGATCTTGAGCTGCCTGCGATGTTGGCCTCGGATATAGACCGAGACAGCCTTGTCCCAAACTTGTTTGAAGCTTTCACAACAGCGAGCCGACCGTCGATGGAACGGTCAGTGTTTGAGCCGCCGTAGCCTTCGGATTCTAGCTGAATAAACTCAGCAATGCTCATCACCAGCTCGTCTTCAAAGTCGTCTCCATCTTTGTTCACGTCTTTATAGCCAGCTCGGATAATACATCGGTACATCCTGTATGTTTTCGGTCCAATCCGGCCGATAAGGTATCTTTCTTTCTGTGGTACATACGGGATAGGGACAGTTTTGCAGCAGACAAAGACGACAACTTGATAGAATGCCGGTAAGTTCGTTAGAAAGTGAGTAAATGTGGCAGGGACACCACTGGCCAGCTCGGTGTAGATAAGACCCATCCCGGGGACTTTGATGATCCCGAGGCTTGGGCCGAGACTTAGGATTGATTTCATAGGGACCTTGTTGTGCTGGTCGCATAGGTACTTCTTTCTGCTGCCATAATGCCATACATATGAGATGAAGGTGAAGAAGAGGGAAAGGAGGAGAGTTATCCAGCCTCCTTTAGGGATTTTGACTAAGGCTGATGCAACGAAGACAAGTTCTATAGTCCCAAAGAAGAGGATGAAGAGGACGGAGAAGACGATATTACGGTTCCAGACAAAGTTGATGATGAGAGGCATCAACCAAGTTGTCACAAAGGCTAGCGTCATGCAGGCGAGCCCTGGAGAACAAAAGGATTAGTTTAATGATAACGATGGAAATTATGAGTTTGATGGAATGTTAAGCCCTTACCAAAAGCAAAAGCTAGGTGTCGAGTGTCTCGGAAACAGATGGTGACAGCAAGGGTGAGGATCATTACAACCCAATTGATCTCAGGAATGTAAATTTGGCCAAGGACCCATCTTGGTTTGTGAACAATCTTCACGCGCGGGAAGCATCCCAATGCATAGCATTGTTTGACAATCGAGAACGTAGCAAATATGACTGCTTGGCTTGCAACCATTGCAGCCAGCATAGCCATCATGAGAACCGGCCAGAAAAATGGATCTGAAGAGCAAGAACAAAACAAATGAACATATGACAAACTACATGAGCAAAGAGGAGGGCATAAATGAATTGTCATATTACTTGCAGAAAAGGATAATAAACACGAAACACTGGATCTATACATGCATCATGGACAAAATCCACCAGTAAAACATCCAAAACACTGAAGGTCAGGTACATTCATTTGAGAAACTGTAGTAATTTGGGACTTGTAGTGGAATTATCAAAAATTGGAGGGCTTAATGTAGAGGAAAGAGACATGAAAAGGAGATTGGCCAAATTATTACCTGGAATGGAAGAATAAAAGCTTGAAGGTAGAGCAGAAAAATTCTTTGATAAAAACGCAGCTTGGCCCATGTATTGCAGCACCAGACATGGGTAAACAACACAACAAAACGCAAACTGCACAGAACCAGGAGATTGTAAAATGTTATTGTTTATAACCAGAATCTAATAGTGTATCATATATTGTCTAATTACTTGGGTCAAGAATAAGTCCCTATTATGACCAATTTCTTATGGATTCTTCTAACAACAAAAATCCTTCTGATAATTGTACAATGCAATTCCTAAAGACCTGCTACAAAAGTCTCTCCAGAGGTTCCTCTGCACGATATAAAGAACCAAATAAGCTACTTCACATACCCTTATAGACGTAGCTGTAAATTGGCCGAGTTCAGCAAAGATAGCCTCCGTTCCTGAAGTTAGACAAATTGCCGAGATGAGAATAATATAGCATTAACACTTGTTGATTCTATCTTCAGAACATACATGACCACATTTACCTGTGATGCATAAAAGAATGCCTCCAAGGGACAGCCATCCATCTATACCCGTGTCTCTAAAGAATACATAGATATAGTAGGGAGATAAGGCTTTGTATACACTGGGGTTCCAAGTCACAATATTGTACACACCAACAGTTGCAATTATCAACAACCACAAAATCATTATCGGTGCAAATAGAAAGGCAACTTTGTTTGTGCCACGGTGCTGCAGAACAAAAAGTCCAACCAGCAATGCGCATGCTATCATGACCACAGTACCTAGGCAAGCAACACATAGGTAGAGATGTATAAATAACAATGAGGGAAATGTGTAAACGTATATAAACAAGATACGCAAGTATGAAGATGGATAGCAAAGATTACTTACTATGCTTCAGACTTGTCTTGGCCACGAGCCCATCAATAGATGAAGAGACTACAAGAAGATAATGTTAGATGCTAAACCCTGGAAAAGATAAAAATGGTAACGTACTATACAACCAGACAGAAGCGTAAGAAAGGTTTGCCTAATTACCTGAAATTGCTGGTGTAAGGACACCGATGGTGATAACCATGGAAGTTCCTACCAAGACTAAAACAAGCAAAGCTGTTTTTGATCTTTTATTTCGTTCTATAAGGCTTTTGAAAGCAGAACTAGGCAAATTTCTACTTGCATCTCCAGAGCCATAGTATGTGGAGATTTCCTCATCAGCCGATTGCTGATTAGGAAGCAAAGAAAATCTTGCGTGTCTGCAGAGCAAAGCATACAAAGCAAAGATCCCTCCTGAAACAGAAACCCAACACTTAAATCCTAACCCAAGAATCACAAGAATTTAAAAGAAAAAAAAAAAAAAAAACAGATTCACTTAAGCAACCACTGCTCATACCTTCACCATTGTCATCTGCACTTAATACAAAAACCATGTACTTGATGAGTGAAAGGAGAGTAATGGTCCAAAATATCAAAGAAAACGCGCCAAATATGGTATCTTCTGTTTGGTGATGTCTCAATCCTCCGTAGAAAGTACATTTATACACATAGAGAGGAGAAATACTCAAATCTCCAAACACTAAACCAAAACTCTGATACGCTAAAAGGAGGACCTGGTTACACCTGTTTCTCCTATCAGCCTGAATAAAAAAGAAGACAACAACATCACACTTACAGCAACACGCTTACACATACACAGATTATTAACGAATGCTCATAATCCATTCGAACACCATGAAATCTTAATTGCAAGTCCAGACGAAGCTACAACGAGGTGCAAATCAGATCATAAACTCAGAGATGCACTGAAACAAATCGTTTACAGTAATTATACTTTCGGAAGTAACACCAAGTCAGATTTCAATAGCTTGATTGAAAAATTTTAGAATCGAAGAGATGAATTCAAAGACGATGGAGGACGTATCGATATCATTTCATTTCCAGATTTCTCTCACAATATTCAAATTGACATCACAGTACATCAATTTGTAATCCCGCAGAAGTAAACAAGAAAGGAAGCTAAGGGTTTAAGATTGCAGACGTATCGGTCGGTTAACATACCATGATTCAAGCCGCCGGCGAGTAAGATGCGGCTTCGCTTGGAAGAGGATCTGTAACGATCAGCCGGAGACTAATTTCTGAGAAGATGAATCGGAATCGAATCTAGAAGAAAGCTGTCGATGATGATCATTTCATTTGTTTGTTTTTATTATCGAGTGGAGAAAATTTTTAACGGACTCGATCCAAAGCTCGCGGTCCTTCTCCTTCTTCCTGTTTTTTTTTTTTTTCTTTTCAATTTTTAATTGTTTATCTCAGTTGTTTTTATTATTTTATTTTTGTGAGAATATATTGCACCCCCCTTTGTTATTTTGTTACAAGTTTCAGGATTATAATTATTTGTGGATTTGAAATTATGAAATTATTATTTATATCTTGAATGACTCGTGAAAACAAATCCAGCGCAGTTTATGTTGATAAAAGAGAGATTGCAGGAAACAAAATAAAGTATGGTGATGGGAAACAATAACACAAAGCTAATAAGTAAAAAAGTGAGAGAAACCAAACAAACAAAACAACAACATTAGATCTCTCTTTGTGTTATGATTGTCCTCCTCCAGGCTCCAATGTTTTTTTTACTTTCTGCGTCGGTTTGTCACCAATTCTGGATTTCCCTTCTTCATCATTGCTACGAATTCTTCGTAGTTGATTTTTCCGTCCTATAGATTTTCCAAATATAAGGGAAGAGAGTGTTAAGATGCATATTGATTCAATATATGAAAGGATCAAACTAAAAGATTTAATGTATACACGTACACGATCGGTGTCTACTTCAGCAATGATCTCTTTGATGGATTTATCATCACCCATGTTGTATTTCTTCATGGCTTGCTCTAGTTCTTCCATTGTTATGTAGCTAAATATCACACAAAAATCATATGATTCAAAGAGTCAAGACTTTTATAGCTTTTGTTAAAGAGAGAAAGAGAAGGAGAGCTAAAGGATATAAGTTTTACCCGCTGTTGTCATTGTCAAAGTACTGGAAAGCAGTGTACAAGTGATCTTCACGTTCGATTCTGTTCATATGCATTGTGGCTGATATGAACTCCAAGTAGTCGATTGATCCATCTCCATCCATATCAGCCTAAACGAAAAACATCATAAGCTTTCTCACTTTTGCTTTTTATGCAAGGGGAAAAAACAGATTCCACATCAAAGTAGAGAGACTTACTGCTTCCATTAGCTGTCTTATTTCAGCCTCAGAGATCTTAGAACCAAGTTTGGGAAGACCAGTTCTCAGTTCCTCCAAGGTGACTATTCCGTTGTTGTCAGTGTCTAGAGATTTGAACATCTCTTTAAGACCAATGATTTCTTCTTCAGAAAGGTTCTCAGCGATAACCTGAAATTCAAAACGAAAAGCGGAGGTTGGGTTTAGAACAAGAAGACTACATTAAGTATGATGGGGATGAGATAAGACGGTTTCAATTAGTGTTCTTAATACCTTCAGGGCCATTTTTTTGAGTTTGTTCATCGCCCGGAACTGTTTCATCCTCGATAACACTGCATTGTCAAGCGGTTTGTCTGATGCCTCTCCGTCTTCTTTAATCCACGGATGATCTGTGTAAGTATTAAAACATGTTAATGTTGGATCAAAACACGCTGTTTTCATTAATTTTTATTTACCAAAACATGTTATGAAGGGGTCTTACTTAGCACTTCAGAAGCTGTAAGCCGGTCTTTAGGGTCATATTTTAACATTTTCCTCACAAGATCTTTGGCACCACTAGATAGTGCTGGCCACGGATCAGCTGAAAAGTCAAGCTCCCTCGAAGAATGGCATCAAAGATCCCCGTTTCATTTTCTGCATAATAGTAAAAAGAAATGTGACTATACAATCACAGATCCACCATCTAAACCGTGCAACCGAATTCTCTTCTCAAAAGAGGATCAAGGCAATACCTCCCCAGAAAGGCGGGACACCACTGAGAAGGATGTAAAGAATCACACCAGCACTCCAGATATCAGCCTCTGGTCCATAGTTTCGTTTTAGAACTTCTGGAGCAACATAGTATGCACTTCCAACAAGATCCTTAAACTTATCCCCTACATTAATAAATCAACTTCATTAGAGGGATAGATTGACTATGAAGTGATAAACTAATGCAGGTATCAAATGGGGAAGCCTCTAGCCTGTTTCCTAACCTGGCTTGAAGAAGACCGAGAGCCCAAAGTCAGTAGCTTTCAATGGGGAGTTCTCATCTTTACTAAGAAAGAGAAAGTTTTCAGGCTTCAAGTCTCGGTGCATTACACCCATAGAATGACAACTATGCACAACCATCACCATCTGCCTGCACAAATCAGCAGCTGCTCTCTCTGAGTAAAGACCTTTAGCTATGATCCTATCAAACAATTCCCCTCCTTCACACAGCTCCATTATGAGATTTACAGAGTGTCTGTCCTCGTAAGCTCCCTTCAAGTCCACTATGTTCCTACAAACCCACTCACCAACTTCAAAAGTCAAGATAAAATACGAAGCCAAATTAAATTGGAAACATTTCAATAGCTTAAACATATAGGACCACAAAACTTTTCATCCACATATAAAGCACACCACTCATTAATATATAGAAAACGAAATAGCCATTTTAAATATCTATCTCATTCATAGGAGACTTGAGCATTTTGTTCTTCTAGCCTAACATTTCAACCAAAGGCGTTTCAGATTCCATTTCAGAATATCGCAAAAATAAGCAAAAACCGAAAAGGATTTACCGGTGACCACTGAGATGGTGCATAATCTGGACTTCACGACGAACATCATCAATGTCGTCTTTGTGGACAAGACGACGCGTAGGGATTGACTTGCAAGCGAACTGTTGCTTGGTCTCTTTGTGAGTAACAAGATAGGTGACACCGAACTGACCACGACCTAGCTCAGGACCGAACTCGTATGAACCACGTACGTTCTCCATAGGCCGACCTAAGATCCGACCATTCTGCTGAGTAGATGTGTTTGAACGAGATCCGCCGGTTCCAGAGCCTGAAGATCCGCCGGTTCCAGAGGATCCACGGCGTTCTCCGGAAGGTTTGACATGGTGGACTACGTTGCCGGATGTAGATGATGGTGAGGACGGTGGCTGACCGGAGGATTTGGACTTGCTGTGTCTGTGTCCCATTTTTTTCAAAAGCCTTTTTTTCTCTCTCAGTCAATAAGTCAATCGAGAGAGAAAGAACAAATCTCCGTTTCTTATGGCTTTTTTTATTTATGTCTTGAGATCGAACACGGAGATGCTGACCACGTGGCGTAATTTTATTGGTGTTTAGTTGGATCAATTAAAAACCGCGTGTAATTACGAAATAATTAATACTTTGCCTTATTGGAAGATAATTTAATGAATTAAGGAAATCTTCTGTAAAAAGATGTTTCCACTTTCCCCAAATCACACGGCTAATTCAATGTTAATGTATTTGCAATTTGGGATTCAAAAAGGAAAATTTATTAAGCATCCAGTAAAATTTACAACTAAATGTTATAATATCACAATTACGTATGTCAAGTTGTCAACCCTTTTAATGAGTCACATACAGAGAAGCCTTGAGCTTATCTGTTCCTTGAGAGCTTTACGATCCTGAAGCAAAGACCATATCCTCTGTCTCACTTGCAGTGTTAAAAGTCTGCTTCATCCTTATTTGTTGAGATAGAGAGTCTCTATTGAAAACTTCTTCCAAGTACAACTCCACTAAATATGATAGCACCAAACCACTTGTTCGACACGAATCTGTACAAAAAACATCAAAACTCAAGAGAGTATTAGTTTCCAAGGCAAATCGCATATTAGATTGAGAAAGAGTACAAAAGCAAAACCCGAAATTTCATACTTTCTAGAGCAGTCAGGACCAGATGATAAGTCAGCTGTCCCTATTTGCCATCCTAGCTGCCCTGATGCAGCGGCCAGTGATGCGTAATATTGCCAACCTTATTAGAGCGAGAAACCAAAAGAAGATTAAAAAGACTGTAAACGAAATTAGGAATCCCAAAGAGCCCTTGTAAAATTTATTGAGTACCAAGATCTGCACTGAGTCCAGAGAGTGCAAGAAAGCCCATGGATGCTGTGCCAAATCCAGTTAACCAAAGCTGTGTATTGTCACCGAATCTAAGAGCTGTTGACTTAACACCAACTTTTACATCATCTTCTTTGTCCTGGGGACACAATAGATTCTTACACATTATTAACCTCTACAAATATCTCAAAATTACTTGCATTAAAACTGAACTTAAGTTGAAACTTTGGATTCGTAACTTGTGCCATATACTATATCAGAAGGAGACTCAAGACTGTAACCAACCTACTTCATTTTTCAATGGGCTACAAGGTAACTTTCCTTTCTCACTTTTGTTTCAAATTGGAAGACTTCTATGGAACTAACTCTTCACTTAAACTATAGATATCAGATGGAAAAGTGCAGGGCAATTTTCTTCTTTAAGATTGCCATTAGAGTCGTACATCAAAATGGATGCATTTGCATGAGACACAAAAGAAAAGGTGAAAAAAAGAAATCTGTAGTGGTGATGCTAGAAATGAAAGTAGGGGAGAAATATGCGCAGATTGAGATTAAGTTTGCTACTGCTCGTAATCAAATAGATTTTGAAGCAAAAAATAAAGTTAATATACCTGATGTGCGTAAATTGTATCATAAACAAGGGTCCAGCAGACTCCTGAGAGATACAGAGGGAGTACAACAGCTGGATCTATGCTTCCTTTAACTGCAGTCCATCCTAACAATGCTCCCCAGTTTATGGTCAAACCTAAAAAGGCTTGAGGCTACAATTACAAAATAGAATCGATCAAAGGGGACTAAGAAAAAATATACTGTCCAACTTTGAGAAGCCAAAATGGATTTAAATTACCCAAAATGTAAACCTCTTCATAAGTGGGTAGGAGAAAACAAGTAACAAAGATGAAGCCCCTAAAACACGGCTGCAGAATATACATACTGAAATGAGCTCATATAGAAAAAGAATTTAATCACAAAAAATAAAAGGAAGGCATGACAATATATCTTCAGAAGTTGGGCCAAGTACAGATGGGTGAAACATATAGTTGCAATTACGCGACTTAAGGGCATTGAAGAAATTCCAAACAAACCTGTAGTTGTTAAGTTGGAGAAGAATCCCTAAGCCTAAAAGCAACTGAAGCCCAAGAAACTGAATCCCTTGAAATGGTGTCAAAAGACCACTGGCGATAGGTCTTAATCTTGTACGATCAACCTGGATAGAAAAAGAAATTTGTAAGACAACATAATCTAAAATAAAACAATCAAATAAAATTTTGAGCCTCAAAATATTCTTATAATTACTCACAAGCAACCCATTTTTTGTTTATGAAAGAACGAATCCAATTACATGAATTCTGTGTAGCTACCCTAACTACTAAACACATATTTTCAATCGAAAAACATATTCCACCTTCACCACATCTAATACCTGAAGTCCTTCAGCTTTTGAACGAACAATATATGCAGATAAACTATTACCCACAACAGAAATGTGACTGAAAAATGTTGATGTAAATTGATCACTTCCAGATGTCAAAGCAGAACCACTTTCTCACCATGGTTACAGAAACCATAGTTACACAAAACATGTTTTTGTAAACCAACATACAAAGGGATATGTAAATTTGACATCACTTGTCTGTATCACCATACTAATAGAGAGTGTAGAAGCAAACTGACCTTTGTATCTATGTCCTGATCAAGCAGATCATTTATAGTACAGCCAGCACCTCTAAAAGTAGTGCTCCGCAACCGAACAAAGCCATATATTTAAAACTTGGAAGGCTTCCAGGATCAGCAGCCAACGCAATCGACCTACACAACAATGATGACGATTCAGAACTTCATCTAACTACTAATCTCCGGAACCAGATCCATGAAGATTATGGAATTGATTATATTAATTATTAAAGACTACCAATCAGATAACTCAGGTTTATAGCATTATCCAATCCTTAACCACAAAGCCACTCTCCCATGCTATAAAGATTTCAGCTCAGGATCATACTACCTAATCACCTATGAGCTGTTGAGAAGATAAACTTACCACATACAGGGCCAAGCAAGCAACCAAGTACCAATAGGTTTATCCAATCGAGCAAGCTTAGCATAACCTCTAACTTGTTCTGGTAAATACAAATCTATCCAAGAAGCTTCCTTAACACCACCACCATCACTCTTCTCCTCATCATCTTTCTTAGGCTTTCCCTCCATAACAGAAGAAGACGACGAAGACATCCCACCAACTAATCTATAATTCCAGCCAACACCACCAAGAAACTTATCCTGATGCAATACCTTCCCTTTACTCCATACTTGATAGTTATAATTACATAAAGGATAACACTTGGTGAAAGGATTTGAGTAATGGGTAGTCACAGGATTAGACAAGGATTTATTCTGTGATTGCAAAACAGCAAAGGAAGAAGATGGAGTTGCCGAGACGGAGGATCTCAACAACCGTCGAGAAACACGGAAGAGCCCCAAAAACGCCATCTTTGAGAGAAATTGTTGCCTGTAAGTAACAAAAACTTGAGATTTCAAACGTATCTGAAACTCATACGAACTAAAGGCTAACTTCACAAGAGAATCAGATAAAACAATTGCCCAGAAAAAAAAACAAAACTATCTAAAAATTTCAGGTTCAAGTGATGAAGAAGCCTAAAACGTCCATGGCGTTTTTAATCATTCCCCACATGTTAAAATCGAATTCCTTAAACAATCAAAGCTCGGAAAGAGAAGAACAAAAAAAAAAAAAAAAAAAGAGGGATCAACGACTGACCAGTGAACAACGACGACGACGACTCCGGCAAGAAAGAGCACGTCGTCTCGGAGTGAGACTTCTCCAGTAACGCGGATGGATCATTAATGGGCCTATACATTATTCTACTTGGTCTGATATAAATGGGCCTATAAAAGAAACTTGGGGCTAACGAAGAATAAAAATACATATGCAACCATCAATCTCGAATTCTGAACTGCATTACTTTTGTAATCTATAAATTATATTAAATCATCTGAATGGTCCAGTCCAGACGATTTGTATGTCTAATGGTGCATGCATGGTGTCGGTTGCCGACAAGGCCGGCCGGCTCAATAAATCGAAGGACCATGTGAGCTGAAAAAAAATTGGACCCTTATATATTTCTCTTATAAAGAAAAGAAGAGAATTGGACCATAGAGCCAGGCCTGCCAACTATAACTATTCACTATTATAGATGTTGATCGTCGTTAACTCGTTATGGTCATCTCCTCTTTCCTCGAAACGTTCAAAGATCTTAGAAATAAATAATAAGAAAAGAAAGAAAAAAAATTAAAATGATATTAAATAGTACATGTGGTTTAGGTTCTAAATAGCAAATAATAAGAGTACGTATAATATGGTCACACGCACATATATATTTACACATCTCATTTCACATCTACTGGACTGTTAATCTCGATGTCAAAAGTCTATAGAAATAAATCACAGAAACATCATTGTCATAAAATTTTGTCTTCACCTTTCTCAATTGTCGGAAAAGGACCTTAACTAAACTTATATGTTCAATTTATACATTAGCTAAACTTATATGTTCAATTTATCTAAGTATAACACGGTATTAATTCATTAAATATTATTTCAAATTATTCCTCACACTTAAAATTTGGTGCGAAATCATACATAAATTGCTATGGTCACATACACACTACATGTGACATGATGTGATACCACATCATAATTCATAGTGTTGACAAATAATTTTTTTCATTTCTCTCAGTTTAGTTTATTTGTTAAGTTTTACATAAATAAATTACACCTTCATATATATAATATCTCTTTGATAAAATTTTCAAAGTTTTATACTCTCTAGTCTCTATCTGCCTCTTTTTCCACCATGACTATAGAAAGCATATAACAACATATCAAAGCATCTATACAAAACATATATAACAACATATCAAAACATATTAATAACATACTTTTTCTTAATAATCATATTATATCGAACCCGATATATGATAAGCATATAACAACATATCGAAGCATCTTCCAATACCAAACAATTACATAGAACTTGAAACTCCACAAGAGCCCATTATTTATTATATTGAAATACTTTTGAAGTAATACATCGAGATACTGATGATGGACTGGTGATGATGGTAATGATCATGGCCGGTGATGATAATGGTTAAGCTTTGGTGACGTGGCCCTCAATGCCAACAACCATGTTCTTGACGAACTTCATGAGACCGCTTGGTTCGGGAAAGTCATCGTTGCGCTTCTCCCATATCATTGTGATTTTGCAGACGCAGCTATCCTCAGATTTGGGAATAAATTGGTAGACGACGTCAAACACTTTGAGATCCTCCATTGGGTGACCCTCCAGTCCTCTTTTCAAACGTTTTGTTCGCAACATCTATCTCTCTCCTCTCTTTGAACGTCACGGGCTTTCCATCTTACAGAAAGAAAAAAAAACTTGTGTTTATTAGTTACAGTTTCAAAACATCCGTCATACCAGCAGGATAAATAAGTGAATCAAGAGCTGAACTCACAACAATATGTTGACTTATGACCTCAGATTTTTGCATTTACGTTTTCAAAGTTCTAAAATGAAAAGTACTTCACCTTTTAAAAATATGACAATCGTTTCCATATGTAAACAGAAATGCAAAATGCAAAATATAGAATTGTTTGGATAAAACACGTTTATTATGGAAAATTTTAATTGACCACAAAAAAGAAAAAAATAGAATAGATAATTAAGAGACACGTTTTATTCCACTTAAATAGGGGTTGTTAACAAATTACCTGAAAAAATTTCGAGCCATTTTATTGTAAACACTTTGAAACTTAAATTCAAATTTTTCACTATGGAGCCATACGAACCAAGAAACTCCATTGTTTATCTCTATCTAATTTCTTTGGTCTAACAATGATTTACCATTTTTCATCGATTACAATATTGATCTGAATTTTCCAATCCTAAATCATGAGGCAGAAGTTTTGATTGATTTAAACCAAATTCCAAGGATAGAAGAAGATGATCCTAGTCACGGCGATGAAGTTTTTGATCATCCTATTAATCATAATCCAGGTGAGAATCTTTTTCCATGTTTTTAAATTAGTTAATTTAAAAGTTTAAATAAACTAGAAATAATGCTTTTGTATACGCATGAGGTTTTAGAGTTACAATAATTTTACAAGTGCTGTTCATCTTCTACATAGTTTTGTTAAATATTTTCTCTTACATACGGTAATTTACAAGTGCTGTTTTTGTAATTTTAATTAGGTTGAGTTACGTAGCATGACGGTGACTTTTTTAATCATTGCAGAAAACGATGATCAGTTTCAAGGTGATACGATTCTACCAGTAGAAGAAATGTTTCTAATCAAGAGAGATGGGCAATTTTCAATGCTTTGCTAGCGAAGTGATAATGGTAATCTCGGCAGATATCATACAAAGAAGTTTCAGATTTTTTTGCTTTTTATACAAATCGTACGGAAGATTTGGCGAAGAGCAAAAGAAACAGCTAAAGATGGAAAAGTTGATGTATCTCATAGAAGAACTGGAAATTGTGGTCGTGAAAATTGCACTTGATGTGGATAAAGTTGCCACCATTCCATTACAGAAGCGCACAACTTTGAGAACGTTTGCCGTAGCTATGGACATGAGTCTTGGAACATTACATAAGCGTAAGAAAGAAGGAGCTATTCGACGTCATACCAATCCGATCAAACCACATTTGAAAGAAGCAAATCTGAAGGTAGACTAGAATTTTGCATTTCTATGCTCGATAAGAATACTACACCTCATGAACCAAAGTTTGTTGATATGTCAATTTTGTGCATATCGATGAAAAGTGGTTTTATATAGCGAAGAAGACCGCAAAATATTATCTACTTCCGGTTGAAGATGATCCACATCGTACATGCCAAAGTAAGATTTTATTGGGAAAGTAATGTTTCTAGCGGCGATGGCTCGTCCAGATTTGATGAGGAAGGAATGAGGTATTTTCTGGAAAAAATTGGTATCTTTCCATTTGTTACTTTGGAAGCAGCTAAGAGGCGGAGTAAGAATAGAGATCAGGAACTTTGGAACTAAAAGCATCAACTTAAGAGGGAGGATATAAAGGCATGCTTGATTGAAAAGTTCTTCCCAAAATTTATGAAAAGTGGCGAGAAGATAGGGAAAGACTATTTTTATCCAACAAGACAATGCAAGGACACATATATGCTCGGATACAGTTTCAAGAAGCAGCGTCAAGATATGGCTTT